>CAJQUW010014428.1:0-469963 GCA_907163375.1 Prostheceraeus crozeri
TTCGTTTTGAAGCTACAGCCCAAAACGTCCCAAATTCTAACTCTGTCGTTTTTCGCCAATGTCCCAAAATCTTAAATGGCGTCTCACATCTAAACGAATACAGATATGAACAAGCCGATTCTTTCAGTGAATTTGTCTCACTCTTAGCTTTCAAACGAGCTATGGCACGACAAAATCCGTCCACTAGAAGCAAAGTTGGAAGGTCGGTGCAGAGGGGGGGACGTCAGCGAAACTTTTTCTCTCCGATGGCGTTCAAACTCACCATACCGATGCAGAATTTCACGCTGAATCCGAATCTGGCCTCCGTTTTCACATCCGAGCACTCCTTCCACTCGAAACAGCCCATTTTACAACCCAACATTCAGCAGATTGCACGAAAAACATCACACACTATAGCCTCAAGACAAATCCTGGCGGTCGCCCAAGTCCACCACGACACTCTGCCGTTCCAGAGGGGGGGGGAGTCAGCGAACATTTTGTGAACGGGAACCAACCTGGCCGGCACACCACGACAGACCTCTGTCGTTCCAGAGGGGGGGGGCGCCGGTCGAGTGTTTGCCGTTTGCTTACTACTCTTATACTTTTTATATGCTAAATGAAAATTTGTATTATATGTGTGGAACTGTCACAAAAACTTTTAAACTACAATATAGACATTTTAAAAAAATTCTAAAAATTCTGAAAAGTCATAGGTCCCTACTTTATTCTATGGTATTATTAAGGATTGAAAGAAATATCAGGGATAACAACTATGGATTAAACCACTCATTGTATTTGAATAATTTCAGTTATGCTTTTTATAGCAAAAAATTCCATATGTTGCGTTTTATGAATCATGTCTTGGTAATATCAAATTGGAGGTATATTGACGACGATGTCTTGGTAATAGCAAGTTGGGGGTTTATTGAAAATACATTGTCTTGGTAATAATCACTTCCTTATCAAATTCGGTCCATTGGTTCTCTAAAAGTTACAAACATACTCTCTTGCCAAGTTTGGCAGACAGTGTCACTAAATTATGAAATCAAACCGAATTCATAATGTTACCATACTTATTATTGGGCAATCATGTTCGCACAATAAAATCCTGCATCTTTCATCTTATGCTATAATTGCTATAATTTTTGCTATGATTTGCTATAATATTTGCTATATTTATGGGTAGTGGCTATTGTTACCACGCATTGGTGACAGTAAGACAGCCGCAGGCTATTGTTACCACTGAGAAAATATCAAAGCATACACTAACACAACGAAATTCTTTTTGAGTTGCTGATTCTACATGCATAATTAATGCAGTACATATCCAAATAACCATCAACGTGAAATCCACTATTTTTGGTGAAATTTCGTTTTAAAAAAATATGATTTTCTTATTATCTCCTCCGAACAAATCGAGTTCGTTTGATGTGAAATGAGAGACACCACTGAGAAAAACAAGCTCAATTCTCCTTTGCTTAGCACTGATATCTGTAGAAGTATGCGAAATATTTTATGTTGGCTACATGAGATATTAGTTAATAAATAGATATAATCATATTTTTTAAAAAGATAAAAATAAAAAAAAGATGATGAGATTCCACCAAAATTGTGAATTTCACGTTGATAGCTAGTTGGATATGTGCTGCATTAATTATGCATGTAGAATCAGCAACTCAAAAAGAATTTCGTTGTGTTAGTGTATGCTTTGATATTTTCTCAGTGGTAACAATAGCCTGCGGCTGTCTTATTGTTACCAATGCGTGGTAACAATAGTCACTACCCATAAATATAGCAAATATTATAGCAAATTATAGCAAAAATTATAGCAATTATAGCATAATTATAGCAAGTATTTGATGGAAGATGCAGGATTTTATTGTGCGAACATGATTGTCCAATAATAAGTATGGTAACATTATGAATTCGGTTTGATTTCATAATTTAGTGACACTGTCTGCCAAACTTGGCAAGAGAGTATGTTTGTAACTTTTAGAGAACCAATGGACCGAATTTGATAAGGAAGTGGTTATTACCAAGACAATGTATTTTCAATAAACCCCCAACTTGCTATTACCAAGACATCGTCGTCAATATACCTCCAATTTGATATTACCAAGACATGATTCATAAAACGCAACATATGGAATTTTTTGCTATAAAAAGCATAACTGAAATTATTCAAATACAATGAGTGGTTTAATCCATAGTTGTTATCCCTGATATTTCTTTCAATCCTTAATAATACCATAGAATAAAGTAGGGACCTATGACTTTTCAGAATTTTTAGAATTTTTTTAAAATGTCTATATTGTAGTTTAAAAAGTTTTTGTGACAGTTCTACACATATAATACAAATTTTCATTTAGCATATAAAAAGTATAAGAATCTAATTAAGATAAATATTTAAATAAATTCTGTTGCACTGTTTGTAGAAACAATTCATGTTTTGTGCCTTATAAATCATGTCTTGGTAATAGCAAGTTGAGGGTTTATTGACAAAATAATGTCTTGGTAATGGCAAGTTGGGGGTTTATTGTTTTTTTTTGGTAATAGCCACTTCCATTTGATAAACTTACATATTTTTGAGCTCAACAGATTTTCCTTCTTTTAAGACTGAACAGTATTAAACTTCTTTTAAGACTGAACAGGTTCAGTATTATCCGAAATTAGGTTAAAGAATATCGAGATATTTTATGTCAGTGCATTAACGAAACTTTTACGAAATAAGAAGTAATAATCAAGACATATAAATCTATGATGATATTTTGCGTAAGTTAACGTGAATTTTGGTAAAATTTAAAGCATATATTCCGTTACCAATGATAACCAATATTTACTTTCTTTAATGCTGTATTATTTGAAATTTCTTGAAAGAAACGTACTTCGGGTGCACCCATAAATGTAATTCAAAATGAATTTAGGCTAAACTGTGTTTGCTTTTTCATTTACCAATATTTACCAAAACACTACGTAAAGGTAGCGTAATCTTGCCACACGGGCATATTATGATCGAAAGTGTACTTATAGTTTTTGGAGAAGGATGGGGGACCTTCCTTCCTGGCTGTGTGAAGCACATATCAATAAGTGACGTGCAAAGTTGATGAACTTTCATGGAAAATGATTGATTTGATACAGCAATGATCACTAAAATCAGGCTCAGGTAAGCCTATAATGATCTATGGTGTAGGTTATCAGGGCTAGGCTTATGCACTTGCCACCCGGAGTCGGAGTCCTATTAAAACCCGGAGTCGGAGTCCTGTCAACATGATAGGACTCCGCATCCCTGCTTCAAAGCGATGCGGATGCATTTGACAGATGTGTTCTACTGGGTGACGCTTCATCCTAAAGACTGTGGAAGATATAAAGACCGTAAACTGGTGCGAATTTGGAAATTAAATATCTATGATGAGTAAAAAATTATTTATGGTGGCTCTTATCTTCCAATGCATAGAAATTGTCCGATATCCTCGTTGAGGACAAACCAGTAGTTTCCAAAAGTTTAGCAGGTGGAGATAGGAAAGCTTTCAATCTTCGAAAACTTTGCTTCAACCCAAAGTATGCAACCTTAAGACGTTCATGGTCATAATGGTGAAAGGCATCTCACTCTGAGGTACCACATTCATGTACTTCCTGACTAAGTTATGACGCTATATTGTTAAATCGCCTGACAATTTTTTCCTCTAGGGTGGATGCCACAACTGTTCAATGTCTATTTTATCAATTTCCATAATGAAAAGGGCACACATGCGACACCTGGTTTAGGGGATGTGTTGCATCTACAACACCTGCAACACCTTTGCCGGCGTCCCTGCATGAGGAATTTAGGATAGCATTTATACAGGTAGCATATGACTAAAGCATGTAATTCACAGGTTGAGAAACAAAGGAACAAGGATTAAATTTCTATCGGTCAAAACTTTTTCATCAACCCTATATTTCAGAGATCATGATTACATGGAAGTCAGTCTCAAAGCGGCTACAATTAATAATTCACTTCACTTGTGCGATCAATGAACATTAGAATCCCATGCAAACAGCGACAACATAAAAAACTTAGTAGTAGCAGAATGCTATCTGAAATCAAATTTGATATCGAGAAATGATAAATTGATTATTGAATGTTTCCCGGTGAAGCAAATGGACTTTGAGACTAAAATCAATCATACCCATCCAGGAGAAGCTCCCGTTGTATTTTATGTTAGATGGAAAGTTGCCGAAGGAGTTGTGGAGCAGTTTGATGAAATATCTCAAAATTATAATCCGAAATAAATGAATGTTGGGAATGAATGGAATTGTTTTTCTATAGAAGTCATCTTCTCAATTTCTTCAGTGGGCATATCTTTCAAGTAGAATGAGCCGGCATGCTTCAGTTGCCGTAACTGAAGTATAACAAAACACAACACTGTTTTTGGAAATCTATGAATTATCCGTGCGCTTATAATTAAAAAATGTTTTTCAATGGCACTTGATTTCTCACTAACTAATTTTTTGAGGTTTTTGATTACAAAAATATATTTCGCCCATGTTTGAATAACGAATCAACTGAACCTCCACATAGGCAAAACCGCAAAACATTTTAGAGGAAAAATATGTTTCGAAAAGCATTCAGAGCTAAAGCTTTGAAGCAACTAAGAGTCACCATTTATTTCATTACACCTCGTCGATCAGCAACTGAATTATCAACGATACCATAACATAACCAAAATCAGTGTCTGCGCTTCTGAAATTCCATCAAATGTGAAACTTGCCGAGAGATCTGGATTATCTTCAACAACAGTGCACGGCAAGTGTTTCACACTAGATATCGAACATCGAGCTGATCGAATGGAAAGGCCCAGTTCACACAAGTCATAATTCGAGCCACCAGCATCTCCTGTTCTTTTTCAAGACCATTCGACCGGCGCTGTAGAACGGTAAACTCTCTCGCAGGTTTTCGAATACAATGCCTCGTGGAATGGGACCCAAGGCTTTCTCTATCACATTCATCAATTTTCCTGTACTTCCTGCAACCTGGTGGCGAAGTAGGCCATCTGGGCATCGATCGTAGCGGTAACTGCAACGTCTTGCCATGTGAGGCTTCTGGCCAGCATTGGTCGTGTGCCGGCTGAAAAGTGTTCATCATTTTTTTTATATTTCAAGTATAGTACATTCAGTTTTCTGTCATGATAAAGTTACCATTATGTGCAACTGTTTTTAAAAAGTGACAATTCCTCCGATCGCAAAGGTTTGATACTTATTTCAAGTCAGGTAACCGATTCATCCACAACTTGCGGTATGTGTTAAAAAAGGCGGGGCTTGTCTGGCTGTCGTAAAGTTGCGCTCTTCGATAGCGATAACTACAAAGCCGTCATTTTAGCCTCTCAGTCCAAGTAGTTTTGCTTAGCATCATTGTTGGTTCACATAAGAGATTTCAAAATGGCCATTTTAAAAATGTGAAAATAACTAGGAATAAATGGTTGTGACATAGAAAACAACTTAGGGCTTCTTTATCGAAAGTTCTTCTAGAAACAACATTGCGGATATGCGTTTTAAAGGAGGAAGGTCAAAGTTCAAAAATGCATTCAAAGCTTCTCGTGCATGTTATGCATGCCTGCATTCGATGGAGCTTAATTTGATAAATTAAAATTCGGGAACGCCTTCTAATAAGCCATCAAAGATAAATGCTAAATCAGCAAACATCCTGAACCCCGAGAGAAATCAATTTACTAAACTTAGTAAACCACGAAGTCATGATAAAACTTTGAAAGTACATATTGCTTCGTAGGTCTCACATACAACAATAGGTGACCTAGAAAATTTTTCCATCCAAAACTTTTCTGGATAAATGAACTAACTAAGAAAACGTGTTGAGCAAAAGTTTCTACAAAAAAAATTTTTACAAAATTGATATTTTCTGACTGCTCGAAATGTTTTCAGCAAATTTGTAAGTGTTCAGAGTGATTTAGTTGCAATGTCTTACAGAAAATATCAGTTTTGATGAAAAATCCCTTTTCAAAAGTAACTTAGCAAGTCTTCTAAGTCTGTTTATTCAAAAGTAGTGCATTTGACAAGGCTCTCATTAAACATCTGTCTCATAGGACTCTTTCATGAAAAGCAAAGTAAGTGCATAAGAGAAGTATGGAATCAATGGTTCATTTGTGGCGACATCTATGACTTTGATTTTTAGCCAACGCTTATAAGCAGTTTTATTAAATAATCAATTGCTTTAATCAATATTAAATAATTATATTGTTATCAGTTACGATATCAAATTTTGATATCGCAATTAACAACAGAGTATTATTGATTTATGGAATGGAAGGGAATGAATAGCTATGTCAAAACCTCATTAAAAATAGTGAAACCAAGAAGTTGCAAGTTCTTCGTTTCACTATTTTGAATGATGTTGATGGTACATGTACCAGCAATCGCAGTCCTTGGAATTCGATCGTCACCTATAATCTATCACCTATAGTAATCGGTACTTATTCTTTACCCTCACATTTTTCAAATTTTCCAAAATCATCAAATTTCGCCAAAGTTAGTCACATTGAGTTTAGAATAGACTTGATCTGTCACTGAGTGACACTACAACACGACTGAGAAGTCTTACTTGAACCCTGGGATGAAGGACTGGTTCCTTGAATACTCAGTTAGAATACAAGGTACAGCTGTGATCATGAACTACAAGTCAGATAAGAGGAGTTTTACATACTCAACGCTATGCAACAAAGTAAGTACGGTACATAAACACTTTGCTATGCAACGTTAGTGAGACTGCCCGTAGGAGCAAGAGAAGATCATTGACGATGCTACACTGCCGGGTGTCAACAACAGAAATGTGGGGGGAAAGAATAGAAGTACCCTATAATCAGTGGCGTCGCGTGCTCCCAGACCATAGGCCTTCGCTCCAAAGTGGATTCCCATATTTCTGCAGCAGACAACATGAACTGCATAAAATAATTAATTTGACGCTACCTTAATTTCATCGAATTTTCAAACACTTGTGTACATGAACATTCAAGTCATGCTGGCATCCATGACTACAGAATAAAATGAAGTGATGTGAGAAATAGATACTGATATTTGAATGAAAGGTACACTGAAGTCCTTAGACTACCCAATGTTGACTATTCTGCATGTGAATTGTGATTCACTATGAGTCCTATGTGACAGCCTCTTTTTCTGAACAGCATGCTCTTTTTCTCATAAGCATGCAATCCTAACCTGACTGTTCGTCAACGCGACTCTTGTTTTCCCAAGATTTTAAACGTCAAATGACAATGAAAATGTGATGTTGATTTCTCGCATGACGCTTGATCACCTTGGTGAGATTACTATAGAGAACATTCACTCTCGTGGAAGCTCTCGCCAATGCAAGACTAATCTGTTGTGTTTATTATAGCCTGTCAATCACTTAGGTACATGTTTCAAATTTAGGGCTGCTAAAATGTTTCTTGTGCTCCTCCTGATATTCTATGCCTTAAGAGTGGTTTAGTTTTTATTTCAATGCCATAAACTTCGTGTACGATGGCTTTTTCTGCATAATCCCTCGGACGACTGGCCGATATAGAAAAAACCAACGCTGAAATCGTCGCCATGAACATAGTATCACCAATATGTCTTGAATCATTATCTCTGACTGAATCACTTCATGGCTCTCTCCTTTCTGCGGCTTCTAACCTTCCGATCTGACATTCAGGCATTGGTGAACGCAGACACGACGATTCAACGCGTCATCATCTTCTTCAAAATTTGGCGAAGCCACGAATAGGGAAAATTTGCGATCTCTCTATCTGAATCTAAGAATTTATAAATAGATCTTTTCTTACATTGTTGCAATGTAATTGCTTCTTCGTTTCTATCGGGAGAAGACGATCGAGCCATATATCACACATATCACACAAACACACAAATCTCTGTGATTTGCTGTGAACACATCCCCAGCGCATTGTGTGATCCCTGCAGTTCACAGCTGAGCGCTGGCGCTCGGAACGCATTTGAGAGTAGTGACTTGAAGCTGTAAAGTGTGTGTAAAGGTGTAAACGTAAAGATGCTCTCAAACACAAAAATCAAAACTATTTGCACTTAAGTTTTATGAACGTAAACTTATTTTTGGGTATGCGGCTCGCAGGCATGGAGATGACGTCATTGCCTATAATCATTCTATTATTTCACTGCTTCAAATAAATACTAGGCATGTGGTTCTGAAAATACATCTAGGCCTACCAGTGGCGTAGCGCGCTTCAAACCGCTTCCTGGCTGAAGTCAGTCTTGGCATCGGTATACCTTATGGCATGCAGCACATATGCAAAGTACCCGGTGGGTGCTAATGTCACTTTGATGTTTTCAAATAATATGAAATAATGAAGAAGTGAAGGTATAAACAATTAGCTACGCGTTTGTCAGACACGCCGTGATTAGTCAGTCAGTGTGCGAAAGTGTCACTCGTAAAGAATTCCCTGTCTTCGCCCGGGTTGAATCACAGATGGATTGCTTCTCCGTGGGTTGCATGCAGTGGCCGCGACGAGCTGAAAGACGTCAGAGGAAGAGAGATAAAACCACCGAAGTCATACGCATCCGTTAGAAAGATGAATAAAGACTTAAAGATGTAGCGTTTGGTCACTCATGCACATTGTACTTATAAGTTGTACATGATTAAAATATGTTGAGGAATTTATTTAAAAATACATTCGGGGCACTGCTCCGAATGCCCCAATGGACGCTACGCCCCTGAGGCCTACTATTCATATTTTCAACTTTGAGCTTCATTTAGGCCAATGCTGGATAAACAATTTATAATTTACTTCTTATATGACTTAACTAATTTCAAAAGGATTTAGTCAGAAATTAAGATTAAATACATCCAAATTTTCTACTCATCGCAAGGCCTATGAACTTTGAAGAATAAGTAACCTATGACAGTCATGTGCTGTGCACAAACTGTACGTGTGAAAATCAAAGCAAAAAACTTCTGTAATCTTCTATAATGAATAAGATTGACATCTAACGAATGAGCATGCAACACAACAGCTATGAATGAACTATATGCTTGCATAATAATGCTATTTTTTTCAAAAATAGCTTGGTCATTCCACGACGATTCACCAAATTTTTCGGAACATTTTGAGGCATTTAGTCTACTCATTTTGGTCATTATCGGATATACGTTTGCTATGCATTAGAAAGCACCAAATCTAAAATATTAGCTTCCAATTTTGAATATTACGGGAGAGCTGTTTTCAGAAAAAATATAAAGGAATTCTTGCATGAATTCCAATGGGTAACTGGCATATAGAACGGAGCTACATGACTCCAAAGATGATGAAAAAAATAGGGTCCGCGAAAAAACAAAAAATTGAACTTATATGAGATATCTCACAACTTTCTATATTCTTGTTACCCGTAACTATGATAATTGTGTTGCTGTATAAGTGTGGTTTACATCTGTGATCTTGAGCGGCAACCAGAATACAGAAAACTACACCAGACGTTCAAAAACGTGATTTCTCAAAAAGTGCCAAAAATGGCTGTTTTCAAGGTGGGCTAGCTTTATTCTTTATACCAGTTTTGACCCTAAATTGATACTGAATCTCAGAAACATGATTAATTACTTATAGAAAAAATTTGATCAGGTAACCGCTAAGTGGTATGAATTGGCCAATTTTGATTTTGCGCATTTTTCAATGTGTGATGTCAATATACAAGTATCTAGAAGTGGCATTTAGTACAATAGCACTTGAAAACGTTAAGTTGCTGTGCAATAAGAAATTACTCCTTTTTGAATATGAAACTTTGATACATTGCGATAGAGCAAAATATGGCATTCGAAGTTCGAGTTTTGATGGACTATGTGTGGTTTATCAATCGACATTGTAATTTTGAATAGTAAAAGTTTCTGAAAAATGCTCAGGAGCCATTTGTCTTGCTGTTTTCTGAAGTAGTAATCAATTATTTTTAATATTCAATTATTCTAATGGTGAGATTCGCAACGAACCGGAATAACATAATTAAGCTACATTAATTTCATGTTGTGACAGTGTTTATGGCTTTTGACTGAATCTGTTTCGCAGAATGTTTTCTGAACCCAGTGTGAAAGCCAAAGTCGGCCGGAAGTCGGTCTGACTTCCGCCGGTTGGCATGAGTCGGCATAAATTTTTAATTTCGAAATCTAGTACTTTTGAGTAAAGAAATCATGATAAAACAAAGTAAATGATGCTCACAGTTGAATCTAGACAGTTTGTGATTGATCTTTTATCAGTGTATGGGTAAATCC
The DNA here is from genome assembly GCA_907163375.1 of Prostheceraeus crozeri. Taxonomy (NCBI): domain Eukaryota; kingdom Metazoa; phylum Platyhelminthes; order Polycladida; family Euryleptidae; genus Prostheceraeus; species Prostheceraeus crozeri. The sequence continues at coordinate 10,238 of CAJQUW010014428.1, forward strand.
AATTTATTCTACAACATTTCTGTCTTTTCAACTTTGGGTCTCAGATTTCCGTGAAAATTTGCATATATACTCATTTTTTTACGCTGAACACGAAAATTTTAGCGGCGACCACACCAAATAAAAACTTTCCATAGAAATCTAGCACTTTTAAAAAGCCATTTTTTCTACATCTCGGTCAGAGGACAATGACCTCGTTCAGATAGATATCGAACAGGAAACTCTTCGGCTTTTGCATTTGGGTTGCTGATGAAACTGGGAACTTAGGATGAATGCTTGCATGCGTAAAGCGAAGTAACCAAAATGTAACGTATTACATATAATGTCCGTTGGCCGTGACCCACCTTGTCCTCTGACCGAGATTTTTAAGGTCTCGGTCAGAGGACAAATTGATGTCGAAGAGGAAACTCTTCGGTTTGTGCATTTGGGTTCATGAGACTGCGGGAACTTTGGACGAATACTTGAACGCGTAAAACGAAGTGATCGAGATGTAATTGCATACATTATCATGTCTTTAGATCGAGACCCTTGTATTCTGACTGAGATCTTGAATTTCAACGTTGTCCTCTGACCGAGATTTTTTAGGGTCTCGGTCAGAGGACATTTTCGTGGTTTTTGGAGATTTTGAGAGGGTTAATTGATATAAATGAAAAATTTCTTTTGCATAGATGTTAAGAGCATGGATCCCTCCTATGTTGTGAAATTTCATCGATTCCTGACAAAATTTCTGGTTTCAGCATCCATATGAAATTTTTGGGAATATTCGAATTCTCTGGTCGAAAAAACGGATAAAAATATTTTTAAATCAATATTGCACACTTGTAACGGCATCAAAATGAATTTTCTTTACGGGTTTATAAACTAGCACACTAGAGGATTCGTCTGGTGCAAAACGTTTAATGGAAGAATCAACATTCTTCGAGAAAAGGTACCTCGGTCAGAGGACAGAAAACGTCTCGGTCAGAGGACATTTTTTTCATTGGACAATGGAAACCCAGTGAAAATTCAATGATTAATATTGATTATAATATTTAAAATTAGACTGTCTTAAAGAGCTGATCTTCTTCTTTCAGATGATATAAATATTAGTGGGTGTATTTGAATGTATCTAATCGAAAATCCCTGTTGAACTGAGAGTACTGCAACTTTGGACATGCTTTTTTGGTCTTTTTTCGGCAAAAAACGGCAACTTGTGAAGAAGGTCTTGGCTTTGTGACTTTTTAAAAACCATGCCATAATAGATGAGATCTTTACGGTTCGATTGAAAAAAAATTATTGAAATCGGTTCAGAAATATGGATTTTACAAATGAAAGACACATTTTCGTCAAATGTTGTGGATTAAATTGGATTTACCCGTATAGATTTTTATTATGTTGGCAAAAGTTGGCATGCCAAGCTGGCGCATAAGTTGGCAACCGAAATTGGTCCCACTTCCCTCAGAGTTTGGCAACACAATTAGTAGTTCTGCTTACTTCTGTGTTGTCGTTGGTTTGGTATTACATATTTTTACCTGTTTATGAATTGTTTCCATTGTATATATGCAAATAAGGTGGAGAAGTAATGCATTCTTTCACCACAATTGGAATAATTTTCAATTACGATTATGTGATGCATTGATTAAACTTTCAGTATAAATTATTTGCATATCACCTAAGCCTACCGAAGTTCCGGTACTATTTTTAACAAATGCATCATTTTGGTCTCTTCGGGTACCAGTTGGGCCTACTTCATTATTAAGTGCTATCGATATCAGTAAGCCCTAATTAGGCCTAATTTTTATTGCGTTATTAGGATCTTTTTAATTCATACTTAACAATAATTTGTAGACCTGCATTTATGGATAATACTCATTACTATTGATATTGATCATATTGATTTTGTGTTACCGATGTTTCCTAATAATTCGTCAAAATCGCTTTCGAATTTCAAAAGTAAGGCAAAAAGCCTGAGGACTCGTCACTTTCTCGTTTCTTCTCTTTCTACTCACTTATCTTCCTCTTCCATTTCTTGTCTCTCCTCAGCTCACTTCTCTTCTTTATCTTCTTGTTCTCTCCCTCTCTTCGTCATATTTCTTCTGTCGTTCATCTTCTCTCTTTCTCTCTCCTTCACTCACTTCTTGCTGTCTATTTCCTAAATAGTTTTGTAAACTCTACTTATGTTCATCTTCGAAAACAAATTGATCTTTATGCATATCCTGCGTAAAAATGCATCAAAAATTTCTCCCCATAAATTTCCTAAAAATTTGATTCATGAAATCATAATTATTTCGCATGATATAATGATACTGCATATCACATACTATTATGAAATCAAAATTTTGCGTCTGCACTTTTTTGCATTTATTTCAATTGCAATAGTTCAATATCAGAAGAACGCACTCCAGTTGATCCTTTATATGTAGGCCTATGTCTTCCGACGCAAACCTCACATTTCATTACTGAAGGAGAACTGCGCGCGCAAATTATTTCCATACGCCCACCCAGGCTATTTAGCGACCTTCAATCGACGCGCCTCATTCACATGACAATGACAGGGAGAAAAGATATCCCTCGCGGACATCATTTCATGTTACTTGTGCTCCGCGAGTAAAGGAGAATCGCGCGCACAAAATATTTCCGTGTTCCGCCTGGGCTACTGATATTTAGCGACCTTCAATCGACGTGTCTCAATCATCACATGACAGCGAGAAAGGATGCAGAGGTCATGGAGTCATTCATATTCTACTTGCGCAGCGCATCGGTCTTAGATTCGTGTCCTGTGAAACAGTTTACTGCCTACGATCAAAAGTACTACCCAACTTTTTAAAACGATGCCTTGATCAATGATCACCATTTGCTTCTTTGGACATTCAGAGGAAATTCAAATCTGCTACCGCTGTTCGACCTTCACAATCAATTCGCAGAAGTCATTTATGGATCTTTTCAAGTTGCAGATATAGGCAGTTGCCGTGATTAAACTTCTGCCTTTGTCATCTTACAAAACATTTTGTGATTTGATTCACTCTTCATATTTAGCGACTTTATCTCCGACATTGTTCGCTGACAAAAACAGATCTTTGAAAATCATCTCATGATCGGCATTCTCACGTAGTATGGACCCTGATGCATATGATCTCAAAATGTGTTCCAACGATTGATGTCATCAATTGCGAGCTTACAGGTGAGATGTCTAATTTCTTTTCATCTTAGGCCTAGTAGTAAAGAGAATTATTTTCTGCACATATTGTAGGGGTTGCTGAAAATAAATGATCAACTGCATAAGTCATATTTTACGAAATTATTTTTATATATAGTTTTGAATAAGCAGAATTACCCAGGTGTAAGTGATCTTTCTCTTTATTATGCAAGATGGCATTTACATGCCATCATGACATCATTTTGCAAAAAAAGAAAGATCGCTTGCACCTGGGTCCGTCATCTTGTCAAAACTAAATGCATATGACTCAATCTCTGCTCGGCATTATTATATAGATGCTGAAGCTTACCAAATAGTTTTGGAATGAAATATCTATTCATCTATCGTGCGCCAGCTGTCAATGAGTCTGCTTATATCTTGACAACTTTCAAATAGCCCTATTCGTTAAATATTAAAACATAATAGCCTAATTTTAATGAAAAGACAAATAATGAGAAGTTATTGATTTCAAATTTCAAGAAATTATATTGATGATTGTATTGGTGCGATTGGGTAATATGCAAGTTAATAGAGTGCGATGCGATTAATGGATATTCAAAAAACAAAACTTCCATATTTAAATTCTCATGCATGGATTCTGTCTGAATCTTTGTGAACTTCGTATTTTATTCGGTATGACGAAACCAAAGTGTTGGACGGAACAGTGCAATTTAAAAATAGAAAATATTTACATGTGAAATATATAGTGCATGTACAGTAAAATCATGAAACTCCGTACTTGATCAACATTCAATGAAATCATTGCCCTGAATGTCTGCGTATTTGATAAAATCGCGAGATGTTCGACACTGCTCCTTTCAGCAGGTTGTCAGTTTATCGACGAAAATTTGGATAATTTAATAGAGATATTTAATAATTACATAGCTTCCCTTGGATATATGATTTTGTGATCTTTTGAATGTACTCCGTTCTCGAATGGTGCAAATGGGAAGCTGTGCTTCTTTAGGTTGGATGTAAAGACTATCTCTAGAAAATTTCTATTCCTAGCTGTCATTGACGATGACATTATCTTAAAACTGAGTAATTATATCATTTTATGATTCTTGTTTGGAGCATTCGAAACTACAATATCTAATTTTCCGTATTATTGTGTTTGGTGTTTGCATAGTTTATTTCTCATGTACATGTTTAACATTTGTCTTTTTTTATCCTCCTTCATTTAGTTGTCTACCTATATTTCTTCCTTGTTTTCGTTGTCTGAGTGTATAGTCAATTAGTATTACGCAATGTCTGTTGCTGTCTATGACCTCCTTTGCGGAGCGAGCGCAATCTGTATTTTGTGTCTGTTTGCCAAGATTTCCCGTGTGTTTGGCCTTGCCACTCGCATCACATACTTGCTCACCTGTATTTGTTCTCCCCCTCTTATTTGCTCATGTTCAATTCACGCGGACCAATGTGTGATACTGCTTTTGGTGTGTGACACACATTCTGACTCGCAAAAAGTTTGAATCGTATACGAATCGTGCAGCTGTGTGCCGCATGGAGTAGTATATCCTAGCTGTGCGAATTGTTGGGGCTTCTGCTTTGATGAAAGAGAAACTAGCAATAATAATAATAAATAAATTATTCGGTTTTAATATTGCATTTCAGATTAGCAACAATGAAATTAAATAAACGATATATCAAATTGCTATGCAAAAGATGACAATGTGCGGCTGAGACATAGACAATAAATACTTTCAATAAATTATATAATTTTTTAAAAACAGCTGCGTTCAAAAAAATTTATGAAATCAATTTCATTGCGACAAACAATACGCACTCGCATAGAAAAGTAGAATTTAAATGTAATGAATCATTTCCCAGTACGTATGTAACGATGGTCTGTCAACTTAAGCGTAATAATGAAAGCTATCTAAGTACCTTGACCACGTTTTGCTCTCTCTATTGAGGCATGCTTCTCTCTGTGAAAGATGCAATTTGTATTTGTCATTCCTTGATGCTTGAATAGAGCAAGCGTGGCCAATAAACGCGGATAGTTTTCATTTATTATTATTCAAGTGGATAGCATCACTCACTCAGTTTTCTAAAAATGTTTATTAACAAATAATGAAAGGTTATGAGCACTTCGCTTCATTCTATCATTTTATTTATCAAATTTCAATTTCAATGACAATGTCTTCTTCATCAGTGGTTTTAGTATAAAAGCCCACATGTCAAAATCAATCATTTTTCAAAAAGAAATTTTGTCCAATAGAAAGCTAAGAAGTTACAAACGTAAAAACAATGATACTGACATTGTGTTACTATTTAACAATTAAGACCTGTCAGTAGCGGCAATGAGTAGAGATTCTGCGATGCGAGTGTTATTCCTTCGGTCTGTGGTCATTAATCTGTACTCATTGCCGCTACTGACAGGTCTCAATTGTTAAATAGTAGATTGCGTCTGTATAATTGTTTTTGCGTTTGTAATCTTAGCTTTCTATTGGACAAAATTTCTTTTTGATAACTGATTCATTTTAGCATGTGTGCTTTTATATCTAAACCACTGATGGCATTGTCTTTAAAATTGCAATTTGGTAAATAAAATGATAGAATGAAGCGAAATTCTCTGAAGCGCTGTGGCTCAATCTGTTGCGAATGAATGATTGATAGCAAGATCATAGAGAAACATAATAATGCAGTTTTAAAAGAATGCACATGAAATTATCTTTTGTGACATAAGGCATTGAGCAGAATTTCATAGAGATTTGCATGCATATATTTTTGGAAGAACGGAACAATAATAACAAAGTTGTAGATCTTGAAACGCTGAATACAGAAACCAAATTCTTGAGTGTCACAGCCAGTCGCTTTCGATTAAAGGCAAGGTTAAAGGATTCCCATTGGAATCCAATTCTAAAATTCAAGAAATATCTATGGATTGTGAAACACTTGGAGATTAAATCAAAGCATGAAATTTACTCATTTTGTAGAGTATCTCAGACATGAAATGCTGAATCATGTGACTCACTTCAACTTTTATATCGAAGTTGATGTTCTGAACTCAATCATGTTTCAGATTTCATGACATTCTGATAAATAGTTTCTTTTCTGCAAAAGAAAATGTACGAAAATTGCCAGGTATTTCACAAACCATAGATATTTCTTGAATTTTAGAATTGGATTCCAATGGGAATCCTTTAACCTTGCCTTTAATCAAAAGCGACTGGCTGTGACACTCAAGAATTTGATCTTTGTATTCAGTGTTTCAAGATTTACAAATCCATGCTATTAAGTCCTTTGTGCGCGAATTTAGGAAGAAAGTGTCAGTAGCACCCGGACTAATAATCAATATTGATCATTTGCCTTTCCTTGATGAGTTAAAGGTCGATTAGTCAAATATCACATCTTTTTGTATGATAGGCCTCCGTTAGCGTTATAAAACCAGCCTCCAGGCAATGAATTTACTGCATGGAAAGTTAACAAACATAGGCATGCCGAAAAATCATAATGAAGAATTTTTTACAATCAATGTGTAGGAATACATAAGCTAAGGCGTATTTAACTTTTTCATATTATTCTCATTATATTATACATTAATTAATTATTACATATTTTTATATATATTATTTTATTATAAGCTCATATTAATTATTAATCATTATATCATTGTAATTAATTGTAAAACAACAAATGTATTGTGAATGATCAAAATTTACTTGAATTGTGAACCATAAAGTCGCAAGTTAAAAAAATATGTATAGATCTATGAACCTGTTGTTATGATTAATTGATTATCAGTTCAAACTTCAAGTTCTATTCAAAATTTTCAATGGATCATTTTTAAAATAATTGAAAATTTAAGTTCTCTTCAATTTTTCATAGTTGAATGTGTCGTGATAAAAATGACAGCCTTCCCATGTGGCCTGAAGTCTGGTGGTTATTGACATCGTTTTCATGTAATTGACATATCAATAGGATTGGCTAAAGCATGCTGGTAGGCATCATTGCATTGTTGTCACAATGTGTGTGACTCAGAAAGAAACGCGAAATATATAACAATCTTATAAGTTCTATTTGTTGTCAAAAAATGTATTGCACCGAAATATGCAATAGTAGGTGATAAAGATCCTGAATACTTAGCAACTTGCATTCATAGAATAAAAATATGATTTGCTATTTAAAACTAGAGCAGCACTGGTAATTTTATTATGATCATGGGCGGTGACAAAGAAGTATTTGTATAGGCTATTTATTTAACTTGTTAGATTTGTCAATTGATGAACTGATTGTTACAAAAATATTCATAAATATTGCTTATACACAGAAATGATGTCTTTTATCATTTGAAACATCAATTTTCTTCAATTATCTGCTACGACTATTTCAATTGATAGATTTTTCGTTGCGTTTACACTACGTGGCATACAGATTGTAGTACACAAATCTACAGAGAAAGACATGAAACTTTGGTTTAAACATCTATGTCTATTTTTCTCCAGTCATCAAATTCTATATCTGATAGGTACCCACAATTTCTGTGCCGTAGGTATATGTTATATTTCATTATGTCATAATTTTTTACAGGATTGTGGAAGATGTGGATTCACTGGAAAATTCACACGAGATGACGAGGGACACTTGATCCAGCTACCTCTTCTTATGCGGATCAAAAGACAAAGAATATGGCTCTGTGCGAGGAAAAACAGTCGCTTCTTGTCAGAATTGCCGGATGATGAGTATCCTGATTTGTGGGCATTATAATATAATATTTAGATCGTGTTAAAAAAGGTGTTTTTATATCCCGAGATTGAATAATGATAACCGTCAACATACTACTTGATAAAACAGAATCAAGTAGTATGTTGGCGGTATTTTTTTTGGCTGGAAGTCGGCATGCCAACTTTGGCTGGACTTCCGCTCTCTTTCCCACTGCCAAAGTCGGCAGGAATTCGGTGCCAAAGTCTGGCCGACTTCGGCTTTTTCACTGGGAACGAACCATGAATATTAATCTGGTAGACCCTAATAGATTGCCTAATGTATAATTGTCGACAGAATTTCGATCTTCATTTTCTTGATCTTTTCCTGGTAGCAGCAATGTTTTCCCAATACTGCCTTACTTCTTATTGTTAAGCATCATTAGTCAAGGATCTCTTAGGTCACCTTTCTGTATTTTTAATTTGAGAAACTCTCATCTGCGTTTCACCCATCATATTCGAGATCGTTATACTATTTAGCGAACCGCTATTACTAAATCACACCTGAATAAAATAGTTCCGACTTTTCATGTGCAAATGGAGGCTTGGTTAGGTAAGATACATAGATATTACCCGACGACAGCTGACTGATTTTCATGTAATTTTACATTTGTAATTTAGCTGCTAATTATTTCAAGTATTCACTTCCGTAAATTGATTTAAAAAGTGAAGAATTCCCAATGAGTAGAGGCAATCTTGTACAAATATTTTTGGTTTATTTATTAATTTTTTATGATCATTAGTAATATATTGATTTATTATATTATTTATTGACATATTTTAAGCTTTTATCAATATTCCATGTAAATCATTGACTAAAGCTTGATCTGAACAATGGCTGTTGTTGATCCCTACGATTGATAAATGAGGAATAATTTGCTTACATTCGTATGAGTGATTTATGCTAATTAGGCCTAATTTATCAACATTTGCGTTTCACATTAATCGTGTCCGGAAAAGCGTAACTTATCACACTTAAGTTGAATTGATCAAGCTTGATCACAATCAATTTATCCAATTTTGGCATTTACTTCCCTGTTTGGAAGACTTTCCATTATTCAGTTTAATAATTGCCCCACTCAATCTGAAGTATAGAGGTTACATGAAAAGATTTATCTAAGTCACAAATATATATTTCAATCTGTACAAAGTTTACATCGGTCTATAAAGTGACAATAAAAAGTAAATTCGTCAACATGGAATGCTCAAACACTTGGAATGTAAATTTAAGTAATGTATTTCATGATAATAAAAGTATAAAAACTAAAAATATTTTGTGTGTATAACAATAATTCACAACTTAGGAAACTCTCCTACAATGAGAGCTGTGTAAGTTTTGAATCGCCAAATCCTTAAGAAATATACGAGTAGACCTACTACTGTTTAAATAGGATATCAGAGGAATTTATCTGTATTCACAATTTCTCGTCCACATGGCAAAAGATCGAGAACGTTTGCAATACCTGATTGAAAGGCGAGAAAAATCCAGGATATGTCAAGTTTCAACATAGATGATTCATTTTGATACATCTTTCAGAAAACAAATTTCGGAATGTAAAGAATTTTCATCGACGGTTAAGCTAGGGACAAACCAGTGACGACAAATTATTGAGCAGTATATCGGAAAACAGCCAATAAACTAAGAGCAATTAGATGCCAAGCTTGAAATGTCACTCCACTTGTAGCGGTATTACACCCATTCCAGTCATTGCAAAAGCAATATCTCTTGTATTCGCCGGCTAATGACTGCGCTCCCTTTTTTCGTATAATGTCTTGATAAGAAATTGCGTTGACACAATAACCATGTCGTCGAACTCGTGGCATATCCATGCGATGTTCTGTACTGCGCATCAAAGTATCCAGACAAGCGCGTGTTAAGTAACGTTGACCTGAAATGATCAGAAAATATAATTATATAAGTAGACCTAATCGATATTCATATCATGTTGATTTAAAATGTGATGGATGGGTGTTGCATCATGGGACGGTCCACTCTGACCACCAATTGATCAAATTTCCTCACTCTCAAGTTCAAGTTGCGAACCATAATCTGGTGACAGTTGCCAGTCAGTGTATGAAGGCTGCTCCATCACTAACTTTGTATGGTTCATTCAAATCACCGTTTTTTTAATAAGTTAAGCTTCTCATGCGCACACCATCCCTGACATACTCACATGCAATCAGTTGAGATGGTTATGCAGAACTTCCCTTTTTTGGTAGTGAAAATCCCCTTACAGTCATATATTTCAATTTTGAACTCTTATAAATCTTTTTGCAAATTTCGTGCTAATCGATCACCTTGGCGACACTATTTTACTGTAGAAACGGAATACATGGAGAAAACACATGACACATAGTAGATTACGGCTATCTCATCAAATTCAAATACATGGACTTAATGACAGCGTAAGTGCTTGAAAAAAACTTCCATCATCAAAGCAAAGCTATTCGGCACCGCATAATCAGTTACCCGTTGAGTACACCGGATGACTAGGCTTTCCACGATCCGGTACAGTATATCCAGGTATGCTGGATAACCGACAAATCCTTGTCATACTGAAGATGCGGTAGTATCCTTAGATCATATCTACAGTCTACGTGTAAAGAAATTGGAATATACACAACGTCTTTACACACAAATTTTCATTTTTATGTCTAATATGTAGTTTATCATGCAGTCAAGACTATGATGGACCGTATTTTTGAATGTGATTATCCATGGTTTTACTTCACTGGGAAAATACCAGCATCTTCGACAATAAGTCTTAGTGGCTAGCAGAATACTAATTTCTGTCACGTTGCATAAGAAGTAAATCATGTTTTCATTTATTCAGTTAATAACTGTTGAACGATTACGCACATCAACAGCAAAGGACAAAATGCGACCTATGACTGCTTTAGGCCTCATAATCAAAAGTATTAAAGTGAAGTTAACTTCGATTGGATTGACGATGGCACCGCATCCTCTTAGCTCTCTAGATTTAGCATAATCAGACTACTTATTCTGTCGATGAAGCGAAATATGCGGTTCAAAATGAAACTGATCTTAGTGCTAAGTCAACAATTGGTCTGAAGCTGACCAGAGGACTCATAAGTAGACTTCTTCGTAGATGAATCAAGGCATTGCCAGATAGATAAAAGAAATGCTTTCACAATGGCAGAAGCTACATTTCAATTACCTCCAGACCATGACAGGACAGCTTACTGAAATTTTTAGAGTAAGTTGTTAGTTGTTTGTTAAAGTCAAAAGCTTTTGTTACAAGACTCCAACATTTATGCGAATAATACTGACCTCCAACCTTTTGCTCAATTTTCACACAATAGTTGTTTGGCACTAACGAATTGTCACATTTCTGCCAATGTTGTAGTCTCACATCAAGATTTTCACCACATCCACTTTGAGAACTAAAACATTGATAGCACCAAGAAGTATATCGACACTCTGAAAAGTTAAAAAATATGTAAAACAGAAGGTTGCCTTAACGGGTTGGATGGAGTGCACATGTTTACTCTTTCACACAGATTAAATTTCATTATACATGTATTTGGTTCGATGGTGATCGGCATTCAAACCATTTTCATTCCACATTGTTCTTTTAGAGACTTAATCCATATGAATAAATTTTCTGGATGCAAAACTCGATCTAGGAAAATAAATTCCTCTGACTACATCCTCCACCGGCTGCCAAGGGAAGTGAGTCGAAAAATGTTCTCATCCTATATTGACGTAAATTGATAGGGCGGGGTTAGACGAATAAAATTTCACTTCTGAATACAGTCGAACCTGTCTTATTGCAAAGCCTATCATATTGCAACAAAAACGTCTCGGTCCCAAATTTTTTCCTATCTTTACCATAGCCATATAGTCTCTGTTATTGCAACTTCTCTTATTGCAAAACCTGTCTTATTTCAATAAAATTTCGCGGTCCCTTCGAAGACTTTGCCTTTCATATTGCCAAAGCACTTAAGCTGCGATAAGTGTTGAGATAAAATAGCAATCCAATCTTGTCAGATAATGTAGGAAATGAGATCCATAATTATGTAGGCCTTCTTTACACATAGACTGTATTTCCAAAGCCTAATTATAAGCAGCCTACACAAACGTGTAGATTTTATACGTCGCATAAGCTTAATTTCTCCTCACTTTGTATAATGCAATGCTACATGTTTCGGGGAAGTTGTTAACATCAGTAGTCGATTGTAATTACTGTATTTGGGTAATTCATAACAGCTAGATATCAACCTGCTTGAGATAGGTATTCTTATCAACACGCATATTGAAGGTATCCTGTGTCATAGTGCTTCTGTACCTAAGTGCGTATTTCTACATGTACTTGTAGACCTTAAAATTTAATAATCTCAATGACGTCATTGCAGATATTATGATTTCACCTGGGATTGATAGGACCAAGACTATACCGCACCGGTACTGTGCATAGTGAACCGACAATGCTTTTTACATGCAGGCCTAAATTGTAGGCATGCATGAGGTCTATACACAGTTATATCCTTTAACATCATATGCATGTACTGTAAGCGTTGTAGGCTCGCTTTACATGTATACTTTTGAACTTGAAGCAGCTGTCATACGTGACTTAGGTCGCAGATTTTCACATGCCAAGGATACTGATTTCTTTTCTAATCAATTAATTGTTCAGGAAAGTTTTTCTTTGATACACGCAATGGATGTAATAATTAAAAATCGTTTTAAATAGGTATTTTCGTATGTAACCTCTATTATTGCAAAACATGTGTTAATGCAAATTTTTATGCAGGTCCCTTGAATTGGCAATACGACAGGTTCGACTGCATCGCAAGATCATATCATATTTTTACATAATAAGGGATGAAGGTTTCTCAGAACACAATGTTTGACTATCAGAACAAAGGCTTGACTATTCGTCAAGCGAGTGTCAGACACAATCATAGATTTTGTCATTACACCAAAAATAATGTTTTTTGATAATTGGGTGGTGAGTTGGGTGGAGGGGGGGGTAATTGGAAACAGATAATCTTGACTTCGTTCAGTTTTAGTGGATCCTCAATATGAAGATACACCAAAATGAGGAAAGCTATAATGCTTTTCGAGAGCGAAGTCAATGCTAGTACAACTAACACAGACTATTTTCCTGCCATTCGTCTAAAAGTACAGATATTGACTGTTTCCTTTTTACCACGGAAGAGCAAAAATCTGATAAGAGGAAATGGTAGCCGAAGTAAAAAGAAGCCCGTCCTGAATGATATTTCTTGCAGAATTTTCCGATTCCATAAAATAAGTGCAATCGTAAGCATGAAGAATGATTGTAAATGGTTGAAGGAATATCGAAGACAGGTTTCATGATTGCCATGAATGACTAAGGGAAAAATCGCGGAAGATCTGGATGACGCACTGCCGCAGTGTCATTGAAAATTAGCACAATATGCCGCTTTCTCTTATACAGCGTTTAATTTCCCGAATTTCTTCACGGTTCTTAACTTTTAAAGTTAAGTTTTTAAGTTAAAATTTAACTTAAACCAACCGGCGTAATTCTTCCTTCATCATCAATACCGAAAGTTTATAGAATCGCATGGTAGGCCTAACGGTAATGTCCTCCTGAAGTATTCAAGTATCGGCGTCTATAGTAATAGTCACATTCGTCTTCCTACCGAACGGATCAAAAGGACAATCTAAATCCATATCTTCTAACATTGTGTACATTTATTTATTATTCAACTCTTTAATATCTAAGTAAAATAAACTTAAAAAATTCATGAGGGCCAGTAATCTAAAAAATTCCTTGTTAGAATATATTACGAATATATTGAACGTCACATGTAGAATGCATGCACATGTCATTATTGACATAGATATTATTCCCTTCAACAAAAAATGTGGTTCATTTTACAATAGCTTTGCAACAAAAGCATTGACATGCATTTTTAAAGGAAATCAGCTCAATGCTGCTTCTGTGATAGGCCAGTATAATGTGCTCGATTGCCTCGTGTATTCTATAACACGTTTTACTGCAAAACAGTTTTTTGTTAAGTAATTTTTATAAACTTGATTTTTAGTCTCATCTGTTGCATATATGCCTGTATTGAGGATCGACTATCGAGGCTACTTCGTTAGTATCATTTTGATAAAAAACACCGGTCATGTGTACCGATAACGTTTATGCATTTATTGACGTCAATAGAGGGGAAAATGAAGCAGTCTCACATGACATGACCGCATTTTCTAAAAAGCTTTGAAAATAGACTGTCTTATTTGCAACTTGTTCACTTATGCGTTTTCTGATTCTCCAAAAAATCGAATAAATAAATCATCTCATAGTGCTGATAATGTGTGATTGCATACAGAAGCCATTACACTACAAGGATTGAATCATGAAATTCGGGAAATTTGTGATGCTTGTTACAATTTTACAATCAAATTTTGAGAATCTTTCTTGTTTTTGTTATCCACTCATTTTAAGCTCTTTTTGAGTCCATACGATTGTTTTGAAATTAGAAGGTACAGGTAGTTCTGGTACATAATCTGGAGTATTTTTGGCATAGTTGACTGTTTATAATTCTGATCGCGATTCTTACATTCAGTCATATACTGAAAGATTTTTAGAGCTTTCGAATTTTGAATTTGAGTCAATAGAAGCAAGAAGTCTGAGCAAGCAATATTCCTGTTTTGATGTCAAAGTAACGACTTACATGTGGGCATATGTTGGCTTATCTGTCTTAGGATTTAAGGATGCAGAAGTGTTAAGCTGACCCCAGTGGAATCGACAGTGGAGTTGACCCACCGCTGGAATTGAGACTTATGCAATAATATACGATTTGACATTCGTTTCGAGCTGCATCCGGCACTTTCAGCTGATCTTGCCTGCCTGACAGCTTATCGGTTTGCTTATAGGGTCTGCTTGGAGTGTCTGTCTGAAGTACCCACCACCGAAGATGTCTGCCATTGTCCATCCCTGTTAAGGTGAATAATTACCAATGATTTGTCATTGGTTTCAACCTGAATCTCTCTCAGCTAATCTAGGCTAGCTGAAAGCTTCTACATTGGGGGCGGACTTTGGGGTGTCTGTCAGAGGCCCCCACCACTAAAAAGGTCTGTTATTGCTGACCTCGGATTCCTGGGATCATAAGGAACAATTTGGCAATGGTTTCAAACTGCACCCCCTCTCAGCTGATCTAGCGTGTTTTTGGGGGTCCATTTTTCTGCCCCCATGATCACACCCATCAACGCCGACCCGGCAGACGTCTAGTTCCTAGAGCGGGAAGTATGCTGAACATCACTGCATGAGTGAAATTGGTACCCCTTTCAGTGAGGTTGGATCCTCTGGGCTCCCGGTCTTTATAGCCTATTGGTCTAAATTTAAGCCTCAATGATTATCTTGTGTGTATCTAACCCGACTCATATTCAGATCTAAGAGAATGCATGTCGATCTTTAATAAAGCTTGTACAGGCCTAAATAAAATACGAAGTAAGAATTCACCAAACACTGTCACACGAATACATTGACAACAGAAGTTGACAGTAATCACATTACGTTCTGAACATGAACAGTGCTCCATTACCTTGGCTTATCATTTTCTGTTCAATATCATTCAATTCTGCATAAACATTATACAGATTGTTTCATAAAAAATGGATCACTTTGTCTAACTCCGCCAAACTTGAACGAATTTCTCTGAAATTTGGAAGATATGTCAGATGTGCTTACTAATATCATTGTTGGAAATTTCAAGCATGAATATTGAGTTGTTTCCCTGTTATAGATAAAAAAAGTAGTAGATAATTTGATCTTCATTTTGCAATGTTACACAAAATCATACCTCACTCTTATAAAATTACATTTGTTTCCTTTGTTATGTAATATGTTGTTCTACAAGTCAAAAGCTATCAAGCAAAACAAAAATAAAGAAAATCGGTCGATCAGAGCTAGTATAGCACCATTATTCATCAACAATAATGTAACTGCTACATGTGATTAACTGGACTTCATGTTCCATAGCTTCCTGACTTCGTTGCGGTGGTGTTGGCAGCACTCCTGATTGCTTTCAGCTAGAAATCTATCTCTTACCGGTTGAAAACAATACAAAGCACAAATGAACAATAACGAGATCGCATTCACAAAAGGCAAAGTATCAGCCTTGCTAGAACAACAAGCTACCATGAATTAAAAAGTACAGCAAGGAACCATGAATTCTGAACGCTATGTGAATGTTTTACGAATGAACATTGGCCAAATGACAGATCAACTTGGTGATCCATCGACTTGGCTATTTATGGATGATAATGCTACGTGTCACAGGAGTAGTAGAGTCAACTTATGCAAGTCTCAATTAGGGCTTAGGACATTACATTAGGTCATTGACAATAAGGGTAGGGCCACAAAATATTAGCTTCTTAAGAACCGTTACTGTATCATAGCTAGATTATATAAGGACATTTAAATATATTAGGGACATGAAATAACATGAAAAATGCTTTCTGTATCATACTTATGTTTTATTTAGTCAAATTTTAGGATGATCCACTTTTTATGAAACGGACTGTATAAGGGCTTGATGATGAGTGTAGCAAAGTAAATGAAGCACACATTTAACTAGGTCCAAAAAGCAACAACGATGGAAATTGCAAAGGTAAATTCACGCATAAATTCAAAGCTCTATGTGGATGCTAAGGTTTGCAAAAATTTGCATGCCATGTTATTCTGCGGACTGGTCAAGTTGTTTTGTGGATTACAATTCGACTCAACTACTGGCCCATTCATCACCCAGTTAACGGAAGGCACACCTTGAGACTGTTCATTAACCAAAATTCTGCCGACAGAAAATTAAACCGATTTAATATTCTGCCGGCAGAATATTAAATCGGTTTAATTTTCTGTCGGCAGAATTTTAGTTAATGAACAGCCCCTTTATCAAACGGCCATTGTTTGAATATGGTACGACTCACAGCATAATCGATCATCAAGATTACGTTTTCCTATTACACCCAATATGAAAAGAGATGATGCCATGATATTTCAGTATACTGCAGTATGTCAGGTCCTGCCGCTAACATCATTAAGAAAAATTACATGATCAAAATTCAATGTAGGCCAATTTGATAAAAGGCAAATATTGCAGAAGTAATCATGTCTGATGTCCTTATTGAAAGGAAAATATATGCTCCAAGGTTTTAGTTGCTATAGTAAAATGCAGTTATGTCGACATCCGCTGTCCGAAGTCACCCCAATTTTGACCATTTAGAGTGGAATGACTAAGGGCATTGGACAAGCATTTTACTGTATTAATAATCATTATTTAAAGAATTGTAACAGACTCAAAACTTAATTCAGTTGATTCTCAAGCATGCCACACCGAGATTCCATATTTTATGACATATATTCAATAGCGGTACCATGTTTAAAAGTATATTTTGAGGGGTTTGTAATGTAATTTATAATTCAAAAATTTATTTATACATGAAATCTTAGTAGATTATCAAACGCCAGAATATTATAATCCACAACGACTAGATCTCTCCGAAAACATTTGAAAGTGGCACAGATTTTGATTTTGTCATGTCACTCCGATGTCAAAGTCGCCCACCTTAAGGCATAGCAAAGTACAGTTATGACGGCTTATCTACTGTCCAAAGTCAACATATTTTGCCCAAAATCAGTGGGAGGACTATTGGCAGGCATTTTAAAATACTTTGAATAAAATTTTGAGAAGTCCAAAAGCTTCAAAACATCATTTAGATAATTCTGCAGTGTACTACAAGGATATTATATGCACCATTTAATGAAGCTCAAATCTGCGTGCGTGGGGAATTCAACTTTTTAGTGATAAATGAAGGATTAAAGTCTCAAATGCTATTCTCATACGATGATGAAAATCATCCCAGCAGCCATTTATACATGAAATTTTTACCATCATCATATTAAACAATGATCGATCGCTGAAAAACCGTTTGAATGTGTTAGTTTTGGTACAATGCTCAGATTTCTATTCTGTTCAAAGTCACCCCATCAAACACAGGGTTCCTACGCTTTTTCTGATTCAAAAATTAAGGAGATTTTAAGAACATTAATCACTTAATTTAAGGAGGTATGACGCCTCAGTTGGTTAAGTGACCCCACCGATAACATAATGTGCAGAAGGTCCAGGGTTCGATCCTCCACCTAGGGAAGTGTAGAAAAGGTGAATTCTCGACTCTCTGATAGTCACATTCTGCAAAGAAGAACGATTCCAAATCCGAGGTGTGCCGTCTCAAAAGTAGTCCCAAATTTGAGAAGTCATTTTGTAAATTGTGATATGAAATTGCATTGAGCCATGTGTATCCAATATTCATGGAAAAATTTGTTTCGTTTTGGAACTCCATTAGCGTCATCAATCAAAAAATATTTCTTTCTGTGTAATCTTTACATTTGGAAGTACGCTCAAAAGCAATCATGATCCTCTGTGAATTTGAATTTTCGCAATGATAACAATTCTTTACCTTTGCACTTTGCTGTCGAATACACAGGACAGGTGCAGGCTCATCAATATTTGCCGAACTGAATTGTTGAAAGTTGCTGACCTGATTAAGCAATTTGCAACAATGGAAACAAGAACATACCAACAAAGAACAAAATATAAAGCCGTTTTGTTTGTTTATTGTACATGTATATTATAAAAAATATCTTTAGACTAATGATTACAATTGATGAAGAATATTGATTTCCGCAATCCAAGAGAAAATAATAAGTAAAGTCAGCTGAAAGAAACAAGGCTGGATTGCTTTCACTCTTATGATTTTTCTATTTGTTCATCACAAACTACCTCTGAATACACCAAAAAAATCCATAAAACATGATTTGGATTGAAAGTTGCAAATCGTGGTTGTCCAATCACAACTATTGGCTTTATACATGAAACAATATTTGCCCCACCTGATCAACACGTAGAATTTGAAGTTATTCTGGAATAAAATTATTATAAATTCAAAATACACGCGTACTATAGTAAGCCATAACTACACGGATATGTTTGATTTCATTCATTTCATTATCCAGTAAAAGAGATACAATGGAAAGTTTTGAAGCAAAAGTATCGTTGAAATAGGTCTTAATAAATATAATAGGAATATGAAAATAGGATTTTCCGAAGATTTGCGCAAAAAATCGACGCTGAGAGTGAGAGACGGTACAGTTTACTATGTTATTGATTCATCACCCACCACGCACCGTCACGGAATCATCTATAGTCCAGAAATTTAAGATTTTTAAAAAATTAAGGACATTTAAGAAGCGTAGGAACCATGAAACAGCATTTGGAAGAATGTTGTAGCTCAGCCGTTGTGGTGGCCACTGCCTCAACTGCATCAGCAACAAAATTCAAGGTGAAAATTAAAAGTGAATTTCAAGGAGTGAGCACGCATAGCATGAAATGAGCATAAAAAAACCACTGAAAGGTCATACAGCATGTAATGGTGCATATTTTGAAATTCAAAAGTGGTAGGAAAAGCTTAGTGAATGTCTTTTCGTCACCACTCAGTGACAACAACGGCCACTACTTCAGTCATCTTCGGTCTTTAATGCAAGGAAATATCAGTATGAAGTAAGAACAAATTAAACTCACCTGATAAACGAAGAAGTGCTAGAAAAACAAGAACTATTTTAATTTCAAGGTTTCCTACAAATTTCATTCTGGCATCGACTAATCAGTGGGAAGTGGGATCATACGGCAATTATTACATGAACGCTAGCATTCAAAATTTTTAGCAGAATAACAAACGTGTTAATACCATTTAAAACGTTTTACAGAATCCGATAATCGCTCAAAAATGGTAATTTTGCAAATTTTGTTCTTGCATTTTTTGAAGTGCTGAGTCCTTCAGCACTGCTTGCCACCACCAGTCGAATGTAGCGATATCGATGATGATTTAACTGTATGTATTTATCACAATGCATCTGCTAAAGCGATTGCTGAGCGTGCATCAGTATAACCACAGACATCGAACACCAAGCATTAAGGTCGATGTCTATGAGTATAACAAATGTGTCCTTAAGAGGGATATGTGCATGTTTCTTTAATTCATGCTTTTTTTGACGACGCTCTGTTGTATCAGGCCATTTTCCAAAACTGTGTCTGGTCAGATTGACTCTTCAAAACTAAATTTTACCCTTTTACCAAAAACTTCCTGTGACTCGTTCAAACTGCTTAAAATAGTATTGAACGTCTTTATGCTCGTTAGTTCTTTTGGAAGAATCATAGAACCATAGATATATCCCTACTCTATGGATAGGGCCTTATGGAACCACAAAAATCCTGCTGTAAATAATATTGAACACTTAGGATGTTAAATACACTGATTTGAATAGAGGCAAAAATTCTGATTTCTGTGGATGAAACCATGTGCCGCACAATCACTGCGGCAATCTCAGCAACAGATGTGGTGATCACTAGACGCAGTGGGTAATATTATCATTTGTGGCAATGTTTAGTTTTTATTTTCATGAGATAGGCACAACCTTATTTTAGTCCAACGAGAAACACACACACACCTACTTGAGTGGGATACATGTTGAATAAGATAGAATAAGAAGATGGTGTGATTTAACATGAATCTCATGTCTACGGTTAGTTGATAATTTGTTTTTTTACTAAAATAATTTTCATGTAGAATACAATTTATTGTTTCAAAATTAGTCAGCTGTTGCAAAAGCATACCTCAGGAAGTAGTATTCATTGCTTACACGTGGCTTCGGCAGTATTGTTATCCAACAAATGGATCGCATAAATCATGTTAAAAATATGATATCCAGGTTTGACTTACCAGATACAACAGCGAATGACAAACAGTCAGTAAAAGAGACACCAGCGAGAACTCGAAATGCTAGATTAGCAGTCTTTGAAAGACCGGTTTCAACTTCATTTAGATCTTTAAGAGAGCAGTTCATTAGCCAGACAGGCAATCAAGACAGGAGAAAAACTACGCTTATGCTTGAAGATGATAGGACAGCTGAACCATCATCGACAACTGCGTGCATCGAAACTACCCAAAATCACATGCCGGTGAGTACCACTAAATTAGTTTTTATAATCAATATTTAGAATAAATTCTTATTGATGTCGAATGTAATATTGTATATGGTGGTAAAAGTTCAAATATTTTGTTTTTAGATATCTAAACCTGTACCAAGACCATTTAGTAGCGTTACATTATTCGAAAGACCTGTCTCAGCGTCAATCAGATCATTGAGAGAGCGTTTCAGTAGCCCATCTAGAAGTCAACCGAAAAGGCCTACAGCAAGTACAGTTGGCATATTCTTTAGTCAGAAACAAGTGAGTGTTTCGCACAAGTTATACAAATACGGCTACTCATAGAGCTTGTGCTAGGATAAAATTTGAAGCGCCGTCAATGTTTCTTATTATAAAATTCTGACTACTCGCATGTGTAGTGCTTTTCAGAATTTGTTGCTGTATGATCTCTATTTAAAGTTTGCCGCTTAAGATGCCAGAAGACTGTTTTATTTGCATCTATATGTCTTTGCAAGCTCGTCATTATCATTCAGTTCCTGGGTTGAACAAATAATGCCTAGACTCCAGTCAGGAAAATCTAATCTATCAGTGAACCATTTACTGAATTTTGTATTTGTGAAATTTTTTTTTATAAGAAAAAAGTTCTACAATTGACTCACGATTTCATTTGATGATGGACTGTATATGCATTCTTCGTCTGCAACAGCAGCGAGAAACGGCTAGTTGCTATGAAGTAGCTACTGTCTCTTTCTCGCTGATAATTCTCCGAAGTGTTGGGTTTTCTTTCACTTCTTAGATCCCTAGAATTCTTGCATTTTTATTGAGACATTCTTTTATGAATTTTCTAAAGCTTTGTTTCATTATCTGTTATTCATTCACCTCCTACTTTTGGTAGCAACGTACTTATGTATATTCTAAAACGAGTAGCTACATTTCTTTACATAAATCCCTCGAGGAGTTTCCCCAAATCTTGAAATCTATATCTATTCATTTTCAATTATTTGTTGCCTGAGCCTGTTTTAGTACATATTTTGGATCAATATGTACATATAATCATTGCTCTCAGGTTGGACATTTCATACACGTATACTCCAAAATAACACTCCAAGTTAACTGGGTCACTTTTTCCAGTCTATCTACACTTCAGTATTTATTATTCGGGTCAGGCAATGGTCGAACTATCTCTATTTTTCTTTTGAATTTAGACATGTTTCAAGTTTCGAAAATTGTTCAACGAAGCTGCAACTCTTTCTTTAAATACCACATTTTTTTGGGGGGAGGGGGGCGGTTTGCTCGCTTGCTTGTGCGCCAACGAGATAACTGCCTAGAAGAAAGATAATTTATTTGATGGCCCCATCTTCGTTACCAAAATGAAGGTAGTCGCTCACGTGACTTCTCATTCATTGATGTAGAGCATTCTTTCATTAAACTACGGAGAATTTGTTATGGTCTGCAATAGTTTAGCTTACTAGTGTCTAATTTACGAGTTGCTGTCCTCTGTTCTGGCTTCCAACAATGCCTCAGCCTTCCACTGAACGTGAACTCAAATACATATTAGCATAAACTTCCATCTCCATTCATCAGTTCACTTGTTCATTTTACCCAAGTATTTTCACAGATACGGTTGCAATCCTTAGTTTGGCATATAGTCATATACTCAATAGTCTCAGTTTGATTTTAAAAAAAGAGTTGATGTTCTTAATCTGTTTGAGAATTATTTAGAATTGAACTGTATCCATAGAAGTATTTCCCAATTTTTTTTACCATTCCATTATCCAATACTATATTTTCTTAGTTGTTCCAAAAATGCTGATCATGCGACCATAGAAAGTGACTACATGAATTTTGAAAACCTGAAATTCTTCAGTATTTCAGATCTTGTTCAACGTAACCTGTATCAACATACAATCTGACGTCATGACTTGAAACCCGTCAATGTTAGATTTTATCCGACGGAAGATGCAAGTCGAAGAATCTACTTCGTATTTTGATAAGATCATCCGGAAGGAAGACTTGGCGAAATTTCAGTGAACTTCATATCTGACTGCCGAATCATTCTATCATCTTCAATTTTAAACAAAAGCATTTTTTCATTTGTTTACCTCACTTAATTTCTTTCTGGTGACAATTCTGCTTCTTGTTACAACGTATTACTTTGAATCAGTAAGTATCTTTGGAAAATGATATCTTGCTTTAGATTGCATATCAAACTTATAGAATTGCGACCATGGAAGGGGAAATGATAATTGCATCGGTCCGTTTCATTGAGCAGAAATTTTCCCCGAAAAGCTTTGACGCATTGAGAATTGTCAATACCAAAGTTGAGTTCGAGCCGATGCTGCTTGTTGTGGTGCGAGTTTCCGCGCACAACGGCCTAATTCAGTTACCGGTCAGTGTCTAATTGGTTTCTTGATTTCCATCTTTAGCAACTTTTTTTTCTGTGAAGTCGATATCGTAATTACCTATCGTGATCCTATGATGAAAATTCTCATTACAATTTAGAGATAATTCGATTTCGTTAATTTTTCAGTCGACATACATAGTCTAATGGTCTACAGCACATAATAAGTAACACATTTCATGAGTATATTTCGTCTAGTAATCGTCCAAATTTTGAAACTGTCTACTTTATTGCTTCGCAGTGCTAGGACTGTTGCACATATTGCTTAGTTCTGGGAAGTTGATTTGCTGTTGATGAATAGAGAGAATAAAATTGTTTTAAGATATTCAACACACTAAAAGAATTTTCATACTCGTTAAGACAATGGGGCTAATGTGAACTTCAGCATGTAATTTACATGCGTGGTATTAGGGAAAATAAGATCGTGTTATTAAAAGTGTTATTAAAAGTATTAAATGTGTTATTTATCTTTCTGCTTATAGGCCTAACATCGACAGCTATATAATTTCAACCTATATTTTTCATGTGCAAGATAATGCATCAACTAATGGTTTCCTTCTGATCAGTGGCATCCGCTTCGTTTAATGCTGTTTTTACTAACAAATCCACAGAACCAGTGCTGTTTCTTGAGTTTATTTCATTTTTTTATGTTGTATTCAGGACAGGGATTGCGGCGTATGTATCATTATCAGAACATATATTTTAGCTCGAGCACGCTCGTCAATTAACAAATCGATCCTCTATATTCGTGGTGCAAATGATGAAAATAGACTGGCGAGTCCAATATGACTCGGGACTCATAATTCATTATTCAACAATCCATAGATATCTGACAGTGCATCTTAGGCTCTCCTTATTAGAAATTGACGTAACAGAAGTTTGACGAATGGATCTTATATAGATTTTGATCTTGATGTCGGATAAATTTTATACACGTAGTCTTATACTTCATTTCTTTTGAAATCTTCTAATTACTTTCATATCTTATGCATGTATAAAGTTTATAGCGTAAATTCAAAATTGTATCCTACATGCTTCTAAATCATTATATGCTACTTAAGAAGTATATAATGATGAATAGTCATATATTTCATCAATGATAATCAAAAATACATCAAAAGCGGAGCATGCATTACAAGTAAAATAAGAAAAGAAGTCATAAAGTCACAAAACGGTTTGAAATGCGTGCGGCCATAACAGGAAAGCAGTTTTGCCGTCTTACTGTTTTACATAACGGGATTGACAGTCTACCATTTCTAAAATACATCAGTGCATTTAGGGGATGTTCAGGATTGTGTACTTCATTTATCAATTTCATGTAAGCAGATTCACGTTTTTCAAAAAACATGTTCTTGAATTCACAATTACATTCGGCTTTACATATAACTCGCTTTGAACGTTTGAAAACATGCTTTACAATTGACGTGATCTGTGCATTGATACTACCGAAAAGGGTTATACAATATAGCAAAATGTTTTCAATCATAGCTCTATATTCCATCCACAGATCGTCGTGGCTTAAAGAATTTCTCAAAACTTTTAAAAGGTATATACGTTGAGAACATTTTCTTTCAATAGCTTCAAAATGAGGAGCCCATGACAGTTTATCGCTCCAAACAACACCTAAGATGTTAATGACATCTACGACTTGAAATGGAAGTCCATCCAGCATACAATCGACAGCTTTGTTCTTCTTGGTAAAAATCACTATTTTATTTTTCTTCTCATTTATACGCAATAAGTTTGAAGAAGACCATTGCTGTATGTTTTCGACCTCATTCTTCACAGTCAGTAAAGATTCTTCTAATTGATGCTCAGAAAAAGGAATAATTTCATAAATATCATCAGCGTACTGAACAAATTTTGTGGACAAAAAAAATTTCGGCTTCAAATCATAGCAATAAAGAAGAAACAAAAATGGACCCAAAAGAGAACCTTGTGGAGCCCCACTTGTTACACAGGCTTCCTCACTAAGTGTATACTTTACACGAACTCTTTGAAAACGATCAATTAAATATGATGTCAACCATACAACAATAAAACCGGTGGGAAAGTTGAGCATTTTAAGTTTGTCAATCAATATGCTGTGAGATATTCTATCGAACGCCTTCGAAAAATCAAAATTGACTAACATGCATCCATCAAAGGCATCACTTTCCAGGCACGATGTTACATGGTCATGAATAGAAATAAGTGCACACCTGTAGTCAGACAAAGGTTTGTAACTAAACTGATGTGATGGGATCTTCGAGAGAATTGTCGATTTAATATATTTCAAGGCATGCATTTCAAGTACTTTACTTGGCACACTTAAGACTGTGATTGGCCTGAGATCATTTAAGTTAGCAGGAGACGACTTTGGAACAGGGGATATAGCACATGATTTGAGAATTCGAGGAACATAGCGTCGAATAGTAGAGAGGTTGATGATATGACATAAATGTTCGCAAATGTATGGCGCAGCTAACTGGTAGGCCTTGACTGGAATACCATCAGAACCACTTGATTTATTCACGGACAAGTTATCAAGTACAGAAAATATTTCGCAGGGTTCAGATAATGGACGCCAATCATGTGAATCAACTGTGTCACTGATAGATGAGTAAGGGTTGAAGGTCTCTGCGAAAACGCTATTAATTTTGTTGGTAGCACTTTCAGTACTGGGAAACTGTGATAAAAGATGATCAAGGGCACTACCCGATGATTTCCCTCGACCTTCAGACACAACATTCCACATATTTCTTGGGGACAGACTTGATTTCTTCACCCAACTTAACTTTGGCTCTCGCAATTTCCTCTTTCACCTTTTGCTTGAAAATATTGTACTTATTGAAATCTTTCTCGCGATATGCTGCCCATCTGCGGTTGATCAATTCTTTCAAATAAGGATTCATCCAAGGCTTGTCCCTTTCTGTCATGAGAACAGAATGAAAAGGGATAGCGCAAAACATGTGCCAAAAATAGAAAAGAACAGTTCAATCTTGGTATCTGAATCATCTACGAAGTAGATTTGATGAAAAGAGGCTGAAGTGAGTCAGTGGCGTAGCCAAGGGGGGGAAGGGTGGAATGTCCCCCCCTCGCTACTAGTCTTGTCATCGACAGAAAAGACAGAGAAAGTTGGGAATCATTGATTAAATTAAGTAGGCTGTATTCTAGAATACAGCTACCGGCATTCAAACTTCTATGCAGTTTTGATAAACTCGTAATCGAAGCATCAGATCACAATAAGCACCCTAGATACATTTAGTATTCAATTGAATTGAATTGTTTGTTAAACACTTCAAAATGTCCATCGGTCTGCAAAGGAAAGTTAGATCCATAGAAATGGATCTCAGGTCACCGTCAGTGTTCCACTAGAATGGAAATTCAGCTAAAAACGCGGTACACAAGCGGAACCTATTAGATGGGCAGAAACCTTCGATATTAACACAGCTTCAATCGGAAACTTCTACTTGAAGTCACTGTAGATTCCACCCAGGTAGTCGTAGGTCTCTAGTTTCTTCACAATCGGAAAGTTCAGAGTATTTAGAACAACTTTCGTCGATAAACCATGTGTAGGCCTATCAGATAATCATAAGTTACAGTAGATTGACTTCAAACGCATAGTTCACCATCTCTTCACCAAGAACAATGAAGAACTGTGCGTCGAGAGGCATACTGGCTGCTGTTATCGTTGTCATTGCTCTGCACTGAGAGTATTTCCAAGAAAAATGAACGCGCTTTGCATAGCTGCTGTCGAAACCTTCGATACCATTGATTACAATAGTTGAAATACGGGAGGGCTGTTCTAGAGTAGCAAGCGGCTGCCGCTGACAATCCAATTCTATGGTTAGATCACAATAACAACTTGTGAAGCTATCAGAGAAAGGACAATTCAAACAATGCTACATCAATAGTGCACAGGGAAATCATGATTGGTTAGCCTTATGATGATTGAATCAATTCCCTCGTACACAAATTTCTCACTTCACAACATTTTGTTCTTCCAACTTCGCCTACTACGGTCTTATGTATTTCCTGAATTTAAGAAAAATGGAGCCACCGAGCAAAAAACGGAAAATACAAAGTAATTTGACTCTATTTCTCCAAAAATCGTCAACGTCAGCTACGGAGCCTACGGCTGATGCCAATAGACGAGACAAACAATGCGCAGACGATCCTTGCCAGCCTGTTATTCCGCAAAATAAACCTTCAATCGACACCAAGGACATCGACATTGCAGTTGCACTACAGATGCGGCTCGACGGGAAATTAAATTACACTGAAAAACTACGATTTATCCGCGGCGTTCTTGATGTTGGACCAAGCTACAAGCTACCTTACAGTGTTCACGGTAACCGCAAATATTTCTTGAATTATCGTCATTTGTCTGGTCGCTACCATACATTCTACTTTTCTCCGTCTTCTCTGTCTTCCCTGTGTACTCTTCGCTCAGGAGGATCAACAACGTCGCCTTGGATTCTTGGTTGAAAAACCTCTTCTCACTTTCAACAAATTAACAGGCAAAGACAGCTACCTCGATACTCACTTGACTAGACCATATCACGAATCTTCGGTGGAACGTATGAAGGCCGCAATCCAAACGGAGGACGGGGGTGGGGTGGATTTGCTTCTAAATAAGCAAATGAGTTGTGAGATTCGACGGAACCAAGATATATTTTGTGCAGTGTTACAGGAAATTGAGACTTGCGGACGATTGAACATTGCTCTTCGTGGTCATCGTGACTGTGGTCCTCTCGCGGTTGTGTCGAGTCCCGAAGACATAGATTATACGAGCGGCTTTGTTGCAAAAGTCAGCGATGCATAATACAACTTTAGCGGATCATTTACGAAACAGTCCTAAAAATGCTTCCTATATCTCTCCAGAAGTGCAGAACAAAATGATTGAAACCATCAACATCGTAATGACGAATGAATTATCACGTGAAATGAAAGATGCTGAATTCTATGCTATTGGAGCGGATGAGACAACTGACATATCGACGACCGAACAGCTGGTTGTTACTGTGAGATTTGTGACCTCCGGTAATGACGTTCGGGAATTATTTACTGGATTCATCAAGGTTGCGTCAACAGCAGGAGATGAGCTGTCTTCTCATATTTTAAGACACATTGATCAGCTTGGATTGGATAGAAAGAAAATGGTGGCTCAGACTTACGATGGTGCGTCGAATATGAGTGGAAAGTATAAAGGCGTGCAAGCAAGGATACGCGAACAGTGCCCACACTCAACATTTATTCATTGTTTTTCACACGCGCTCAATCTAGTGCTCAGCAAGTCGTGCGAATTGGCGGAGATTCGGGATGCCATCACAATTCAGGCTATCAATTTGTATTTCTGCAATTCAGCTCAAAGAGTACATCAGCTTAGTGAAGCCGTTACAAAATTATGTCCAGCATCACGACATCAGAAAGTTAAGCAATATTGTGTTACGCGTTGGGTGGAGCGCCATGACTCCATTATTGTGTTTTTTGAACTTTTTGATCCTTTGCTTGAAGTATTTACAGATAATGATGAATTGTCCTTGGTCAAACAAATGACAGATCCCAGTTTTTTGGTAGCGGCACACATCCTTCTTGCGATTTTCGGCTTGACAAAGCAACTATCGGTTCTGCTACAATCCGTTCAACAAGACTATATCTCAGCCATCAATGAGATTGAGGACTTATTACAAACTTTGAGATCGTGGAGGTCTGATTCCGAAGATCACCATTTTTTATCTATATTTTCGAAGGCCAACTCATTGTACAGGAAGCTAGAAAACGACGAAGTTGCTTCTATTCCTAAACCGAGATTAGTCGGTCGTCAGCGACATCGACATAATGTCCAAACCAAGACAACTGCGGATTATTACAAAATTGTGATTTGGTATCCAATACTCGATAGAGTGATCTGAGAGCTATAAAGAACAATTTGGTCGTCACGCTACAGAAGCCATGAGAATGTCATCCCTCTTACCCAAGAAATGCATATCCACAGACTTCTCCACAGTCAAGGGGTGCATTGAGCAGTACCTCTCATTCTTGGATGATGGAATTGGGACAGTAGAAATCGAGTTTCAGAGATGGCAAAAGAAGTGCGTAGCGTTGGATGAGCTCGGAGAATTAGACAACACCAGTTTGATCCACATTTTGAATTTGTGTGACGAGTCTTTGTATCCGAATATCCACAAACTTCTAAAACTCTTCGCAACATTTCCAATTTCTAACTCAACATCGGAACGTTCATTCAGTTGCATGAAAAGACCAAAAACCTATCTCCGTTCGACAATGAATGAATCTCGTTTGAACGGATTGGCAATGTTGTCTATCCACAAAGAGATAAATTTGGACTACAATGAATGCATGAAAGTGTACTCACGTAAATACTCACCAAGGATGAGGATTCAGTGACGGTGATTCAGACAGAGGATTTGTTCATATAAGTATGTTCCACATATAAGCAAATGTTCCACTCAGCAAATGTTCCATTTCACGTGGATTTTTCGATATTGAATAATTTGTATAGTTTTCTTTTAATGCATTTATTCTGTATTCTGTAAAAACATTCCTGTATTATTCGACTGTTGACTGTAATTGGCATCTTTTGCTGTAGTCAGCTTGAAATATATTCATTCATATTCAGTACTGAATATATTCCATGGTTGATAAATCCATTTTTTTCATTTGAGTAAGTAAAGTACATGTACATTGTACACTATGCATTACACGTTCATACAGCTGATGACTCACAAAAAGTAGGCCTCTTATGAGTCTATGCTCTATTAGGCTACCTGTATTATACTGTTATACATGCATGTAGGTAATGAGTAATTAATTCTAGATACTATACATGTAGACGTGGTATGTCCCCCCCTCCAACAACTCCTGGCTACGCCACTGAAGTGAGTCTTTCAAGAAATCGGTGAATATGAGTAGCACTCCAATCAAACCATCGACGTTCCTGAACAGTTTGGTTATTGTAGACAGTATAGGGATTGAGAAAAATTTTAGCATGTGACCCTTTACGTCGAGATGAAAGAGGTGGGCCGATATCAGCGAAATCATACATTTCATTTAAAGATTTGCTAACAAGAAATTTGTCAATACAGGATTGACCTCGTATGGGTAAATTCACTTTATCATGCAAATCAAGACTTCTGCAAAGTAGGTCAGTGTCCAAGTCATTAAAATCACCACATATGGTCAAATGTACATCACAAAAACTGCTTGTGTAACTATCTAGTGAATCTATAAGGAAATCGAGTATTTCACATTTATGAAGAGAATTCAAATTCGGAGGAGAATACAAAGCACATAATAAATAAAGTTGATTATCAAACTTAAAAGATGCAGCAATCGATTCGCATGAGATGGAGGCAGAAAATTTTGAACCTGACAGGAGCCTAGACTGGAATGAATCCAAACAACAACTCCACTTCCTAAACGATTTTTCCTGTCACATGTGAATATGGTATATCCCTTGATTTGAAACATCGAGCAGTCATGCGTGTCATTTAACCAAGATTCGGTAATTATTATAATGTCGGGATTCAAGGTAGCACAAATCATCAAGTTTACCAACTGCAGCTATAGAACGAGCATTAGTCATATACACCTTTGGAGCAGCATTCTTTTGTCAAAAGCACCGATTTGTATTGGAAGCACGTGGAACCACTTTTTTATTCTTTATAATGACATTCTCACCAAGACCACGACGATAATTGAGTTCATTTCTTAATTTCTTATCTTCTTCCAATTCTCCAGGAGTCATATCAGGTTTCAGATAAACTTTCTTGAAGATTAGATTTCCGTCATTGTTCACTCTTGATAATTTAGGTGCAGACTTTATGACTGATATTTTTGTATCATAACTGGAGAAAATAACTTTTAAAGGCCGAGGTCTCGACCCTTTGGCACCTATGCGGAAGAAGCGGCGGAAATGAAAATCACTAAAAGCACCATTTTCACTCAAAGATGACAAAATGCTGTCTAGATGCCTCTTATCGAAGTCCTTCTGCTCAGGTCTATCTGTCTGGCATTCCGGAATACCAAAGAGCAGTACATTACTTTTACGAAGCTCTCGGTCTTGTAGCTCATTTATGATGTCATCTTGCACATTGAATTGAATGCTGTCAATTCTCGCGTTGATGGAGTCAATCTTAGCATTCAAATTCTCTTCGGCCTCAGCAATAAACACCTTACTTTCCTTGAGAAGGAAAGTACTTAAGATACTTAAGATACTTGAATATAATAATATACTTGATTACAATAACTTATTAATAAGTAGTATACTTAGTCTTATGACCGAAAGCATGTGGCGATAATTATTAGCTTTTAAGACGCAAAGTGGTTTTTGGACATTTTTGTCGTCCAGCTTTTTGTGATCATCGCCATCCATTCTCTCTTAGACATATATTTGACATACAATAGTTCGCTGTCTAATGTATTGTTTTCTATCTTCTTCAACAAATTCAACAACTTCTACAATATCTTTTAGGTTCACATCACTGTTTATCGAGCATGGAACTTCAGCTTAGACTCTCTATCTTGTTATATTAAAGTTAGATGACATCGTTTTTTTAATAACAACTATGAAACTATGCCTATATACCCAGTTTGCGGTCAGTACATGATTACATGTAATGACAATAATTACAGGCGTGTAGATAAATACGAAATGTTGTGATACAAGTTGTTGTGACATATGGGACTTATTGGTACATTTCAAACTACATAAAATAACGCCGTAGGACAGATCATGCACTAAATTACACTTTACCCGTAATATTCATTTGATCACGTTAGATACATAAAATTCAGATGGATTTCAGAGACCAGTAGGGATAAGAAAAAGCTGTGTTGCTATAACCATGTTTTGGATGGTCAAGTAGGGAGCCTATAAAAGAGCTATTATTGGCAATCTATTGACGCCTTTTCATATTTCGATGGTACTCACTGACATTCACAATAGCTGCATGTAACTCTTTCACTCACTATGACTCTTTCACAACTGAAGAAGATCGAAATATATTTGGCGCCTTATCTTATCGCTTTTTTTTGGCGAGGATCAATATTGACAAGACTAGGCACGCGACATGAGTGGATCGAATGGTCGACGCTTTAACTCAAACAATCTATTCACGCCTTTTCAAATTTTCACATCCCAAATTTCAAGGCGAGCCGGCATCTGCGAATATATCACATACAGAAGCAAAAGAACATACACTATGCCTTCAAGTGCAAGTTGCTGAAGAAAAAACATGAACCAAATCAGATTTTTGCGGCATAAGATTACCATAGACCTTATGCTTTGAAAAGAGCAGGCAGCCTAAATGCAGCTAAATGTCCAAGAGCCATGCTCTTCTGGCAGCGCAGCGGGTGCGAATACAAGGCGAGCTATTCTTTCAAAATTGAAGCATGTATGAAAACAAGTGGAATATATCTGCTGAAATCCGAGGAGATTATAAATAAGTTTGTACTTTCTTCAACGGCCAAGTCACTTATGCACTTATTACTATCTCGTTTTCCTTCGCCTGTTGTAGACGAAATTGCTTCATGCATTCAATCATTCCAAAAATACTTTCCGCCCTTATGTGTGGAAAAAGCGTTCTTTGTTCTACTATGGAAGAAGCAAAAAGACATTACGATCAACAGCAACATAGTTGATTGCAAGTTTTTTTGTTGACTTGTTGGAAATCCCATACAAATAGTTATTCATTTAATATCCTGAAAAATAAGTTAGAAAAAACTCCCCAAAGTTTTGGTCGATAGTTTCTTAAATTAAAAGTAAAGTCAGACGGGCCTTCGGCGTCCAGCGCCTTCAAACGGTCGATGGTAACAGACGGGATTCAACTGTGTGACGTATTTATTCGAAGATGTGAGTTATGTTAAGAAGTGTGTTGACGGTTTGCATGATTATCGAATTGTGAAGAGAGATTGTAGTCTGGAAGTTCGTGTTTCCTGTTGATTTGCGGTTTAAGCTGTGTTATTGCTGCTATTGTGTTATTGTTGTTAAGCTGTGTAATAAGTGCATAAGTGACTTGGCCGTTGAAGAAAGTACAAACTTATTTATAATCTCCTCGGATTTCAGCAGATATATTCCACTTGTTTTCATACATGCTTCAATTTTGAAAGAATAGCTCGCCTTGTATTCGCACCCGCTGCGCTGCCAGAAGAGCATGGCTCTTGAACATTTAGCTGCATTTAGGCTGCCTGCTCTTTTCAAAGCATAAGGTCTATGGTAATCTTATGCCGCAAAAATCTGATTTGGTTCATGTTTTTTCTTCAGCAACTTGCACTTGAAGGCATAGTGCATGTTCTTTTGCTTCTGTATGTGATATATTCGCAGATGCCGGCTCGCCTTGAAATTTGGGATGTGAAAATTTGAAAAGGCGTGAATAGATTGTTTGAGTTAAAGCGTCGACCATTCGATCCACTCATGTCGCGTGCCTAGTCTTGTCAATATTGATCCTCGCCAAAAAAAGCGATAAGATAAGGCGCCAAATATACTGACTTTACTTTTAATTTAAGAAACTATCGACCAAAACTTTGGGGAATGTTTTGTAACTTACTTTTGATGATAAAATGATCTCCCGACGACTGGTGAACTATATTCATTTAATAACTTGATTATGTCAATGAATTTTATGTGTCAGCTTATGCAATTGCACAGACGACGAAATACGCGAATGACCAACTCATAATTATTGCTTTGTAACTGCAGATCCGATATAAACAAAGATCCATCCACTTCTATGGTTCACAGCAATCTGGGAGACCTTGGAAATTCAGGGGATTTGTGTAGCGAAATTTCAGTGAGAACAACCATTTCTCATGACCGTGAAAATATGTATCCATTGTTTTCAATGAATGAACATGAACTGATCGGTGCACTTATAGCTGATCATGGCGGCGAAAGCAACCAGGAGAAATTTGAATATGTGTTGACATTGTACTGGAGATTCTTTCATCGGTCATGAGAAGATAATGTTGTAAGAAGTTTCAAAATATCCACTTCCTCCATCGCAAGGATTCTGATAGGCCAAGCATGGTCATCTTTAGTCAATAAAATAGAATATTAAATTCTCAGCCGATCATGATAAGATGTGTTGTCATAAACGTTGTTATGAATGATAAATTGGTGAGATCGCGATTTGTCCCCTTTGTCCAACGATTTCGACGAATGTTATATCAAAAGAATGCTCTGAAAATACTCTTTCTCAAGATCTCCGATTCAGTATTGCATCATGTTTTCTTAGTAAAACTCATGATTTCCAGATGTAGAGATTTTTATATTTTGACCTTTGTCAAGTGCACTCGAGTAAAGATGCGAACGAGTGTATAATAGGATTTTTAGATACTAAGATCGCAAGCTCTTGAATGATGAATGGCGCGCACGGTTATGTATCAGATTGTTAAAAGACGCAAAAGTCGATGACATTTTGACATAATTCTAGCGGTCCATTCCATTTTCAACTCTGTACTAAAAGTCGTCAGTTGCAAGACACATTTCATCACAAATAGCACATCACTTTTGTCGAATTTCACCAAACATTTTGATTTTGATGCTTACAAGAGGATCAAGGGATGGCATTTCTGGGTGTATTTGCATTATTATGCATTAGAATTTCTAATTTGCTCCTCGTTGCTCTAAATTGATGCGTTTTTGAGAGATGAGGCTGAGGAGCTCTGAAACGACTTTTTTAGGTCATTCTCTGTAATCGAAGGAAACAATAAGACTGTTAATCAAAATGGCTTGTCATCTCCAAACTCACTGCTGTTGATTATATCTCACATGAAATTATCTTAGAGCACTTCAATATTACGCTGGTGCGCGTCAGACCAATAACTTGATTGAGAACCATGAAAACACTATGAAAAATAATTTTTCGAGTCCGAATTCTTGTGCAGGATAGTAGTTATCCTGATGTAAGTTATGTTGTCCATCAAAATGACACAATTCAAACGCTATCTGAACGCGTCTTAACTTCCTGTCAATCAGTATCAAAGTTTACAATCTTAATTTTGCATATCGAACCATTGAGTGATCCATGCCATGACTGTATTGACGCAAAGCATTATTGGTATTCATGAGCTATTGCAGAATCTGTGATTTCAGTGGAGCTTATTATCTTGACATCTTACAGCGTTTGATCAAAATTTCTTTGCCACGAAAAGTAGTATTTCCTGACTTTCACCGAAAATCGACATACTTTGATTTTCGTAACTAGTAACCAGCAGATACCAATATTATTTCATGTGTATTCATCTTTGGACATCAGACGTTCTACTAATGGACATTCATGCAAAATATGATTGGTATCAAGGCAGCTAATTGCAGCTATGATCAAGGTAATTATGATGTTGAAAAGTGAACCTTGCATCGTTATTGATAAGTCTACCGATGATGTGCGGGAAGAAATGTGGAATTACAATCAGGAAAAATCAAGATTAAAGTTACTTGTGGATGTAGCGCGAAAGAATGACAATCAAAGCTTGCAAGAGATAACGGACCAGAGATGTTCATCCTCTAAAGCCTTTCAAATATCACATTATACAATTTTTGAAATGAAAAAGTTTCTTCATATCTTGACCGATTGATTTTGTCATGATGTATTCATTTAGCCAACCCCAAGAAGAAGGACACGCGGCTGTTCAGTGGGGAAGC
This sequence comes from Prostheceraeus crozeri, assembly GCA_907163375.1. NCBI lineage: Eukaryota > Metazoa > Platyhelminthes > Polycladida > Euryleptidae > Prostheceraeus > Prostheceraeus crozeri. The sequence continues at coordinate 46,153 of CAJQUW010014428.1, forward strand.
AATCCCATGATTTTCTGCTTTATAACATTTGGTCAAACTTAACATCGGAAAAGATCCTCTCTATCACTTTCACTCCGTTTTCAATCCATCTATCATTGTCCGTTCTATAGATGCTTTAGTCGATCAACAAACGAACCATTTGTTGAGGATTTTTCTAGTAATCCATCCACGGCACATATCTGTGCTGTCTAACCCATGTTTCTTCTTTCATTCTATCTCTGATGTTCTCGATTTCCGGATATTATTTCAGTACAACTCTCACATCCATATTACAATAGTAGTCTTGATATGATTTTATAGACGGTTTTCACTTCGTGTGGTACATGATCGTCTATTAACAATGGAAATATCATTCAGCATTTTGGCTGTAGATAATGAGTCTGTTCTGAATAGCAGCATCATTTTCTCCTCCATCATTGGAAGTAACTCCAGCATAATGAAAGTAATGATAAATAAATAATAATAAATCTGACACAGTGGCATTCCATTTGACGTCATTTGCAACGGGTTTTCTGTAAGTCCCCCCTCCTCAAAAGAAAATCTTTTTGAGAGGGGTTAGCTTTCAGAAGCAAAAACTGAAAGTGTGGCTCTCGAGATCAACTCTTTTTGTGAAGTTGCATTCTGTTGTATATGTTTGATTGTGAACCGGTTCCAAAACCAAGCCGAGCCAAATATTCGGGATTTGGTTGGGTATAGGCTGCACTGGGGTTGCATTTCCAGACATAATACCTCAAAACTACAGGACCGTAACTTTTGTGCTTTATATCTAATTTGGTTTCGATTTTCAGGATCAAATTGGTGCTTGGTTACAATGTCGGCAGATCAGACATGGTGTCTAAAATACAGTTTTATTGCATGTTTCATGGAACATAAGACCTAACATTTTAGCTTAACTTTATTTACAGATTATTAAATCAGAAAACTGCAAAAATATAGAATGAAATTTTCTTATGTACGTAGTTGATATTGTGCGCAATTTAGCCATGGCATGATGTGCAACAAAGTGCAGCAGCGAATCTCGAATGGTGACCTTTCATCTGGATAGAGGTTTCCGATGGTAGTCGCGGACTGCTGGACAACGTCGCATTTTGTTATAGATGTCCAACCGCGGAACGTCGTATTTCTATGGTTAATATCTTCCAGATTGTGACGAGCTTGTGTGCTGTATATTTGATGTTAATTGAAATATCCTAGAGTTGGTTTACCTGTGAAAAATAAGGTAATAAAAAAAACTGCAATCAGTTATCATAGAATGCATGACTACTCACTTTTGATGATTGGCAATGACCATGAACGCGCGCTTAGGTAATTCCTATTTTTCGATTCGCTTCAAAATTTATGAATTATCTATACTTTGCTTCTACTCTCTGGGCACGTGCTTTCATTTATTTTCACGTGTTTTCATAGACAGAAACGAACGACGGAGAAAAATCATTTCGAGATTCCGGAACGGTATCGGATATGAATGATGACAACGCTACAGATACCAGTGAGACTACTGCATCCAACCTTGTGGCCAGCACTGTGTCTACAAAAAAGAAGGATGCACTTGCGTGTAGTTCGGAAGTAAATGATGCAGATGACTGCGAATGTCCTCGACAACGCTCTGATAGCAATTCTTCGGCGGACTCATCCTCTACCTCGTCGTCTAACGAAAGTGACACTGAAAAGGCGGACGTTCTTAAGGTAGATGAGTTCTTATAATTTTTCTGTCTTGTTTGTATTACATTGTGTCTTACCAAGTATGACAGCATTGTTAGTTGCGCAAAAATGCTTTGATGTGTCACAGTTTCATTAAATTTATCAATTCTTAGACATATAGCATATGAAAATGTCACAAATAATCATGAGCGCATTATATTGTATCGCGAGGCCTTTCGTCTGCTTCTCGTCTGGCAATGACATCGGGAAATCTGATTGTGAAATAAACACCAGAAAGTGACTGACATAGAATGGTGATAACTCATCGTCACAACCCAATTGCGTTGTAGACAGAACACAGATATCAAAGTCAGAGAAGCAATAATGAAATCGAATACTTTGCCCTTTTAGAGACAATGACAATATAAAAGCCTTTTGTGTACGCAGATCAGGGGTCAGGTACTTTACTACAAGGGCTCCTAAAATGCGTAATTCACAACTAAAACGACTGTGATACAAAACTCGAAATTATCACGAGCGCTGGACGGATCAAAGCTGCATATTTGTAAATATCTAAAAACAGCAGTGGACGGAATGCCAGTGGAGCGTGGGGGACATCTTCTCTGACTGAAAATCCAACGCGGAACATGCTCAACTACTCTCTCTTGCAAACTCCTTCCAGTTCTCCCCACTTACTTGCATCCACAAGCACATTGAAAACAAGCGATTTTTCAATAATGCTTTTTGCCACTTCTACGTTGCAAATTTGCATCATGGGAAAATCTTTCTGGAACTGCCTATGTATTCATTATTAGAGAATTCGAAGCACATTAGAACGAGATGGTTTAGTATGCTACTAATTTTATATCGAATTATTGAGGTTTGTGATGCATTGAAGTATTTATTCACAACGGAGTCCTGATAGATCGAAAAGTGAAACTCATGTTCGAGTCAAAGCTTCCAATTGGCAGCGAACCATTATCTAAAGCAGAACTTCAAATTGTTGGCCTGAATACGATACTAGAAAGAAATATTCACCAAAATCGATGCAGACTACTTGCTTACTCTTACTCCTCGTTTATTGTCGGCTGGGCACCAAGTTTGAGGGTGCGACATTAGGCTGTGACTGTAGCTTTGTGGTAGAGTGATCGCTCTGCGTCCGAGAGACCTTGGTTCAAACATTGGTCGTGTCAAACTGTAGACTTTAGAAACATCTACGCTATGCATTCTTGCTTAACAGTCAGCACTCAAGAATTAGAGTGGGATGAATGACAACTCGGGCACATGGATGACTGGCGCCAAGCTAATGCACTTCCGAGCATAAACAAGGTTTATTTATTTAGGCTATCATGTCTGCCGGTTTTCTATCATTGAAGATTGGCTGTATAGGCAAACTACAGTTTGTGGCAAGTTTAGTTTTCAAAAACAGAAAATTAGTTTGAAATTGCTTTCGTTTAGTTACCAATGTCTTTTTCCGCCTATATGCATCTTCCCGATAAAGTTTCGGATAAGTGAACCAATTGATGTCAGTCACTTCGGTGGTCGCCTCAACAGGATTCAATTGTGCTTCTGTTCATTTTTTTGCACATGAGATTCAAGAAGCTTGTACTTTAGGCTATGCAGTTTGCATAGTTTACTATTTTTACGATTTTTGAAAAATATTTACGACTTTGAGGTTGGCAGGTATGAATAACTGACTAAAGTTTTGTGCTTCGATTAAATACACCATCTAATGCTTGACTTAACCACATTTGTCTCATGGATAGGGCGAGTCGCCAAGTGATATTGATGAGATAGTTGCAATACATGCAGGATGTGCGCATATGACTAACGTACGCCTTCTGTGGTGAAATTTGTGCAGAATATCCTTAAACTATTTATGAAAGTCACAAGTAGTGATGGCGGTGGTATCATCATAAATCACATTCAAAATGTATTTGAGAGAACACTTGTGATAAGTCTCACTCAAATTTCTCGCATTTCAAGCATTTCTGAATTTTTATTGATGCATAGAAAGCATGAAATTTAGCTCTCTGTTGGAACCATTGGCATGAAATCTAGCAAAATTACAGATTTGAATTTTAAATGCTATCTGTGCAGACATTATCAACTCAAATTATAAATTATAACAGGAATGTCTCCACGAGAAAGACCATACAAAAAGTGCATACCCAAATAATTTTTGAGATCTATGCCTTTATTTAAAACATCTTCACGAAATCCAACAAAAGTATGAGCTTGAAATTTACAAGAATAGCTCAAATTGTATAATAAATGCCATTATCGGATGGAGCAGTGTCTCCCAACTGGGGCCCTGCGCTGCCCCACTGGGAGGCAATTTTAATCCTCAAGGCAGCAGCAAGGACGAAAGGGGAGATTGGGGTTCATCGAGGGATTTTGCTGTTTTATCTGATTATGTTCAATTAAGCAGTGGAAAACATACACGTATGTAAGTCTCACGCTTTGGTGGATAAAAAATCATTCACGCGTGTTTTCGCGTTAACCATCACTCGCGTGAGATAATTGTCCATTGATTGTGGACAATGTATTTCCAGCAATATAAGCGATGATTCGGTAGAAGCTTTGTTTGACATTTATGGGTTGTACACGTGGGTATGTAAAGAAATTGCGGCACATTTTCCAAAAATTCATAGGGTCGCTACCATGCATTCTTCCAATTCCGTCAACCAATCTGATTGAATGCGGTTTTAGTGCTGCCGTTGAGCTTCTCCAGAAAAAGCCAGAGGATCTGCAAATTGTGAATCGCGGAGATCACAGGCTCACATTGACGAGTATTAGACCAAACATAAAGGCAGTGGCCTCAAAGCACCAGCCACAATTCTCCCATTAATAAACCATGCATGTGAGTTATTAGATGACTGTGTTCGTATTTGTGTATAAAGCACAACTCTCAGCACAAAAGTGTTGTAAAATTTGTTATGAAATAAGGGGCGCCTGTATGGCAATAAATCTCCTAGAGGAGCAATTGGATAAAAAAAGGTTGGGAAACACTTGGACAGAGCATGCGTAACTCCTCTCAGGAACTTGGAGTGTTAATGTCGGAGATATTAATCCTATTTTGACAAGGCGTTCCTGGAGCCCCTACACGGTTTTCATATTGCTCAGCAACGATAATAGTTACGATTTCATATTTTTTGACTCAATTTCTATGTATTTCTGATGTATAATTCAAATTATGTCTAATTTGGTCCATGGGAACATTTATGCTAACCTTCAAAATGTTACAAATCTTCATTTTTATCGTTTGAAATTTACGGTTGTCTTCTTTTATATTAAAGGGCGCTTCATCACTGAACATCTCATTCTGCAGGGTTCAATTCTGATACACTTTTGTGCGCTTCTGTCATTTAAAGTTTATTGTGTGGCTTTGTAGCTCTGCGTCCGGTATAAACCAAAGTGCATCTCAGTTTACTGCACAGGTTTTAACATGATGACTTCTCTCACACACACAGCTCTCTCACGACGAGCTCTCCTGACCCTTATCGCGTTCGTTATGTTCCGTTGGTCTTGGAGAATTGTCGTGATTCGTCGCGTAGCCTTCTCATCTGTTGCTTTTGGAGTCAGAAATGATAGAATTCGACTTTGTATATGAGGGGAATTCTCTTTGAAGCAGCCTTACTCCTATATATGGACATGCTGACACTCAGGACTTGATATTGTCGGCCATGACTGTTCGAAAACCATCTGGATGGAAGAAAGCAAAGCACTACTACAGTGGTGATCATAAAAAGTGGACCACCTTAATTTTGTCTCATTTAATGAAATTTTGTCAATTACAGATACAAATTTGGCAGAGGAATGAAAATTAGGTTCAATTAAAATTTTTCTTGTTGTTCAATGGCTCTGTAGAGCCAGTTGGTCCTTAAAAGGGCCCATGGTGCGGTCGCTGGTGGTCACTAATACCGGAATTTCGTGGCCTCACCAGAAAGCTCAATCACTTGTCGAATCCGGGAAGGCATGCTTTTGATCAGGCGGTTGATTACTTCTTGATCAAAACTGTCCCACTTTTGCCTTGGCAGAGCTTCAAGTCGAGAAAGATTATCTCTAGGAAGAATTGATCGTCTCACACCACGTTTCAGTAGACTCCAGACATTTTCAATTGAATTGAGGTCTGTTGAGCAAGTGGACCATTTCAAAGTTCGTATGCTGGTTTGAGCTTTGAATGAATTAGTCCACACAACTCCTGTGACAGGTGGCGCTGTCGTCCATGTAAATCCAGTCGGAGGGAGGATCACCCAGTTGCGAGCACAATGGAAGAATGTGCCTTTGCAGAACATTAACATATCCATCGGAATTCATGTTATCCCTTTGGATAAGGAGTTCAGTTCGGCCATTCATCCATATCGCAGCCCAAATCAGCAATCTTTCACCTCCTTGATTCACATGCATTGTCAAATGATCTGGAATTGCGTCACCTGACTTCATCCAAACTCTCAAACGTCCATCGCGACCTCTGAGACAGACAGAAGCTTTATCACTCCAAACAACTCGATTCCATTGAGAATGCCAGTGGCAATGTTGCATCGCCCATTTCAGTCTCACTCTCTTGTGGTTGGCGGTCAATTCGATCTCTGATGGTCTGCTATGGCTTTTGAACTGCTCACTTTTCAGGCGACGTCTCACTATTATGGCAGAAACCGTCGGCTGTCGAAGTGAACTCCTCAACTCGGCTGAGAAGAATCGTTTCTTACCAAATGAATAATCATCCCATGTGTTAGAAAACTTGTCTTTTTTCGACCGGATCCAACTTTTCTGGAAAAGGAGAAAAAATGAGTTTTCCACCTGTGGACGGTGGTCTTTGGGACGCTTTCTTTTTGGCTAACTAGCCGTTCGGACTGTTTTCTTCTGACAGAAGAGCAGAAACTTTGCCAAAAACACTTTCACAAGCTTCAAATCAGTCATCATGACATAAGATGAATTCAAAAACAAATGGAAATTTTGTTTACAGCTTATCTGGGTCTACACCATGATCTGGCTATGCAGGCGTCTAGATACCACAGATACTTGAAGGCCTGAAAATGACCTTGTTGGCGCCAGAAGATGTAAACAACTTTTCAACAATCAACAGAAACAAAATCGTGCAATGAATTTGGGACATCATAACTGCTCTAAAAGTACACCGGTTTCGAGGAACAAACCATCAAAAGAATGCTCAGAAAAACCCCTTTCGTTTTATGCTTGATTCATTATCATGCTCACATGTTTTCATGTTGCAGATTTGAGATTTTTAAAAGTGGCGATTTTCACATTTTGACCTTTGTCCACCTTAAACAGTGACGGATACAAATGTACAGTGGCTCATTGAAAAGTTGAGAACTTAAACTCTTAAATAGTGTATAGCTTATTAACGTAAAATGCGATTGAAAGGCAGGAGAATCGATTGAAGTTTGACACAATTTAGGTGGTCCGTTTTTTATGATCATGAGAAGTTATGCTGATTGTTTTGAATGCAAAATTCAAAAGATCACATATAGAAGGCGGAAGTAAGTTTTGAAAGTCAGTTATTCATCAGTTTAACTGATCACTGCTTCTTTGAGTGGACTCGACGGGCAAGTGACATCGGACTATCAGGAAAAATATTTCACATTAACATGACGATCCATCAGTGATAAGCAATGTCTAATTGTGTAAATGTCTAACGTGTTTGAATAATTGATCGTATTTCAAATGATGATATTGATTTCAGGGTGAAAACGTCACAACTAATGCTGCGCAGTGTGAGGATGTCAATGCGAAAGTAGCCAGAAAGGTAAATCCTCCAATGAAACGAAAATTTATGACCATAAATTTGTTTCAAATTGGAAGGGAGTCGTGCTAATGCCTTTACTCGTATATTGTTTTCAGAGAAATGATTTTTCGGCAATTCCGGAGCGCCGAGAGAGTAAAGTTCGCATAAATTTTTATTTCAGCATTTTAGGCTCCTTAAACAATTTACCCCTTCCCATTGTTATTTCTGGATCAACCACATGCTTCCGTCTTCAACTACAAACTTTAATTTATATATCAACCTGTCGCTACGCAGTTTTCTTATTGATACAGGAATTTCAAAATATTGTCACTGTATTTTTAGGTGCTTGACGACGCGGAGACCGATTGTGACAAAACACAATTCGATGAGGTATACAGGCTTGCCGATAATCAACTTTAATGGCTAATTCATTCTAATCCAGACTGATATCAGATTTAGGGTTCAAAATGCTTATTTGTGTTTTGGTTTATATCATATTATAAACTTCACTAACATATAATATCAACAAGCTATCACAAAAATGACAAATCATAACTTTAATGTGATATCAACATGCTATAATAGAGTAGACTGAGGGCAACTAATGTATGTTGGCTTTGATTAGGTTATCAGCTGTGTTAATTGCCTTTTGCTGGTGTTTAAATGGAATTAATATTCGAAATTGTAGGGCTGCTTTCATGCAGTATTGCTCATCACTTCATGCTGCACAAATGAGTGCGAGACACAGTTACATCGTATTGAAGTTTTTGAATGTTTGACATCTAGGCCTAACGAGAAGTAGTTATCTTAGCTACAATCAAAAGTTCCATTGCTGTTATTCCCTACAAATAGAAATCATAACCTAAGAATATACAATCTAAGATCTGTGATAGAAGCCTCTAGGTTTGAAATCTCTCTCTCTCTCTTTCACTCTCAAATTTGAAAAGACAAATTTCAGTACAGAAAACCTCAAAAGGCAATGTACAAGTTATGAAACGTTCCTCACCAAAGTGAATGATATACAGTATAGTATGACCAAATATATAAGTGCGATACAACGGGATGTAAATGAGGAATCATGAAGGTGATGCGTGAGCAACGAAATAGCGGAGAGGCGACATGAACGTATTCAGCATATAAAATTTCATAAATGATGATTAAGAACTTTTTAATCGCATCTTCTAATTTTTTTACATTGATTTTTATTCAGATCACATCACAGCACACCGCCCTTTGTATCATGGTAGCACGAGGATTGGTCAAAGTAAATCGTCCTTGCGCATGTGCGTCAGGCATGAAATATCTAAGTAAAATACTTAAACATGAAGTAAAATAGAATTCGAGCTTTCGGACGCTTCGTCCTTCCTCAGTAATTACAGCAAAGAGAGTGAAACTCTCTAAAAATAGTTTTTACATAATTAGAACGCTTTCTTGGAAGATACGGAATCATTTGCTCGGTTCAAGATAAGAATGTTTTCAAGACACTCAATTCACGTCGTGAAACTCTCTTTACTGTAGTTCGAAAACTCGAAAGGCTTTGGAGAATAAATTGTCGACATAACGAGCTGAATATTTTTTTGAAACGAATCTTCAAAGTCAAGTATTACCATCAAATGAAAGTGAATCTTAATCAGAGATTAATATCGCACGAGAAAAATGAACTTCGATTGGTGATTTTGTTCTACTAAGCTCAGACGCATGTATATATCAGGGTTGGAACCGGTCAGGAATTTTCTGACCCAACCCAACCGGTAACCGGCAAGACGAAGTCAACCCAGCCGGCCAGTTGACCGGCCAAACCCAACGGCATGGCTGTGATCGTTGTTTGTTAATTTACACTTTGTCATTCAAACTGATGCAAGGAGTTCTTCGGTTTGTAATTTGAAGGTCCTTGGCCGCGACCTTTTTGAAGTTTGTGATGTCAATAAGTTTTCAGTATTTTTCCTAGAGGGCCATGCGCTACATATTCTATTAAATGAATATACTCATCAGAATATTTGGTTATCTTTTAAAACTAAATTGGTTTTGAACTTATTTCATTCTAAACATTGTTTAATAAAATAATATAAATAGATATAATAAAATAAATGAGGCTCGATATCTTTTCTAAATTGTTTTTTAAGCGACGAGTGTTATCTCACATGTGTTTCTTTAATGAGTGAATTAAACCCATTGAGACGTTAGTCGTTCTAAAAGAAGCAATGAATAATGGGTTGTGGTGAACAGATTAAGCATATGTGATTGACAGTGCGCTACGTCCTTTTTCTCATGTAATTTTATAGAAAAGGCTGTTAATGCTTTAATTTTTACTTTTGTGTCAGTGGCTTTTCACTTGATTAGCTAGGGTGTGGATCAGTTTTGATGGGCTATGTATAGTATTACATCTTGCATTAGATATGCTTACTTCTGTACGATGCGGATGCGCATTCGTCTACATATCAATAGTTTCAATTTAAATAAATTAGTAGGCCTAGTGCCTTACAACTTTTAATTCGTCTGTCTACATAGTTTTATCAAACATGAATTTTGAGATGCGTACGCATGTGAGTAGTTTATATATCAACCTGTCGCTACGCAGTTTTCTTATTGATACAGGAATTTCAAAATATTGTCACTGTATTTTTAGGTGCTTGACGACGCGGAGACCGATTGTGACAAAACACAATTCGATGAGGTATACAGGCTTGCCGATAATCAACTTTAATGGCTAATTCATTCTAATCCAGACTGATATCAGATTTAGGGTTCAAAATGCTTATTTGTGTTTTGGTTTATATCATATTATAAACTTCACTAACATATAATATCAACAAGCTATCACAAAAATGACAAATCATAACTTTAATGTGATATCAACATGCTATAATAGAGTAGACTGAGGGCAACTAATGTACGTTGGCTTTGATTAGGTTATCAGCTGTGTTAATTGCCTTTTGCTGGTGTTTAAATGGAATTAATATTCAAAATTGTAGGGCTGCTTTCATGCAGTATTGCTCATCACTTCATGCTGCACAAATGAGTGCGAGACACAGTTACATCGTATTGAAGTTTTTGAATGTTTGACATCTTGGCCTAACGAGAAGTAGTTATCTTAGCTACAATCAAAAGTTCCATTGCTGTTATTCCCTACAAATAGAAATCATAAGCTAAGAATATACAATCTAAGATCTGTGATAGAAGCTTCTAGGTTTGAAATCTCTCTCTCTCTCTCTCTTTCACTCTCAAATTTGAAAGGACAAATTTCAGTACAGAAAACCTCAAAAGGCAATGTACAAGTTATGAAACGTTCCTCACCAAAGTGAATGATATACAGTATAGTATGACCAAATATATAAGTGCGATACAACGGGATGTAAATGAGGACAAGATCACGAAACGTTTGGCCATTGATAATATTTTTTAAACAATCTTGATGTCGATCTTAAAAATTTGCCATGGAACATCTATCGGGGACATTTTAAATAAGTCTATTAAGCCATAGATAAAGTGTGTATTAAAATTCCTGTCTGATCGATCAATTTCAATAATTGTTGCCGATTGATTGACCGACTGGGCCAATCGACTTACACCGACGCAGCCCAACCGGTAGCCCTACCTAGCCCAACCGGTCGACCAGGCCGGTCAGTCGGTCCCGTTTCCAATCGTGGCATACTGGCATATATATATATATATTTATATCCACAAATGATCCCCAAAGAAAACACAGTATCAAGTAAAATCCCCGACCGGTTTCACTTAATTCTCAGAAGCTTGTCAAGGGAATGATTTATTAATTATATCTATGTATATGCATAAAATTCAAACTGAAAAACATTCAGCGCAGGTTTCAGCAACTCAATGATACGGCGTTCCATAGCTTCCCTATCAACCTTGGTTTTCGACGGTGACATCTGATAGAGAGGAGCAGCCTCAAATTTCTTTGATAATGAACTCCCTCAAGAAGCTATGTGCTTGCTCATGCCTAAGATCCTATACTCTGGACGAAACATTTGCTGCCTATGTACTGTGAGCATGTTCCTGAAAATATCTCCGGTTTGACCTATATAGAATTCTTCGCAGCCTAGGCACCTATATATATATATATATATATATATATATATATATATATATATATATATATATATATTATATATATATATATATCACTCCAAAAGCCATAACCCACGATCTCTATCTTGTGTTCACACTCCTAAATGAGATCGAAAGTAAAATTTTCTATTTTTGGAATGCACATTATTTGTATATTTGCATTCTAATGATAAACGTGCCGTCAATTCTTAACTAGAAGTTGATTGTTCAATTGCTTATATCGTGTCTCTCTTTCCGTCTCTTTCCAGAAACAAAAGGCCTTCAAGGTGATTGACGAATTTGTGGAGACTGAACGAAGATACAAACAAGATTTAGAATTAATTCAAAAAGTAAGCAAATGTTTTGCGCCCTTCGTTCAATTTATCAGATGTTTCAATGAGTGAGATAAAATTCTGCTGCTCTTTCGATAATTGCCATGGCTCTAGACGTGGTTATCTTCAATTATTGATTGTCAGTTATAAATGTATCAGAATTGTAAAATCAGATCTTGTACAATGAGTGTGTGATACAGATAACGCTGGTATCAAAGTTCTAAATGGCAAAGATGCAGTCAGTGTATAGTAGCTTTGATGAAACAGCTGTGCGTTTTTGTGCCAATACGTGCATACTGTGATCGACAATTGTTAGATCAGTGATTGATGAAGAGTGACATGAACAGCTGCTGCTGTAGTTCAAATATTCAAAAATTCAGGATTGCGCCCTGTTGAACCGGACCTGACGTTTGAGCTTGAGTGTGGGTGATTTTGAATTAAATCATTTTTACAGTAGAATCCATTTTCTATAGCTTTACTTCTTTTGTTCCCATCTGCTCCATTCTCTCCTTTTCGCGATATTTTTCTATTACTGCTTTTTTTAATTTTTAATTTTCAAAATTTTGATTTTCACTACTTCTTCTCAATTTATCAGAAAAAGATAGAAACATTCATTGTGCTATCAAAAGTACGTGGGAGTGTCTTCTAAAGCAATTTATAGACTCAGAAATTGTAATAGAAGCTATGTACAGTCCGGACGTTCCGCGTATTCACGCTTCTTCAGGGGCAAAAAAAGCTATAACAGTCAACTAAAAGAAGTCAGTGCATCTCTGTGTCCTTATATACAGTAAATATTCATTGTATTACTACCCTGACGCATCACGCTGTTTTTTTGTCGATCGTTTCCTTTACATCGCAATTTACTTTCCATTGTTTTCATTGTCCTACGCAATGAAAGTTTGTCCAAGCCCCCTGTTAGGGGGAATAGTGATGTTGAGGCTTCATTTCATTCAAGACACTCAATTCACGTCGCGCTGTTACTCTGAGAGAAAACTGTGACTGTTATCCTTTGTTTTCTGAAATTGCCCCCAATCAATGACGAAGCCGACACAAAAATCGTCTGATTTCAATCTTCATTCGTCATTAAAAAATTCCGAGAGCGCTGCAATTATAAATCGATTATTTTCAGTTACATGATACAATGATGGAAACCAATCAACAGCATGAACTTGGATTGAAAGAGAAGATTAGTGTAATATTCTCTGAATTCCACCGCATCTATGGATTGCACGATCAGAAATTCTGGCCGGACATGGAAGTGAAGCACCAATCGGGGTATGTCAAATCTTCAGAATCAAGAAGATTTTCATGGTCTGCTATTTCTTGTCTATCTCTTTACAGTGAAGAACTATGGATGGGGAAATTCTTCGTAGATCATGCCTACATTGTCAAAACGTATAAGCCTTTCATCGTCCAGCAATTTGACAACAAAAAAATAGTAGAAGAAGTGATGGCTAACCCACTAATCAAAGCTGCAGTGCTTGAATTATCTAAAAATGAAGTAAGTCTGAAAATATTAAACTTCATTGTAAGAGCGGTAGTGGTGTTTACGATCGATTACTGATAACTACTGAATTCATTTTTCAATCATATTACAGTATTATTTTTGTCACACAAATTCAGAGGTAAACAAATTTTACTGGAACAGACCCTATGGTTGCAAAACGTCTTATAGACTGTTTTTACACCTGATTTTTATGCTCCAATTTTTATGATTTTATGCTCCAATACACGTTTTTCTGTTTACAGCAGGGTTTCTCAAACTCTTTCTCCTCATTCCCAGGACTCGCTTCGCTCGCTCTACATTTTCACTGTCGCATAGACATCGCATTATCATTGCTATAATACCTTCAATTTGTGACTGTCTTCCTTTTGTTATTACTAATCAATGTCTACATTGATTGGTAAATGCATTGCGTAATTTGAATTCATACATTTACATGGCAATGACAATTTAATTATGTTAATGCTTGTGGTAAAGCTGTATTGATAGGCAGGTCTGGCATTTTTCGTTGAATCGAAATATGCATGTTAGTGAAATAGTTTTCTTTGCTAATTTTGCGAATCTGGTGTGTCTTCAACATCAATCAAAAAATGAAGATCTCTCCCAATGTTATGACGACAAGTTTTCATCAACTGCAAATATAAGACAGGATGAGTTTGAATTAGTAGGCCCTGTCTGAGAATATTTTCTAGATTACTTCAAATCTGCCTGGTTGACAATCAACCTTATCAAGTACTACTCCCATATACTTCTGATCAATCCGTGTTTAAGACATGTATGGATTTTTGTTCAAAACGTTAATCTCAATGCACTTAAGTATGTGGAGATTGACGCAATCGCAAGGCAATGAGACCTGGCAATCGATCGTTTTGAGATTTGACTGACTACAAATTCTGAGCAGTTCTCAATTTGAGAAGATTCGCAAGTCCAGTTTGATTTGGCGATTAAAATGTGTTCCGTCTTGTTAATTTTCATTAAGCAGAACTGATTCTATCTGAGATATAACCTTTAGAATTGCATCTTCTGTGATAGGTCGCTGGAATGACAATTTGGACAACACTTCCTTCTTCTGTATTTCCTAGTACTGTTTGATATAGATGTATTGCAAATATTTTCCTCTTAATTTATTATATTTAGGAATTGTAAGCAGATAACGTGAAATATCAAATAAATCACTTAGTTGACTGGACCACCTGTTTGATATTACGCATTTCATCTCTCCAAGGATTCCCAGACAGTTGTCTATGTGATCTGTCAAATCATTCACATTTTCTTACTCACTAGACCACCTCAGATGCTCTGGGTTAGTCAGCCCTCATTGATGACACAAACCACATCCGGAACTGTTCAAGCTCTTATATAACATCAATGGTGTGCCGAACTTGAGACAAAAAATCAAAATGGTGACATTAAACACATTAGGAATGATAATACCCATTGAAAAAATATCGCGACGCCAAGGTGTAGCCAATATAGAACCAATATTGGATCCACTATACTCCCAAGATGGCCCAATTTGGATCAGTCTTGGGGATGTAGCGCCCAATATTGGAGCATAGATTGACGCTGGAAATATTTGGCAATATTCATTATGTTGCCATTGTGACACCGCTATACATCGTTTTTCATCGGGCATATTGTAAAATTTAGGCGATTTCTGAAGGTGGCAGTCGTCCTTGTCCAAACTTTGATAGCCTGGCGTAGCTGGCAAAGTTTCTCAGGATTGCCAAGAGTGCCCTCTTCACTTCATCATTCCCAGTGGATGAACCGTCACGCCCTTGGCACACCCTCCTTTTATCATAAAAAGCTCTAGTGTAGGGATGGATGGTCAACCATTTTTGGGCTGTGGGCCAGATTATCAGTGCAAAATTCGAGCCGGTTCGCATCCAACTTCAAAAGTATTACTAATCAAAGTACTTAATTAAATGCTAATTATTCATTTTCACCTCTTGAAATACATTCATTAGTAAATGTATATCTTCGCGTCGCATCAAAAATGCAGGAAAGTATTTGCATCGTGCTATCTGGAAATATTTTATGCATTTTTAATTGTTAATGTAAAGTCAAGAATTCAATTTTTTTCTTGTAAATTTTGTAAGAAGCTTGACCGACTCTTTTTGAATACAAGGAGTTTATAAAGTTCAGAAAGTATTAGTGATTGCATGACCTATTGTATTGTGTGGGCCAATCAGAGGGCGATCAGTTGAAATAAGCTGACGTCGATTTGTCTTGATTTCTGCATCGTCATCTTGAGTGCAACTGCCTCTCCTGCATTCTGGAAATCTTCGTGACTTTATGCGGTAACGTTATGTGAATACCGTCAATTGATGACGCATACGTCTCTATCACAGACGAACAAAAATTATATAGATGATGCGGATGCGATGCGATTTCAATACTTCACAATTTTGAAAATGTTGAATGGACTGCGGTTTGGTCACCCCTTCTCTAGAGAAACATCACATGAATGGGCGCCCTCATTACGTCAGAAGCAACACAAAGAAGCATGGGAGATAGGAGTCTTCTCCACTTCATAATTGCTTAGTGATCGGAACACAGAAGCAGTGGAGATGGGCGCCTTTTTTACTTGAAAATATTTAAAACAATAATACGACCGTAAGGAAAATCTTAATTGGTTGTTGAGATTCTTTGAAAATAGAAAAGTTAGGCGCCAAATTTTGTTAACCTATAAACATTTTCGAAAGGAGGCACCAATTTATCGACGTCTGTGTATTCTTTATGTATTGAATAATCAGAATATGCTTGTCTCTAGTAAATTCTGCTTCCTCGTGTTCCAAATAAATTGACGCCAATGATATATGTTAATTATGCAATCACAGTATGATTTCTAGAGGCATCTATGATATAACCTTTTCGCCAGTGCTTATGAGCAGTTTTATTTGATAGCAAAAGAGTCGGAAAAGTATGATAATCATGAAAGGAAGGGACTGGATACCTACATCAAAACTTCGAAACAACAGAAATAACAACAGTTGATTTGGCACTGATGCAAATTGATCATTAATCCCTTGAGGACGGCATGCCATTTTCACTGAGTAAGTAAGTTCGTCAACCAATATTTAAGCCAAGATTTTAATCAGCGTCCAAGATTTTAATCTCTGAACCTCTCAAATCTTCGATAGCTTTCTACACAGCCCACAAAGCTCAGAACTTTAAAAGAAGTAGATCTACACATTTTCCATATTTATTTCCGATATTTTCAAATCGATTTGAGATCTTTTCAAATGAATTTCAGACATTTCGAGATGGATTTTAGATTTTTTCAATTGAATTTCAGTTATATTGGTTGAGACTTACATGTAGTTATATTTGTTGGTATTTACTAAGACTGTTGATAGATATCTTGAACTCAAAGTTTCAAAGGTTCTGCTCTCTCAGTCGAATCTGCCATTTATGCTCAGGCTCAGGCGAGCTGGAAGCTTCCAACAAGGAAACATCAGCCAAATGACTATCACACTCGATTTCCTGAAGTATTCTGAAAAGTGGAATGTTTTTTGTCTATGAACACATGCATGTGTAAACCATTTGAATCGTGCTTGGCTAGTTTTTTTCTCAAGCTTCAGTTCAAAAATTTTAATTTTGTTATCTGTATTGACATATAAGCAGTATTAACGATTAAATGCATCATGTTTACATATCTTTCACTCGTCACTTCATTGTTTATTCTATCATGCAATCTTTAGACACGATAAATCCACCATCAGAAGTACGTGAATTCAGTCCGTGCTCATCAAAAATGTCCCTACACTTCACAATTATTCAATATTCAATTAGCTATTCAATATTTTGATTTTCAGGATAGGATGAAATTCGGGTTAAGCAGCATCCTCAACATAGTATTCCAACGGATAACTCGATACAAAATTCTCCTAGATGGTAAGTCAAATTCTTTGATAATTTCCGAAGCATTATCTACTTGGTAATGTCTTTTATTCACATGAAATAACTGAATATTGTTGTTCATCTTAGTATAAGAGCTCAATTGTTTCACAATATTCTCTTCATTTTTAGTTTGAAGGATCCTAAATTGCTGATGAAGAAGGAAAAGCTATGTTTTAAACAGCCGAAGCTTTTCGCCACAACATTGTTGAGTATGATCACGGAAACTTGTGTAGTGAAAAACTTTGTCTACTAAAAACAGAGCTTTTCTTGCTTCATCAAAATGGGATCCTTCAAACTAGAAAGAAATAATAATAATCACAGACTCGTCTGTCAAATTCTCTGCATTATTACCACACTAGCGATAATGGCTACCATGTCATTTGGCTGCATCCAACAACAAGTTCCCATTCAGCTGGGTCTTCGTTCTCATAACGGATTCAAATTGAGGTTAAAAATATTCGAGCTCCCAACCGGACGGATGGGGTAGTCTCATCCAGCCGGTTTCTTCATAAAGCAGCATGAAATTGGTTTCATCACCCGCTGTCGATACTTGTGAATGACAATGAATATGAGTGAGTCGAAAGAATGAAAAACGTAAGAAATTCATTTGGCAGAAAATCAGGAGAATACAAAAATACGGATTTTATAATTAATTACTAATTGAATACATGGTGCTTGCTTATAATTTCGGAAACTGATGTACTGTAAATAGAGCGAGTTTTGACAAAGAAATTTCATTTATTTTGTTGGTCAAATTCGGATGGTACGTACCTTAATTCAGTTTCCTTGAAAGGTATGCAGTCGGTACAAAATATTAGGCGTCTGTGTTCAACGCTTGCGAGGCATTATTTGGAATCAATGTAAGTAATAGTTAGAATGAGTAATATCAATGCTGCAAGTCTAAAGATTTCTATTTTTACCAATTATTGAACCAAAACTGATCAATCTTAATTCGTTGCCGCGAGAAAGCTCCATTGAGTTTTTTTGAGAACTGCTTAATCCAATGGTTACAACAACATTTGCAGTTTGTACTCCTGTATGTAAGAATGGACAGAATCATCATGCATTTGAAAAACATGATAATGTGATGCGATGGGCTGATAAAATGAAACTTGTAATAAATGAGAGCAAATCAAAATGCATTGTATTCAGGAGATCATCCGTCTACATACCGTGTTATATCCCAGATGTTGAATATGTCGATGATCATACGATACTCTGTGTTGTTTGGATTAGCGATTTAAAGTGGAATTTGCACTTTGATTATGTGTCCAAAGTTTTCTTACAGAGACACACACTACTGTACAAAAAAGCAACAACTTTCTTGTGTTTACAGTATCTTGCTTCGTCGCCTACTAGAGTATTGTTCACCGCTTTTCATTGGCATGCCTATCTGTCTTTCTGATTATCTCGAAAGGCTGCAAGAAGAGCACATCGAATCATTTGTGGCATGAATTATACTTGTGATTGGAAAATAATAGCTGCGAAGAAACTGTATAAGCAATGTCATCTCCCAACTATCCTCTGAGTCGAAGCCTTCCTAGGCCCCTATAGTGACTGCGTGCACCGATGGCCTCATACTTCCACATTGTTCAACGACACGTCGTCTTAAATCTTTCATGACATATATGACAACTCTCCTTCTGTGACTTTCAAACAAATATTTTTTTACTGTATACTGTACTTCATGTTGACTTGCTTGTCACTTTTTATTTGTGTAACTTTATGTTTTTGATGATTTTTATTCAATCGAAATAAATGAATTTTGATGTGTTGTTAGTGCACAAACGGATTGGAGAACGTCATCAGGACTACTTCAGTTAATTATACAAATTGGTAAGAATAATATTCCATGATAAATGACTTCTGGGATGATTTTCATCATCGTATGAGAATGAAAACAATAATCAGTTATTGAGTCCGTAAGCTGGGTCTGGAATACATCAAAAGTCGAAGCAATGATTTATGGAGTTTGACCGAGCTATCGACTTCATTGACCATGAAACACTTTGAATATTTATAGATTACTTTTGTTTCACTGATCCGTACTATCGACTAGCTTTGCGATCACTTCTCCGACAGATTCAAGTGAAAAATAATGTTTGCACCAGTAGAACCTGGGGGTCGTTTCATAAAGCTCTACTTATTTTGATAGAGGTTATTAGTGAAATCGCTGTTTCTCGTAACTCTATTAAATTGGATCTTAATAAAGGCTATTAAGAGAGCAATGAACAGTGTTTCATAAAGCACTATTTACCGAAAAGTCTTTAAATATAGCTGCTTAATGTTGATAGAGCCTTAGACCTCTCGTAAACCGCCATTAAGCATAATGCTGCGTTTGTTCCTAGAAGAAGAGCATCGTCGTCGTCTTCCGAGACCTCGAATTTTTCGTGATCGCTTTGATCCTTTAGATTCTATGGAGAAGACACTGTTCTTCGAGAGACATCGATTTACCAAGGAGGTGGTAATGGAACTGTGCAAAGAAATTTTCGAAAAGGAGTTGAAAAGGCCAACCAACAGAAACTGCAGTTTATCTGTTGCAATCCAAGTCTGCATCGCACTGCGATACTTTGCACAGGGTGGCCTTCTGTCTTTGGTTGGAGATTCCACGCATGTTTCAAAAGCTTCTGCATTCAGGTACATCATCCGAGTGGCAAGCATCTTGAGCAGAAACATGGACAAATACGTTTACTTTGATGACATGACTTCCATCAAAAGAGCATTCTATGAAATGCACAATTTCCCACGAGTTATCGGTGTGATTGATGGAACACATGTTCGGATCAAGAAGCCATGTCAAAATGAACATATATTCGTAAACAGGAAACTGTACCACAGTGTGAATGTGATGCTGGTTTGTGGACCAAATTGGAAAATATTCAACTGCGTCGCAAGGTTTGCTGGCGGATGCCATGATTCTTACATTCTATCAGCATCTAGCCTGGGGCAGCACTTTGAAAGTCAGAATCCTGATGGATGGCTTGTGGGAGATGCTGACTATCCTTGCAAGAAATGGCTGATGACTCCCTTGGAAACTGTCAACACAGATAAGGAGGCGATTTATCAGAATCGACATGTGAAAACGCGCATCACAATCGAGAGATGCAACGGCCTACTCAAGCAAAGATTCCGTTGTTTGCTCAACGGGGTTTTATTGAATCCGAAGAATGCTACTTTGGTTATCAACGCTTGTGTTGTTCTGCACAACATTGCAATTCAATGCAACCAAAGACTCGATAAAAGCGTTGATGGGAATTTCCTAGAAAATGGAATGGTTGATGTGTATGCAGGCAATTTACAAAATTCAAGCGGGATGCAATTTCGTTCAAATCTCATTGACAACATGAGCTAAGTGTGACTAAGTTTCAACCTATCATTGTTTATGCATTTTGCTACTGATATATATTTTGTAAATATGCATGCACATATATTTGGGTTAGAATAGACTCATTACTGCATACATTATTATTTTTTGTGATGATCAATATTCGGAATTACCACTGCAACTTTGAATTGAAAATTCTGTTTTTCGGTTAGTAAATATGATGTACAGAATGTCCTAAATATGACGAAAAGGGGGTCTACCAAAGCTTCGAATTCGGCCAATTGCCACTTCGGTTTGCGCTTCACATCTTTCATCTTCGGTCTAGTGTGCATGTGCAAGCTTGGCTCCTCTGTCAATAATGCCTTTGTCGGTTTGCATGTTATAACGTCGAACATCACTTCTCGTATGATATCATACGAGTATAATAGAGATTCTGTTGGTTTTAATTATGTCAAGGTCTTGTGTGACGTCTTACTGCATAGCTACGAAGTTAAAGAGAAGCTATCAATGTTAATAGAGGTTAAAAAGAATCTTTCTTGATAGCGGATAAATAGAAGCTTTCTGAAACAGATAAATAGAGCTCTATTTAACCTCTCTAATGGAACCACTATTAAAGACGATTTTAATAGAGATTTATGAAACAAGCCCCTGTTTTCCGATATCATTTTCTGCCTTAGTTTTATTAACCATTTAATATAGGAATAATACCCATCTGGGAGAAGCGTCAATGACGACAATCTGAGGGCACGTTCTCTCCTGATAAGAAGTCTGTATACACTTGTACTTAGCTCATTTGCTTCGAACGACCACTTGTATGGAGCATGACCTGTGGATGTTTTAGATACAAATCAAATTGAAAAGCACTTCTTCGACAATTCAATCTGTAGTCAATAACTCTATGAAATCGTGTTTATAGCCAATATACCACGATGTCTACATTGGAAATACATGGAGTTTTTCAATCGAAGCTATTCAGGAGAGACAAATAATTTGATCTATCAGAAGTGCAGTTTTGTAGTAGTGAAGAGGTGCACAACGCTTTATGAAAGTTTCAGGTGCGACCTCGTTCCCTGCACAACTTGATGCTAGCTTCCTGGCGAAACATATTGAGCACGATTACCGTAATACTTTAAAGCAGGAAATTTCTGTGGCGCTAGAATTTCACGAATTGGCCAAAAAGTGCGGGAAGTTGATGACAAATCATATAGTGGCCTTCGCTTTTTTATCAAGTGTACCGTTTGTTGAGTGTCAACTTTGAAAAATCACCAGTCTGTGTCTGCCAAAAAACGCCAAAGTGCAATGTTGAAGTGGCTGAAGAAACTTTCACGTGTACCAGGTGTGTCATATCCCTACAATGAAGCAACACCTGAGAATACTGCACTCAGTGCTGCTGCGTCATCAGATGCAGCTTTGCAGTCATCTCTACGCAAACATACTTTCTCCAACTGGCCGTTTATTGTCTCCTCTTCCTCAGATTTGAGGGTTGGACATTGGGGTTGTGTCGGTTGCCGCTGGGATGGATGCGCCTTCTCGATTGTGGTCGGTCTTGCGTCAATTCAGGGCTCAGATGCAGGAGCTCAAGATGGAAAAATTTCGCATATTTTAAATTTCCTGATTTGAAATCAGCTGTAAGAGTTGAAGAATTAATAATAGATGCAGAATTCATCTATTTTTGATGCGAAGCTTCGCACGGACTTCGTGTCACAGTGGTTAAGTGCTCGACCTAGTGATAGTTTGGTCTAGAAAGTGATCGGTCTCCGAAAGTGTCACCGGAAGTCGAGAGGAAGGGAAGGGCATCGAGTGGGGTAGAAGTGCGTTAAGTTTCATTTTCATCTATACAAAGTATTGTAATCTTTAGAGTTTCAGCCAACGATGTGAAAGGTTTCTGTGTGGAACTTATTTAGCTACACGTACATGTCTTAGCTACGTAACACGTTATAGTTGGCCTATTTCTGACGGAGTAACTGGCATCATTAAATAAAAATTAAAATGTCCAATATTTCTGTTGACAATGTGTTGTTGTGTTGTTTCTGTTTCGTCAAAAGTATTCATTCATTTCATTTCAGAATATATCAGAAATCTTCCCCCTGACTGTGAGGATCTTTCGAAAGCAATAGGTAGGTGGCATTATACCCAGTCTGCTATCCAATGAAGACAGTGTAGGTATTGGAGAGAAGATAGAAATCTCAGTGATGTTGCATAGTTTGATGCTAGCTATCAGCTAGCATGTTGACAATCACATCAATTAGAATCAGTGCTTTTTTGAACGAAAGCATGTTGAATATAAATACACTTGAATTATCAAAATATACAGCAGATGAATTCATTTCACTCTTTTGTGGAGATAAGTTATTGATTGGCATGGTGGATTCTGAGTATATAATCCATTGTTAAATGACTTTATTGTCAAATATATGTACATGCAGACCGCTGGCGATGCATAGCTATTGACTCTTGAAATTAATGCGCTTCATCCTTGAAGGACTGGATGAATTTTGGCACTCGAAGACTCAGAACATTTACCGCCTGACATAATGAACATATTATACGTAAATATGTAATGTGAGTAATACGTAGTATATGTATACCAGTTAATGCGTATAATACTGAATGTAGTTGCTGCAGTACATTGATACGTCTTAATACGAATAGCAGCTACTAGGTTCACATAACGTTTCGAACAGTCTGCCACACTCATTTAACCAAGAAATTGAACCGAAATCTTGGTAGATAACTGACAATCGTTGGGTGGTGAAAGGGACAAAAAGAGAAGGGGTAGTTTTACTTTATTTTTTGACGCAATAAGAATGCGGGAAAGGATGGATGAAATGATGATCTCATTACAGAATTCGAATCATTTTTGACCAAAATCGTTATTTGTGATTTATTGAATGTTGCATTTTCTGACATCATACTGATGCTCATCGATGGATCCAATCAATAAGTTAGACAGGTTGAAAGCATTCATTTGACGTCAAGTCAAGAAACAGGGTCAGATTACATCATATCCTACATCAGATAGCACGATTTCCATTTCATCGACAGCTTGATATCATCGGAAATGACAAGAAGCATCAAAAGTCATTTCGGATCATTGTCCTGAGTTGAAATTGTTATAAATCATATGATACGCAACTGCAAGTGATGAATTAGGTCACCTATTTATGCGTGATAAGTTCATGGCAATGATAGCAGGCTCTGTCTTTTAATTCCTGTGATCATCGGATCAAGTTTTTGCCGGCTGCAAAGCATGGAAAACGTAGAGAATTCTCATCGGTTTCAACATTACAGTCCTTCACCTCCGCAAAAGCGTTTATGTTAGTGTTCCTTTGGCCAGTCTTCTGCTGTAAATATTAAATTTGTGAAAGAACCAAGCTTAAGACGTTAGTGCTTTCTCAAAATCAATCAATGTTCTGACTAAATGTCTCACCGCATTTTTCCGTGTATGATACAACTCATGTACAATTGTCTAACCCATCATCTTCAGTAAGCATAGGAAATACAGGGTGTTCAAGCTGATCCCGCCGATCTTCTGATGTAATATTTTTATGCAATCTGTCGATTGTGTGAGCCGATTTCTATCTGAATCGAGGTCAGAAAGATTCAAAATTTTGTATTATTGATCTGAGATATCTGCTACCGAAATGTTACTTCAGTTTGTCACGCATTTGATTCTTGAAAGATCATGGAGTACAAAGACTTAACAACTGCTGAAATAGCAGTTTCCTTTCCTGTTGCATTTAATTGTGAAGAGGCTTGTCGTTTGCTTATTGAGAAATTCGATAGAGCACCACCGTCTGCTAGGACCTTGAGAGACTGGAAACTACGATTTATGGAAACGTTGTCCGTTCTTCCACGATCTCATGTTGGTGATCAATCCATCCGGCGATTATCTGAAGAAAAGGAACGAAGTATTGGAGTTATTCGAGAACGAACCATGTGCCTCACAACGCCAGGCCTCTCTAGAATGTGGTGTATCTTTAGGAAGTGTCAACAACATTCTGAAGGACGACGGACGTCGACCGTGGAAGTTTACTACAGTTCAAGAACTCCAAGTGGACGATGGGCCTAAGACACTTGAATTTTGTCGGACGGTTCTTGAGCGTCAACGGCTAGATCCCCATTTTGTGCAGAGGATTTGCTTTAGCGACGAAGCCACCTTTCACATCAACGGCTCTGTGAATTGTCACAACAGCTTCGTATACTCTTACGATAATACCAAAGCCATATCTGTGACACCCATGCGATCACCCAGTATCCTTTGCTGGTCAATGATGTCTCCCAAGTTCGGCATCGGTTTTCAAATTGCCACGACAACAATGAATGGCGAATTTTATAAAGATGTGCTGACAACGCACGTGTTGCCACTTCTTCAACAACGAAGATACAGACATCTTCTATTTCAACAAGATGGTGCACCAGCGCATTACGCTATGATTGTTCGCGACCTCGTGAATGAAAAATTACCAGGTAGGTGGGTAGGACGAGGATTAAGTATTCAGTGGCCCCCAAGGTCTCCAGACCTATCCGTCAATGACTTTTGGCTGTGGGGAGCTATTCGAGACAAACTATATTCATCACCGCGTCCTTGCACTCTTTCTGAGTTGCGAATCCGCTTAGAGAAGTTGTTGCGGAACATCACCATTGAAGTCATCGAAAAAGGCTAGCCATTCGTTTCTCAAACGTTACAGT
This sequence comes from Prostheceraeus crozeri, assembly GCA_907163375.1. Lineage (NCBI taxonomy): Eukaryota > Metazoa > Platyhelminthes > Polycladida > Euryleptidae > Prostheceraeus > Prostheceraeus crozeri. The sequence continues at coordinate 71,367 of CAJQUW010014428.1, forward strand.
TTGTGTGTTGCAAACCAAGGGGACACTTTGAACAGCTACTATGATACTTTTCCAATTACATTTCAAATACAGTTTGTTTTATACGATTGCTAATGTACATTTTCATCATTAAAATTCAAGTTTAAAGGAATTTATATTTTTTAGAAAAATCGGCGGGATCAACGTGAACACCCTGAGTGAGTGAGTACAATACACTAGGCAGGCATTCGAAGTTGCACATCGCAGCTGGCAACGTAGTGAGAAATAGTCATACTCCTTGTTATAATGAATAAATAATGCCGTGTGTCATACATGAGGAAATGTGGCAGTTTTTGGGAATGCAGAAGTAATATCGATATATGTCTATTACAATACTGTATTAGTATTACACCCTTGAAGACGAGGTTTGTTTAAACTTAATTAAATTTATTACACTATGAAAATGAAATGGTCACAATTGAATCGAAAATGACGTGCTGTTCAACAATTGGTCATTTTTCTTTTATGATAGCTATTTTTGTGATTTGATTCGTCACTTTGTCCAAAAATCACAAGTGATTGATGAAACAGAAAGTGACCCACATTCATTAAAGACTGCCAAGAGTTAATATCTCTACATGAAATTTCGCGTTTGTAGTTTCACCTAGACTCATAAAGACGAATTGAAGATTACAAAAGAAAAGAGCAGAGAAAATGCATGGAGGCAGTCTTTCAAGAGGAGACGGATCATCTTTGATTTTCTTGCAAGGGAGCGGCTCCTTTTGATCTTGAATAAAAAAGACATTGTTAAGAACTTCCATGAGGACAAATTATGATGTAAAACTCGGGAATTTCTTAGAGGCCCGTAATGATGTTGCAAACTAATATTACTACACTTCACTGCTCGTAGGTTGCCGTATTTCAATGAAATTGATGTATGTCTTTTGAAGAGGTCAGTTTATTGTATTTCCTATGGAAACACTTAATGAATAATTGCATGAATAAAGTCTAAAGATCAGCTCTCACTGTGTAAGACATGATTTCGCATTTCCTTCGGAATATCTGTCCGCTACATCTCCTGAATATCGGTCATGTCCGCCTACTTTCCTATCACTCGCCTGTTCAGCATCTGTTCAGCACTCTTTCAATAGCAGAAATTTGTTATCTCATCAATGATTCACTGAATCATTCTGATTCTACTTTCTTCTGTTGTCTTCAGCGTAGTAACATCTTGCTAACTGTTAGAAATAAATAGGTATTCCTTCTTGGAAGCATTATTTAAGTTTGTTAACAGATGGCTCTATGCAGTCATTGATTGATTACTTAGCTTCATTCGTGTATCTATACATGATTTCATGATTCAAAATATAAACTCCGTGCTTATAGCACGTTCAAGATAATGAAGACATACTTCTACTTGCTTATCTGGTTCGAATGCAACATCCTAATTTCAAACTTCTATCAAAATTTATGAATATGCTGCTGGTTTATGTTCGCTAGTATTGCATAATTCCTTTCGTTTTTTTAGAATCCAACAGATACTGTTTTCAATGAGTATATGCAGAAATTCACTGACCTGACAACATCGCATCTTCCTATTCAAAATATCGTCATATTTAAGGGCAGATAAATGTATTATATAATGGTAGACTCGTTCTTCGAATCAGTGATGTAACATTCTTTCGTTTTACGCTTTTTCTTTATTTTCAAAAGATCATTTACAAAATTGCGTTCGTACTTTTCCTATCGGAACAACGTACTTAAACGTAATGTTCAATGTTTCACATTATGGGGATTCGGCGATTCTCTCAATTATGGCAGTCTCATGCCGATTCTCCTGGACTGTAGAAATAAGTTTGTCAAACTGAAGCAGTGATGAAAACACGAAAATGATCATCCAGACAAGTTAGAATGCACAGAACAATATCTATCTACGCAAATACTATTGATCGATAGATAGAAATGCAGTGTAGAAAAAGTTATACAAAAGTAGGCCTGATATTGCAACTGCGATTGATTGCGATTATTCATGCGAATCAGTCAAGTGAAAGAACGTACAATTCGAATTTGTTAGGAAGGAGGGCAGGGAAAAGTGACGGGGTGCGGGTTCTATTTGAATGGGAGAAGGTCCTCTATTGAGCGACAACATCGAAAGAGCGAGATCGCCTAGCCCAGTGGAGGGCAACGCGTGGCCTGCGGGACACTTGGTGGGCCGCCGAGACATATCAGGTGACCCGTCACCGCTTCTCATATCTTAAGTGGCCCTCTGACTTTATTTGGTCCGGTGATGTGAAAATGATTCACTCCGACTTCGACCTTTGAGAAATACTTTTAAGAGTGAGGGATCCTCTTTAGAATTTGCAAAGCCATTAATTATTAACTAAATGAGCAATATGATGACACAAAAATTCACATTCGAATGATCCAACCGTAATTCTATTGTAATGAATATCTTCTCTGCGAGTTTAATGCTAAGTCACAGATGGTATTCGATGTCTTGTTAAGCATGCTTCACTACGTAATAAACCACGCTTTAATGAGCCTGTAGATAGGCTATATTAAGCAGACCTAGACTACGCAAGAAGGAATTCAACCACATGATTTCGACAGGCTTACATTTTTTCAAACATTCTTGCTGAATTTCTTTTTCATGCTACGAAGCCTACTCCAATATATTTTGTAATCTAGTGGCATTAGCACGTGACTATCGTTTGTGGTGCCCTTGCACGATTTTTGAAAGCCGCTTACGATTGGGTGACATACGCGTATGTACGCGCAGGGACATGTAGCATGATCAATTGTAGCACAATCAATTCCATCTTGCACGGCTTTCAGGTGGATAATTCCAATAGGCAATGTAAGTCACATCACCAGAAAAGTCAAATTGCCGCTTTATTACACATAAAAAAGCGTCCATGATTTGTTATAGCCTATTCGCGCTTCAACACTCACATGAAATGTAGAATGTAAATTATAATTCCATGTATTCAAACAATTTAGTTGCGAACAATACTGCTGCATGCATTTGCATGTAGAATTCTGTAATGTAATGCGGCCAACAGATATATACCTACGGAACAAAAGAATTTTCTACTGCCTTTCAAAATTGGTGGCCCACGAGCCTTTTCGCGGGCCACTCCTTGTGGCCCACTGTCTCAACTTGGTTGCCCACCACTGGCCTAGCCATTCACGTGACCCCAATGCATGAATTGTCCTGTGCCACGAACCGAGACTAGTGACAAATGAGTCATTTTGATCCGAGCGATGTGTAGCGATGCTTCATGGCAAAAATTAACTAAAACACAGCAGAAAAAACAAGCAAGAAAAGAGTTAAAGCCAACTTATTAGCGGAAGAAATAACTAGAATCCTAAATCAACAAAACAACGACTCTATAAACCAGACTGAATAGTTAAGACAACATTTTTACGGTTTAGTTTCTCATTAGAGTTCATATTAGAAAATGTGACTGTGAACGATGAAGCTCTACTCATAAATCATTCGATGATAACTGATTTATGATCTATAGATCATCAGTTTTCATTTTATTTCTTTGAGTATCCATCCGCCACATGAGCAGACTATTGACGAGTCTCTGAACGAGCCTAGTGCTTCATGTACGCAAAAATGATTTCGGACGATGGTTTACTATTACGTGATTAGCAAACAATTTGTTTTGATGGGTGACAAGATAATTACACAATGACATGACAGATGATGATCTATTGATATGTCATTCTACTCTTCTCGATGCTTTTGCCTTCTCGGTATCAGTGGAAGATGAACATGATATCATCGTTGATTTTTATGATTGGTCAGATGCAGTGATCTAATGATCATGTTTCGAAATTCTCGCAGCTCATGTCTGCTCAAATTCGTGTTCAATGGGTCTCATATGAACCATCCGGATCTGTTCGGTTGAATTATAGCTGAATTTCTTTACTTTAGATGATATGAAGAGAAAGGCGATCAACAGCGTTGAAAAAGGAAACAATTTTGATTGTAAATCACCATTTAATATTGTTGAAGAGATTGAGATATTAGGAGTGTTCTGGAGAAATGATTCAAGGTGGCTCAGGCATTTCAAAAATGTTGAAGCAAGATGTTCAAGACATTTCTGCGCAATATTAAGAGTTTTGAGAAATACATTGCAGCATCGTGAACTGTGGACTGTCCTCACGGCAGTTATTGAATGTTTTTTCATGCAAGCGTCTCCTCTATTCGGAATATTTAGTGTAGAATGTTATACTATTGTTAAGAGACCTTTTAAGCGCGCGAAGAAAATCATTTATTATACCAACTGCAATTGTGAAAATACCTTCGACAAGTTCTTGAAGCGTCGAAAGAGAGTTTTTTGCAGTTTTATCAGAAGTACCATTGTATAGATCACCCTTTGTGTGATATAACCTCTCAAGTGATGAACGGACGGGAAATTGTGCCAAGGTGTCAAACAAAACGCTGACAAAATTGCTTTGTGGTGTTAGTTATAAGATTAGTTAATAATTTTGCTCACTTAATTTGACCTGCTGATGCACATGTACGTGTATATACTTTATTTGACTTTGTGAATTTGTGAATTTTGATTTTCCCCTCTCTCTCTTTTCTGTAAGACTCTCTTTTTGCTCCGTTCGTGAATCAATAGGGCAGCCGTTGTCTAAAATTATGTGCAAGGAGATGCATATTTAATCATTTTACTTATCCCCGTCCCTCCCGCACGGAGACAAGCTAGAGATGGGGCAGATTTCGCACACTCGCAGCTACAGTAGTGTTGATATGCGGCAAACGTCATCATCATTCTTTTACTTAGATTTCAGAAGCAAAGAGTTTCGCAAGTAGCCATTGCATTCATTTGACTTTTCATCCACACACATTTGAATTAAATCCGTTGTGAGACACCGTTGTCTATCTTTGTTTATCAAAATTAATGTACGTGCATCTTTCGAAAACATCCGAAATTTTCGATAAGATTAGATAATTCTGGATAGTCACAACATCTTGCAGTGATTTCACACATGAATAGAAATTTCAGGAAAGAGTGGCCTGAGTTTCTATTCACTTGTGTAGTCATGTAACAAATGCCTTTACCGTGCATTATAAAGGAATAAGAAAATCTGAATAGACCAAGTGTTTATTTCGATAGAAAGTATAAAAAATTATAAACTATGCAAATTATGTTAATCATCAGAGAGTATAAAGATACTTTTACATATATATTAAAAAAATTTTCATACTCCATGTTGATGTTGGCCGGTGGTCCATGAAATACATGTCGGAGCTTAGCATATTTTGTACAATTCATATATATTTTTAAAATTTTTTAACGAAGTAAAATTTTGGCCTATTCCAAAATTTTCTCGTTCCTTTGTGTAGGAAGGAGACCCAAAACCAGTTGATGTTTACTACTAGTCGATTCTTTATTGCAACATGCAATCGACTTAATATTGTTGAAGAGATTAAGATATTAGGAGTGTTCTGGAGAAATGTTCAAGGTGGCTCAGGCATTTCAAAAATGTTGAAGCAAGATGTTCAAGACATTTCTGCGTAATATTAAGAGTTTTGAGAAATACATTGCAGCATCGTGAACTGTGGACTGTCCTCACGGCAGTTATTGAATGTTTTTTCATGCAAGCGTCTCTCTATATATTTTAAAATTTTTTAGCGAAGTAAAATTTTGGCCTATTCCAAAAGTCGATTGCATATTGCAATAAAGAATCGACTTGTAGTAAACATCAACTGTTTTTGGGCCTCCTTCCTGCACAAATGAATGAATAGAAATCCATAGATAAGGCGCCAAAAATGAAGTTTCGTCATTCCTTAAAGTAGCAATCTCTTATCACTAGTACTTCCTGCATCTTTTTGAATTTAGTATGTGTTTGTAGCGATAATTAGCAGCATCATTTAAGAATGGGAAAGAAAAGATTGAAAACTTCTGATTGTTTATTTGATTTTCAGAGGGATGTGAAAAGGTGACTTCAGAATCGCGATCCACGAATGAAATTAAGAAGAATACTGTAAGTGTATGAATTGGAGTCTCTTTATCAGTATGCATGAAGTACATTTGTATGTAGGTAAATTCAAGGTATTGACAGTCTTCGATAAAATAAAGAGATTCACACGAATTTGCCACTTCTGGTGATTTCTTTTTTATCGAATTTAGGATAAATCTTAATGTCAACGTTGCTTCAGGTGTCAGGCATCGCACTAAAACCTTCAAGAAAGATCTAATGTCTAATGAGTTGCAAAAAAAGTTACTTTAAACAGGCTTCATTACCTATATCCATGAAAGTGTGTGATTTAATTTGCTCTCTCTCCTCAACAAGATATGCTGCATGTGATTCAGGTTATATGAATGTCATGATCTATATCTTCAAGTGCAAACTTCATCAAACTTACAAATGCTTATCGAAACTATCTTCTGCTCTTTTTCTGGGTTTTGTTACTTTTATATGCCAGTATACCAGGCACACAAACACGTTTTTGTTCATATGCATCATGAGATCTTCGAAGAAAATTGAATAACCTATCATCATTAAACAATGACTATAAGCACAATAGATGACCAGTAGATAATGCCTTTAAATAGTAACATTGCTGTGATCGGTTTGTGTGAAAAGTTGGAACTGTACAAAAAATAATGTCAATGTCCAACTACAAAATTCATTGCAATTCACTCTTTTAAGCTCTGCTTCAGCGACACATTTCGAGGCAACAAGCTCATCCCTTGAGGCAGCTCCTAGTGAAGATCGAAAAAAAATCGCTGTGACCGACACAAACCAGAGCAAAGCAGACGTAATCATAACGAATGTGACAACGTAGAATCAGCGACACTTTAAGCCAATCCATACAAGCCTTTCTGAAAAAATAGTTGATGATAGTAACACGATAAAAGTCAGTCGACGATTTTGACGTCGTCGAAGAAAGTGTGAGTGCTGCTGTGGTTTTATGGCTAACGACATTGAGTAGCGATGCAAAGTTCGAAATCGGTTTAAAACTAACAACCTGTATGATCTTGGTGATTTTGGTTGGAATTATAAACCATCTAATCCTGGTATTTATATTCTTTCCTGTGCATATACACCGAAGAAATATAAATCGGCAGCTATGTTGAAGACTAGGGTCTTGCGAGTCAGGCTGTTGTCAACTTCGAGTCGACTCGAGTTTTGCAAAGTTTTCATAGATATTAAGAGACAAAAATGTGCTTAGGTCTACTTAGGATAATAAAAGCAGTGAAGAGAATAAGAAAACATGGCATGGTGACGCACATCGTTGATCGAGTGAGTGGGTTATCCTTTGTTAAGTGTATGTAATGGTGGACATTGGACATACATTATACAAATTTAAAACATTCTGTGCATTGAATCATATGTTTTTGCAATCAATTTTTTTAAAATCTTTTGTTTAAGCATTGCACAATATATATTATACCTTGTAGGTTTATTATACAATAATTATTAAGCAAGTGTGCCATTTTTCTGAATACCGCACAGGGTGAGAACATCGCTCAGTTACTATTAGGAAATTGACAAAAGATCAATTTCATCTTTAACGAGTTAGCTTAAACCTGCATTTTTACAGTTATGAAGTGCTATGTCTACTGCTCGCTGCTAAATGTCAGAGCAGGCCCTATTTTTTAATATTTATAGAAATTAATGGGGTTCGCAGTTTTTATTCAAGTTGTACACTATTGCAATGTCCATTTATCGTTTTTTGTGTATTTACCTAATAGTGCTGTATTCAGTCTCTTGCAATCAAACAGCTTGTGTATTTAATGTATATATCACTTTAGAGAACAGCACATCATCATACTATCTATCAATTGCAGCTGATTCATGTAATTTTACCGAGTTGTAATCTATACTGACCATTATATCATCCTGCACTTGACTATGAGAAACAGGTTTACCTAAGTTGATGAGTGCAATTTTTGTGAGTGCATTGAATCAAAATAGAAAATAACGCTCGAAACAAAAATCTGTATATACTTGCAAAACATTTTTAGTTTTTTAACAAAATATGATAACAACATGCATGCGTATTTTCACTAAAATACAAAATAAATTGCGATTTCTGAACAGCTGCCAGAGTGAGTATTTACGTCCGCGTGATAAACTAAAGATAGCAAACAAACTGTAATCTGTGTCTGATAATGTCGAGTACTCGAGCGGTCAAACTCGAAACTCGAGTCGCTGGACTTGATATTTTCGAGTACTCACAGGGCCCTATTGAAGACCTGCAATGATTTCATTGTCAACCTGTTCCTCAGTAATGGTTGCAACATCCACCACATCCGAGATGCTAAGCGTAAGGCTAAAAGCAGAAACATTATTGCAAATGAAAACTGCTCATTTTATTCATTGCAAAGATAGACTGTCTAGTTGTCTCGCCTCGAATATAGTCTACAAATTTGCTTGTGAACACTGTGACGAGTGAACATCGGCGAGACAACTAGACATGTACAAACGCGTATTCGAGAGCACGCTTTAGGTCGCCCTTTACCATCTGGAATAACGTTACACAATCATGTGAACTTTGAACAATCATTCTCTGTCATCGCCCTTACGAGCAAAACTCGTATTGCAGAATCAGTCTTCATAGCTGCTTATGACACAGATACATTGTGTATTCTTGATTGTTCCTTTTTACTATATAAGCCACAGAAGACAATTTGGTTGAATTAAATGAAAGAACTATTCTATCGTTACCAAAATTGGGCACATTGTGTCATATGATGTTAAACCATCACTCATTGCATCTTCCATAATTTGTTCAATTTTGTTTCACTATTTCAGGAGGATTTCGAAACTACAATGGCCGTGGTGAACCGCATCATCGGTGGTCGTTCTCTTGAATTGCAGCCATGGGAGAAGTTTATCAAAGAAGGTCCAGTTGAGAAAATCAGCGCAAGAAGGAATGAACGTGTTCAGGAGAGACATTTGTTCCTGGTGAGCTTGATATCTTTGATCGTGCAGTGACAAGTCATCTGATAACATACACTTCTAATTCAAGTAATTTTATTCCATTCTTGATTTTCCACACTTACTCGAATAATCGTCCGGGAGTTTAATTATTTTTCGTTCTTTTTGGGGAGAGATTATTCGAGGCTGGGCGGTTATTTGTGGTGGACGATTATAGTGTTTTGCATATGCTAGTACAGGGTTCCGCAAATTTTGAACCCATTCCGGCCAAATTTAGGTAAATACTTTTCGTTCCGACCGCGTTTTAGAATTGTCATCCTCTATATACGCATAATAGTTTCAAAACTACTACCGGTATTCCATTTTCATCATTCAATTATTAGATACCCGAACTATAGATTTTATTATTTATTAGATTTCGAACTAACTAATAGATCTTATCAGATCTAAGTATTCGTTAGACAGAAGACAATTTGAACGAACTAATTATGATTGATTACAGAAAGAAAGAATATGATTGTGATGGATGCGCTTGAATTTCAGAACAAAGTTTATTGAATTTAGGTTCGAATTTTGTTACCACAGCTTTGATTAGATCCGAAGTGTGCTCGCACGAAAGTCGATTTCTGTGCTTATTTTTTGCATAATTAAGCGTTGAAAATGTTTGTTCGGATGCAAATGTAGATCCAAGCATGGAACTGACAATCGTGCTGACAATGCGTAGTTTTTTGTGATGAACTTTTCCAGAATTGATGAATCGACTCCAAACTGGAAACTCCGACTTCTGGTTGAACCACAGAATTAGACAGGTCGTCTCTTCTTCTGTTTGACTAGAAGGGAAGCATTGGAACATGCAACGTTAATGAAATGGCACAATCTGCTGACTAAATACCATGGCAATCGAACAATAAGCAGCCAGTTCAACACTGAACACGCCAAATTGTGCGAAGTTTCAGTGACTGTTATCAACCGGATCACACAGCAAAGAGACAGTCGATTTCAAGTTCTACAGAGAAATTTGTGAACGTTTTTTCATGCGCCTGCTAACTTTTTTTAAAATTATCGGAGGACCCAACATTATCGAGAAAACTTTTGCGCAATGATCTGAATTCTTCGAATCTGAAGGAGTCGTGTGGATCGGAGCATTTTGAAGGAATTCAGAGCAATCCGCAAGCGACGCACGACTATTTTTCCTATCTCTGCAAGGTATTAAAAATTTCTTTTTGCCCACTTATTAAGTTCCTGTATGTGCCATCTGTTTGGATCAGTTTGCACTTCTAGCAAAGTGATACGATTAAACAATCTAATTCTGTGGGTTGGACCATCCATGGTTCAGCCAGAAGAGTAAAGAATAATTTCTGGAAGATAAATTCATTGAATCTTGTTTTGAATTCAAATTTCAACGATTCGATGAAATCGATAAATCAATTCAGACCTCTTAATTCTCACTTCTGATTGAAATGAAGACAATGAGACTTCATAAATCAGACCTTCCGGCCTTGCGGAACACTGTGCTAGCAGCATGTAATCAGGAAATCAATGGAAATTAATGGAAATCAGAGAAGAGCTAACTCAAAACAGAAGCATTTGGAGAAGAGCCATTGTCTCACGTCCAACCCCCAAGATAATGGGAAAATATTGACACTAATCGATAATGACGATATACTGGTGGCATGTGTGGCTGCTTCAAATTAAAATTTTTCCTTTGAAAATGTATTTATAGCAGATACATGTCTGGCTATTTAGGATTACAATGTAAATTATGAAAATGGCAATGAAGCAATATATCCCTATAATATTAGAATCCCCTTAGAAATATTTAGTGGCGGCACCAGCGAAGGATAGGAGCGGTTGCAAGTGAGTTGCGCACGTAGATGGCTACATCAATGATTTCAAAACTTAATGACACATCTACATTTTCTGTGGTAAATGTACATAATTGCATATACTTGACCGTCATCAATGTTTACTACAGGTTCATTGGGTTTATCTTCGAGTCTGTGAGTTGAACACACTAAACGTGCACGTCCGCATAATCTCTGAGTTGCATAATCCCTGTACCAGAACGAGTTTCTGCAGAGAACGACGCGGAAAATGAGACTTTCACAGAATGATGCACACCCATGGCTGCCACGAATCTGCGCGTCTACCAAGTTCTATCGGTTTCCATTTCATGTCAGACAGGATTAAAGAAAGCATATGCAATTCCAATGGGAAGAAAACTGACATGTGTTTGCGACAAAACGACTACCTAACTAAGTGGGAAGTACGAAGTCTAAAGCCATAATTTTTGGCATGGAATGTCTTCAAGTCGTGCAATTATATGGTATATGCCCTTGTCTGTGAAGGTAAACACATTTAAATTAGCGGCAAGCACAACATTTAGATTAAATTTTAGATCAAACTCAATGCTTTCAACCACATTCCCGCATACATAGCCGATCAGAAGCTTGATAGTAACACATACGCATTTTGGAATGTGACCTGAAGACATTCCAAGCGAAAGACTATGATTTTAGCCTTAGCATTTTTCACTTCATTTGAGAAAGCGTAGTCAAATGTAATTTTACAGAAAACCGCACCCTCCTTCCCATTGGATTTACGTGTGTTTTATTGTATACGGCAGACATAAAGATGCGTAGTAGTACTGGGATGTTCACTATTCCGCCAGAGTCTTCTTCCTTTCATTCAGAATACGCTTTATCAAGAGGTTAAGGGAATAGTAATCCGCTTATTTTCGTTTTATTTCTTCACAATAAAATAGCTAGGTCATAACTAAAAGTTTCATTTGTATTGGGGCAAGAAGAGCCCTGGACACGGTTTTTGTTGCAGATGCATACTAATGACAATGTAGTAATATCTTCTCCTTGCAATTTGCAGTTCTCCGGACGCCTTCTCGTATGCTACATCAAACTCAATGGCTACACGATCCGTCACAATATGGACATGATATCAATGGAGGTAGGTGAATGATCTGATGCCATTCCTTCCTCTTTAATGCTCTTGCACATTCTTGTGTGTACAGAGATTATCTTCGTCTAATCCAGAGACTGACCGAAACGAGATTTAAGCGAACTTGTAAAAATTCGTTAATAGGCCTACCTAAAAATACACTCTTTATTCATGCGAGGCATTCTTGAAACAGTCTGCTATTATAGTTAGATACAATTGAAGGTTACACCACGAGCGATTACATGAGCGAGAAGCGCGAGTTTAATCGAGACTGGTGTAGCCGAATTGTCGCCACAGTTTTCGGTCAACCTGACATTTATTTCCTCGATGTATGAGTTGTATGAATCATAGATATCGGACCGCGTGAAAAATTATTTCTGAAAGCGTTTCTTAACTATCGACTGGCAGAATTTTATTGTCTGATTGATTTGTCGGTTTTTCGTAGACTCATAACGCTCAACTTCCACCCGAGATTGCTGCATTTTGAAAAAATCCATGACTCGGGCAGGAAACATTCTTTCACAACTTGCCCGAATGTTATCTATGAATCCGTTGTGTTTTCCATCCTTTTTGTAGCTAGCCTCTTGATTAATTTTCAGTTGCCATTGTTGTGATGGAGAGAGTGAACTTCTATGGCATAAAATGATCAACTATATTTTTTTTCTCTTGTATATCAGCAGTTCAGACAGGTCTTCTAATCTTTGAAATGCTCATCACATCGTTATGTATCAGGCAACAAAGTTAAAAGACCTCCACGCTTGAAACTCATTTAGTTTTTAATCTAATTATAGAATTGTTGAGGCAGAATTCCGGGTAGAGCTTCCGCAATTACATAGAAATCGGTTCAATGTGGTGCATCACACTTGCAAAGAAGTCGCACTTGTCATACTTGTCAGTCTAAAAACTGCGGCTGCAAGTGAAAAAGAACACGCTGGGCTCCTGGACTCCTTACACCGTTACAGTGCGACAATAATGCTAATGCGAACCATATTACCATCCTAGGCATACTGCATAGATTTCCGACACAAAGCTACAAGAGCTGTTGTGTGACGCTTCTCTCAGCATGATGAAGTACATGACCCATTCGCTGGCGTTTTTTTCATGCAGTGAATAAGCTGACAATTACTTGAGTGCAATTCATAGTAAAGCAGCAGCTGACGATCTATCCTTTCTTTAAATCAAAGCTTGACTGAAGAGAACAAGCCAATACAATAACGGTGTCCCTCAGCAGAAGATTAAAGGCCAAGAAGCAGAAAATGGAAGAAAGAAAAGTGGGGATGATCCAGGATATAAAGGAATTATGTAGCAGCATAGTTCAAACATTCATGCTCTTAACTGCATTAGTAAGTATATGTATGAGTGGCGGGAGCAGTTAATCGATTCCACACGATTAATCGCACAACGGAATCAATCCCGCGATTCTTGAATGACCAGGAATCGTGCGATTTTTTGCAATGTGACTTCTCAATGAAACTTACTTGATGCGGTAAAAACAATGTTTCCCTTCATTCTTTCATCGTTTGCGATAATTGCGATGCGCGGTTTCTCGTTCCTCAAATCATGCATAGCAAGACAGAGTTGCCGTATGAAATCTCTATGGGGGCTCCCACATAGCATTGAACCATAGTATTAAACATGTTCGCATAAGCCATGTACACCATATTTGCGAATCATGCATGTTGTCCAGGCACAGCAGGTCACAATGATATTATATCTCCGCATTGAAATCATATAAATACATTGATAACAATGCGTATTAATCCTTGATTTACATTTAACATGCACACTGTGAACATACGTTCAAACACACCTTAAACACGTTGCACACCACCTCTTATTAGTTCGAAGCTAGATTTCTATGGTATGCTACACAAACTAAATATAGGAAGCGTTGTAAAATTAAGTAAATACATCAAAGCTGCAAATGACGTCAGAAAAAATGCTATTTGCAATCACACAAGTCCAGTTGGAACAGTGATTGATTTCGTGAATGCTACTTACCTACATGCCACAAAGAACGAGACATCGCATTAGAAATCTCAGTCTAATTTACGAAATCTAGCTCATTCGAGGTCTGGAACAATTTTATCAACTTTACGTAGTGTTTAACAATTTACGCTCCTTTACAGGTGAGATCATTTACATTACTCTTTATTGATTTGATTCATGCTATATACGTTACTCGATTACATGAATGCTTTACATAATAGATATTCTGTTTCGGACCTCGTAATATTTAGGATTAAATAAATTATCATAGATCATGTTAAGGATTCCGTAAAATAATAAAGGTTTTTAATTGATTCATGCAGTTCATTGCTCGATATAATAATTATATTATACTCCATTGATTCATGATGATATAGTAACCACTGAATTACATATACACCATTGACTGTCCTCTCCTTACAGTGTTTTCAATATTTAATGACCATTTATCATTATTCTATAATTTGTAAATATCATTTTGTACAAATTTATACGGAATAAGTTTTCCTAATTTCTTGATTAATTTTCTTTTGAAAAATATACGTTCTGATATTCTGACATAACCCGGTAACAATTGCACTAGCAGATTTTCTAATTTTAAAGATTGTACAGTGCCAGTTCGCCTGAGCATAGAATAGAAAGATGTCCTTGGACTCCTCAGACTTAAGAAGCTATTTAAGCACAAAAACTCCTTGGCAGCAGTAGACTGACTCTGCGCTTTTCTTCCTACAAGGGATCGTCAGTACTGCTCGGAATTGTCCAGACTAGATTAAAAATCTTATCTGGAATGACTGAGCAAGCTGAAGGACTGTGATGACAAATTGCTAGCATTTGATGAAGCGATAACAAGCATTGTTTTAAGAATCATTTCCTCACATTTTCACTCAAAATTTCAGGTGACAGAAATAGAAGATCCTGATCGACATCCACATTCCTTCCGAATCAAATCCAGGAATACTTCGTTGGACTTGAAATTCGAGTAAGTGATCAAAATGCTCGTAGTAATAGTTTTGAGAATTTTTGCGTATTTTCTCGTGGTTCTCCCTACTAGCAAATGTTTTTGAGGCTTCAGCGTCACTGCTGAGGCTTCGGATGTTGCTGACATCAGACTTTAGTTGGAGCATTTTGTTATTGTCAACTTCCAATGATACTTTCGCGGTTCGACTGCCAGTCTAACAGATCGCTAAGCCAAGCACTTAGCCACTGTGTCACGTAGACCACACTTGATAAATAAATTTTATACTCTCAGATTGTGCATTTGGTCTCCGTGTTACAATATTTAAGTATTAGGCTGTCTCCATCTGTCGCGTAGATTAAGTCCCGATAATGTCACTGGAAGTTGGCAGGATGGGCATCCGGACAAAAGTATCACAGTGCTACAGAAAAGTCTATGTCAGCGTCGTCCAACTTCCCTGTGAAGTTTTCATTCAAATCAAAGGCTGTTAATTCAGTTACATTATGTTGAAATTTATTTCCATTTTGCATCGCATAGCTCCTTTGAACGATTGAACAAATAGAATGATCTTCAGAGTCATGATCAAATTAGCTCGATATTAAAATGCACTAAGAAACTTAATGATACTTTGTGATCGAACTAAATCTCACACGCCTTTTGAAATATTTCCATTTGAATGATCAAACAGATGAGCAGACAAAGAGAAAATGTAGAAAACAAATTTGATTTCTAATAGAGATTTGAAGATGAAAATATCATTGATAAAACGGATGCAGAGGCAAACGGATGGTGTCCTGCAATTTCTGAACTAAAAATATATGAGTAATAATGTCACAGATGAAAGCAATTTACATTCCTAGCTTACGGTTGTCATGAATTGATGGTGCATACTAGGTGTGCATTGTCCCGTAATTTCATTGTTTTGTGGCCCACAAATCACGAGGCTGTGATGTCTCAAGTGTACACTAATGAAATGTGAACTTTCACAACCCACCCTCGAATAGAATTCGCGACAGAGATGCGAGAAGAACAACACTACCCACTTGTTTTATTTGAGAAGACAATTCACCATCGATAGTCAACAGACTTTGATACATTTGCACATAATGCGAGGAGAAACCCGGCAGACATGTGCACAAGGCAACCACCTCAAATTTAAAACAGCTCTGATATTCCATAAAATCTGTATTTGTATTTCATCTTACTGACCTGAGCTGTATCAGAGATGTCTATGAATAACATGATATATCATATATTATTCATAGACATCCCTGGCTCTTATATCCATAGAAATAGATAATAGACTTTCTATAGTATTGTTAATTTCTATGCTTATATCTGTTCCAGTTGCTCCACACGTCTCTCGAGTGGAAATCACAGTATTTACGGCAAATGGCCTCGTCCAACCGAGACCATCTTAAAGATGCTTGTGAGTCGAAGATATACTACAGTGGTCACTTGATTCTATCCCACAGAGCCTCCATGTGATTTGCATCGACGCAGATGGATTGACAACGTTTTCGGAATGGGCGAATCCATTCTGAGAGAGCGACTGGCCAGCTGCCCAACAGTCAAGAGATCATTCGTTCCAGGAACGATCGAGCGTTGGATGATGACAATAAGTGAATGACATGCATTGATCGAGTCAAAATATGATTTCCCATGAGTCACATAGATACCTGAAGATCAGACCTTCAAGACCGTGTTAATTAGTTGACGGAAGCGCTAACTTTTAAGCAACAACAACACCACGGGGTTTTAATCTGTGAAACTGCCGGGCCTTTCAGAATAGCACCTCTGTATCCCATGAATGTCGTAGGAGGCGACTAAAATGACGTCTATCAACACGACATGTCAACTTGTTGCTCATTCATCTTTTCTGCCTTGTCTGTGTGACTAAGTTATGGTGATGTTGCGGGCAGTCTTGATAGCGTCTTCTTTGGTTATTGAGATATTGTAACGAAGCTGTGCGGCTTTTGTCCGGCTGTCAGGTAACGAGGCGGCACAACCGGCTTCTTCCGGGTCGTCCCTGACCCCGAACTTTGTTGCCGTCGAGGTAAAGGGACCCAACTGTGCTGCGGAAAGCCCTCTTGGCGGAGTGCGCGAACACCAGTGCTCCGGTGGGATGGTATCCAAAGACGGATTTTGAGGGCGTTATGCCATTTAGGGACCTCCGCAGGAGGAGGTTGACATCTTGTCTTCCGCGCTGGAGCAACTGCCTTCAGATCCGGATAGCCAGCCCCGCCTCTGGCGTCCCATGATCCACTGTGTGCTACCGCGCGGCACAACAACAATTATCTTCGTCCTACCAGAGGCACAAAGTTGTCCTAACAAGCAATAGAATTGCTATTAGCAAGTTAGTGAAATTTCGACGGGCATTCATTAAATGTCACTCTAAGCACACTACTGGCAAATCACCTAAGTTATACACCCGCAATAATTAATAGATGCTGCTTTTGCAAACACAATGTAAATATAATAATTATATATATATTCAATTTTTTCACATTTACATATTGTTACGTACATGCAGAAGATTTGTCCGTGGGCCTATGCTAGCTAGACCAAAATATGGTTGATTGTATCTTGTAGGCCTGTCCTGATTAGTAATTCTGAAAGGCTAGAAATTAGCCTCATCAGTATTTTTAGTGACTTGCTCCTGGTATGAATGTTCCTGACTGCTCCTGATTGAGAGTTGCCGACCTTCAGGGCGAATATCTCGGCCGGTTTCCATCTCTGATGTTGCCTAACACCGATAATTGATTTGTACAGTTAGCATCAATTTAAGCAAATTCGGTACATTTTTCTCAAGTTCCAATGCATACGCAGATCATTTCATATAATCCAAAGTACAAATAATTGGTATAAGCATTTCAATATTGCATTTCAAACCTTGTCATAACTAAAATTCTTGATTTAGTATGGTCGTCTTTGTTTATATAAGTTGTACAGGTCACTTCTCATCGCTTATATACTGCACGCAGCTACGACTTATGTCAAAAGACAGCAAACTTCGCAATTATTCGATGTTTTAAACTTATCCAAACGTTGATTCTGTGTAAAAGGATGAACGATATCTTCATATGGCTATGCCAGAGAGTTTTAATAATGAAAGAAACACAATTGACTTCATGTGTTTAATACCCGAGCGGCTTCCTGGCCTCTTGTCAAGGGTGGACGGCCAAGTGTGAACATGTGCAGAGATGGCTGAGAAACATTCAATGATAATTGCCGCCAGTGACACCAACCAATCAGTGCCAAGGTAAAGACAATGAATAAAGGAACTCTTTATGTACACATAAAACAGGTCGCCTCGCAGCTATGTACAGTGCTTTCAATACAGGCAAAGAAAAACGATATTTACAAGATGATAAAATAGAAAAATATGTACAAAGTGGACGGTACTGAAAAGAGTCACATTCAAGTATGCGTCGAGCGATAGAACTTTGAGGTGCCGTTCTAGATCGCGGTCTTGTCTTTCTATCCTCAAGCCACCTAGGAATATGTTCTCTCATTCGGACCCGCAAAGTCCTCTCCGTACGTCCGATGTAACTGTGTCCACAGTCACATTGAAAATGATAGACAAGACACGAACGACCTTGAGGACTAAGTGGATCCTTGAGAGAACGAACAGGAAGAGGCTTTGTAGCACACAACAATGGGCTTAGCAGCAGGAAAGATGCGACGCGTTGCAAAATTCAAACGTCGCTTGAACAAACTCAAATGGGATCCGGATAATGACATCTTTTGGCTCTGGTCCATATACAGTCTCAGTTATGGGACTTGGAGCCTTAAAACGATCAATAAAAGACGGAGGATAGCCATTATCGATAATCACACAGCGCAGTTTACGAAATTCTTCGTTTAGGAAAACAGGAGAGCACAATTTTCTGACTCGATCAAAGAGACACTTGACCAATTTTATCTTGTAGTATGCTAGAGAGGGCACATAGAAATTTTTGTTTGGGAATAAGATCGACTTGGAAATTTTAACAGCTGCCATTGATTAGTAATGACAAGTGTTAAGTTTTTTCAGTCAGGCAGTATATTATTGTAAATTTCTTTAGCTTTAGCGGAGTGAAAATAACACCAATCCTCTAACTGTAATTCCTCAATTTTTTCAACTTTTATCCTATCGCTATTCCGCAATTCGTTTGTTGGGCCGCTGTTTGCAGACGGTTAGCTGACCGCCCACCTATGACAATTTAAGAAATGACGTCACCTGACCTGAGAAATTTCCGTACTATGTTCTTATGGACTTTGAAGTCACTTTCTTGTAAATGCAAAGATAACACGTGATAATGCAGACGCATTAGTCAGCTATCAAAATAAGAGATTGCCCAACTGTACGAATCTTTATAAGATGATTTACGTGATTCACAGAAGATTGTAGCAAGTTTATATACCGTTGATAAAAAACTACGTTTGATACTTGTAGCGATTTGAAAGATTACTCTCGAGCGTATAGGCCCTATATGTCAATAGCACTTGAAGATTGTATTCACAAAGAATAAATTTTGTCAAATTTTATCAAAAAATTAAATTTGTCTGGTAATCATGGTAAAATGATAGATGTCTTGTAGTATACCACTTTAATACTGTGCGTGAACAATTAAATGAGATGTGTGATTGTGTGAATGCCTTTGAATAAAGTGAGTAGACGGTAGCATAGCACTAAGAAAGAAAGCTTACGAACAATAAGCACAGCTCAATAGCAAGAGAAAGTGCTTGAAAGTCTCACCATAATGTAACTGTCAGGAGATTTCTTCTTGTGACTCGGAAGCGATCATATCAAATTCACATTAAGTATCAATGCATTGATTACGCTGTTACTGTGATCGCATGGGTATTTGCTACTGGATCTACTGTTTGCTTCGCAGTTGTACTGATAGATGAAATTGAAAAAGGTGTGTTGAGCCGAAACGATTTTTATCCATTTAAGTTAGTTTCTTCTTATTATTGTTAAGAACTTGCAAAAGAAATGAATATAGCAGAGAGCAAGCATATATAGGTAGAGTGTCGACTCAAAAAAGCATCTGTATACAGTGAAAATTTTTATATGAAAAGATTCAGTTTTTTGCTGAGATTATGTTCCCGTGGTCCAAAAAATTATTTGAGCAGTTTTTAAAAAGCTGAAATTATGCAAATTTACATACTACCGAGATGACGCCACTTTATAAGTAGCATGAAACAAGTTGGATATCAAAAGGAATGAATATTTGCTGAAAGGCATCCTAACTAAGCGGAAATTAAACTGATTATCAAAGGAATTTCATGAACCGTATTATAATGGAAGTCTTCATGAAAAAGTCGCGATATTATTCGTGCTTTCTTGGCTGAAATTTCAAGTTTTAATTCAATTTTCATCGTCATGATTTTATGATTCACTAAATTCATGTTTTATTTCTTGAATCTGAATAGTGATGTGGACCCATTTACATCTTTTTAAGTTCATTGAAATCATTGTCTTTGATTAAGTTATTTTGCTCTGCCTGTGGCAGGTTCCCGATGATATGATCACGTTTAAGAAAATACTCTTGAGGTTGAGCACGAAAGTAGCAACCCATCGAACTGCTACTTTAACAAACATTACCTCTATAAGGCTGTCATGACACTGAGAAATGTGAAATGCAATCATTCCTTCTGTATCAGTCTCATGATCAGTCAATTCGGTGGTACTTCATTGGATATTCATGACCCAACTTAGTTCACCCGACTGTGCCGCAACCTTGAGTCAATTTCCATTCTATTCAACTTCAGATAAACAATCTATTTCTATGAATTCGCCAATTGAATGAATTCGAAGCTCATTCTACATGTACATCTCAAAAAGTAGTAAGAGGCTTATTATCACAACTAGTCAGGATTAACTGGGGCATGGAAGAATCATTTTATGCTTGCACTTTACCATGCGATCAATAGCGAGTGCAAGATGATACTCATTAGAAACATTGATAGTAGGAGATGTGTATAAGATCGGTCCTCATCTATGTCGCGGAAACGTGGCCACTCAGCATGAAGCTGGTCAAGCCTCTGGCAGGTACTGACAGATGAATGATGAGGTACATGACTCAGATAAAGTTGCAAGTGAATAAGTAGCAAGAAGTGTGGCTTGCTTGAACTTCCGGGTCGCCCGCAGCTGGTTTGGCTATGTGAAAAGGGTCAAGAATGACATCATCAATGAAGTGTACCACTTGTCGGTCGATGGTCACCGACCATCAGGAAGACCTAAGAAGACTTGGAAAGTCTGAGGCTGACACTTCATAGGTGTCGGAAGATGGAAGCGGGTCATCGCAACTTCTTTCAACTCCGGAGCCGTGAATAAGAGACGCAAGACGGGGAAGCAAGAAGTAAATTAAGTGATAGTATCTGAGGTGATGGCTATTCATTGATGTTTCCTGTTTCATTCATTTAGGCGCGAAATCATATTTAAGAACACATGAATTTTTTGAAAGATTTAATGAAATTTCTTTAAAAGAATTTCATGGTTTTACTTTGGATGTTAGATGCTTAACTAGTTTGTAAGTATACCTATATAATTTACAATCGAGTTTCAATAATCTGGTTGTCACATTAGTTCAGCCTGTTAGCAATCCTGGAGACGGATCCAGTTGCTGCGCAGATTTCTACTTTATAGGGCTAAAGTCAAGTTCATAAACATCCATTTTATTCTAGTTCTCCCACTTTTCGTCGTTTGTGCAACAACGGATGCGAGCAGTGATTCCGGAAGAAAACAATTCTTGGAATGGCTACATACATATTCCGAGAATTTATCATTTTTTGGTATAAGAGGAATACGCTATTAATTCCTTAATTTATTCGCGGAATAGTTTTTGTTCCACATTCGTACATGCGTGTTCAGGCTCTAGGCAGACATCCATGGGAATCGACGAAGAATGAGAAGAAAATTGTGGGTCCTGGCCCAGTTGGTTGTCATGAAAGCGTCTCATGAAAAAAGGCACGTGAAACAGTTGCCAGTCACACATCTTGTTTTGGTCCATCAACAGAAAAAAGTGACTTCTGTACATGTACATTTAATTCCACACTGGACTAAATTAAATTTAATATCACATTTTACTTCCAAATCCCTTGCTTTTAAATGCACCTTGCTTTCAGAATTTCGTTTAGACACACGACAAATGATGTACCATTCGATAAACAAATCAGTGTTTTGATAAATTATGAATTTTTATTAAATTTTGTCTCATTAATCCAACCATCTGACTGGGAACGGATCCGGCCTGTTTTGCTTTGCGTACAAGTCGCAATAGAAGTTTCATAGTTCAGAGCGATCTATGCCTACAATAAGTTCAATTGCGTTATTGAAATATTAGTGCATGATTTGGTACTTATGGGTTACCTCCCTCCAGGTTTTCAAATCTGTCTAAAATCTGCAACAATGAATCAATCGTCAACAAACTTCAAGTGGACGTACTTTATCATATTTTCTACCTACATACAAAAATTCAAGCAGATCAGACAAGTAGTTTTGGCATTAGAGACGATAACGTAAAGTGTAGCGATATCAGCAGATTGATCTGACTTCGTCTTCGACGCATAATTGTTATTCGCGTGTGCATTGTTCTCTCTCCCTCTTCGTCTCATCCACTGTTATTTGAAATCTTCCCACGACCACTACCTTGCTACACCTTTTTTAAGTTAATAATGTTAATGTAGGGATGTCGCTCGGTCATCATCACTTCACGAGTTGTCGAGAAATGACTTTCTTAACCTCAAGTGTTTTCTGCTTAGACGATGAGGTCAGAAGAAGTCAGATCAAACTGCAGACATCGCTACATTTCAAGTGATCGCCCCTAATTCAAAAACTACTTGTCTAATTTGTCCAAATTTTTGCATGTGGGTAGAAAAAGTCCTCACTTACGAGTGCCTAAAGTTTTGTGACGATTGATTCATTTCTGCGAATTTCAGACAAATTTGAAAACGTGGGGGGAGATAACCCATAAGTACCCATGATTTCCTTGAGGGGATCATTCCTTGAAGTACTAGAAGTGAATGTGACCAGAGGTCACAATGACTATGATGAGAATGCAGGGCTATAAGAAACACTTCACAGTGCCAAGAAAGCGGGACGAGACACCTGGTCATAGCTAGTGATTTTAATCATAACAGAAGTGTGATGAGAAGTTGTTATATTCAGTTTCACTCATTTCTTACTGTTTATGGCTCGAAATTATCGTTCACTTGATGATACGCTGCAGACTGACTAAATCATCTGTTTTGTAAATAGACGCGTAATACTGGCAGTCAGCAAGGTTTGGCTTTTGTCATTAATAAAAATGCAGTGTCATTTGCGGACAATGGCGACAATAAAGCTCGTAATGGAGTGATGGTTTCATTGTGGTCACTCCGCTGATGCAACTTGTATTCAACTTTCTAGTTAATTCACACACCGTAACTGTTCTGTCAAGCAATTAACTAGAGTTGTGCCTTTTGTTTCAGATGTTTACTTTATGAGATTATCTGTCATACTGGGAACTTTAGAATGATTTGACAAACAAATTCTATCTTTAGCCCTTACTAAGTTTTCTAAAATAAGAATAGAAAATTTGAAACTGATTTGTGTTACGAGTAGGCCTAATTAGGCGCCTACAGAATGCTTGAGAGAATCTTTCTCGTAGGTCACCTAGGGACGAATTATATCTTCTGAATCCTGCTTGTCATTAGTATGGTTTCATTGCCTTTTCTCATTCAAACTTAATTTCATATGTTTCACTGTGCTTCAAACGCATGTAGATCACTTTGATAAGAGAGTCCGTTTCGAATTCAGTCAGTCATGGAGCAGCAATGTGTTGTGCATTGTTATGCGTGAAGAATTTAACTACCATGTCTGTATAACCATGCACTACATTTTCCAATGCCCAGACTGTACACACAGTGGACCATAAGTCCATAACACGAAACCTAAATTTACGATGTAGATAAACTTGATTCCATTCAACTATGCCAAGTACTCAGTTGTTCTCAAAAGAATGACAGAAATCGCAAGAGAAGAATATCCAACATTATATTCACAATATAATGGACCCGATTTTGATTTTAATTTGAACTGATCATTAAATTTAAAGGAGTGACCAAGGAAGTTGGTCTGCCTTTTTCTTTGCTTTCAAAAATGATTTATGACCCATCTTGCATGCCTGATTCCGAGGACCGAAGACGTCAACCGACGAGAAAGGAACGAAAACGCAATAATCAGATGGATTCACCAAATTATGCGAGCGAAAATCGATGGTCAAGCTGAGTCAAGCCTTGGGCATGATGCACTTGAATAGTCTTGAATAGTATAGGCCTACTGCAATGGAATCGTTTGTGATGGTTGGGCACTTGAAGCGCATGCTTGACCTGACATAGCACAAGAAGACCATCATCTACGAAATAACTCGTCCGAACATCCAAGACGGCCAGACGAAGAAGTGGATCCACAATATGAACAAAGACTTGCTCGATCTGCGACACGACCGTCGAACTGCACAGGATCGTGTTTCATGGAGAGGAGCAATCCGTCTACAGCAATGCAATCGACAAGCCAACCCTCAAATTTGGTGGAATTAAAGACGCAAAACTGGACAGTAAGTAAGTAAGCCTACAGCCTTGGCTGACCATCGATCTAAGCTACATGGCCGGGTCATCAGTGACGCAGACAATCGGCAGTTGAAAATCGTGCTCATTATATTTCAGCTGACCCTTGTGCATTTATTAACATGGATCCTTCGATTAATTGAATTCGACGAGAGAGTGAAAAATGAAATACATTTCACTCAGCAACTGTTATTATATCCAATGACGTTATGTTATTAAATATCGTCGTACTAACAGCTTGCGGAGATTTTTCGTTGCATATGTATTTGCGTGATTTCCTTAATAATTCGACGCATTTCTTCGTGATGATAGCAAGTTGAACTGCGTATGTGGTTGTAAGAAATATTCAGATAGAAAAGCTTGTAGGGGTTTGCATCTTGATAGAGATAACATAACGATATCAGATCCTTGGCTTTTCTACTCATAAGATTACATGTACATGACAGACCTGCATAAGGATGTCTGAGAATTTTTGACCTCAAAGAAACTTTGACTTTTTACCCCCTATTCATTAGGATTTTCGGTGTTGCGTTCGCCGAATCTTGAGTAAACGCATGATTTCCACCAAGCTTCGGCTATGTTATGAGTTTACTACAAGATTTAGCATTATTTCAAAACTGTTCGTGACTTAAATTTGACTTACTTTCTTTGAGAGTGTTTCTGCTTGGCTCCTACCCAATTTTGTGAGTCAAGGCGGCTTCAACCTATCCCATCCTGGAAGACTGTCCAATTCATTCATGTGCTTTAGCCGCTGATTACCTGCATTCGTCTTTTATTTTGACTCTTCTTTAACTTCTATTTTGTGAAAAAATTGTGGTTTGTTTTTTTACCCACTGACAATCCATTTCAGACCAACCAATAGGACATAAGCTAATGGAAACCCTATCTGACAGTATATTTCTGGTGTCATTCACTTCAACAATGGTTATTATTTTCAGTAATCAACAAGTGGCTGACGAATGGGCGAATGAATTAACAAATGTCGTCAATCAGAATCGCACTCATTTGAGAACTCGTTTTCAAGCAGGAGGTGTAAGTGGTATTTATAAATTCAGTACCGGTAACTTGATAATTGCGTGCATTATGCTCGTAGATTCAATTTCAATGAAAAGTCTGTTCATTCGATATGATGACACGTGTGGACGTAATGATCAATTTGATTTCTGATAATTAAATTCTACTAGACAGAATTTAACTATCAAAAAGCAGAAATAATTTCTAAGTTTCATATAATTTCCATCATCTTTTTTTCAGCCAGGAGATAATTTTACATACGTAATTCAATAATTACTACTTATTTACCAAGCATGATGGCTTCAATAACTGCATGCTTTGATACTCTGTTAACGAGGATTGTAGAAAGTAGAAACAAAATTTCTTCAATTAACCTGATGAATTGCAAGTTGTAACATATCTTCGTATCCAGATTCATATTGGAAGATCAATGAATATGATATGTCAGGTCTATATCACTCTGATGATAATAAGTCGAAAAGGTGCGAAATTATTTTGACTGTCTTGAGTTGATATTTGAACTAAATCAAATTTGAATGGAAGGTGTGTATTTTTGTATTTTTATCCCTGGCACATTGGTTAAGTTCGTGGCCTAACGATCTTTAGGTCTATATTTCGAACCTACGAAGGTGTAAAATTATCACGATGCTCCAGAAATTGTAGGCAAATTTAATGTGATTTGATCTTTTTACATCAGCTCTTGGCATTAAATTACTACATGTATTTATCGTATCTTTATTAAATTTCAACCGATGTTGCCACCACGAGGCATCATCTCATTTCGGCCTGTTGGGCCACCATCAGTCGTGGGTAGGTTCGAACCAGCGACGTTGAAGCTATAGGGCATACAAGAATGCCCTCTAACCACCAGGCCACCGGACCATCTGTTGACAGCGTGAATTAGCCAGGAAGGCACTGCTTTAACGCAGGCACGTGGAGGCGGATTGCATTCTGCAACCACTTAATGCTGCATCCGATATTGAGGCGCTTCATGCAGGCGCTGCTCATTACATGGCAGAAACACGTCTCGTGGTGGTTGCATCTGTTCAGATTTGATAAATATATTAATTGCCAGGTTACTTGTCTTAACTTATCTCACTACATCACGGCTTGATAATGCATCGGTTATTGAATGCGATGTGTTAAAATCACAATATACCGCATTTGCCTGTGATTTCAATCACGGATTATACATTTTATCCTGTTACATTAAATTGAAATGCATTAATAGAAAATCTTCCGCGCAAGGATTCTTAATTTAATGAATTCTTAAATTTGCGACAAAATCGTATTTTGCCACATTTCTGATCAGAAGATAGCGGAAATGCAGCTTAGTATGCAATACATAGCAATGTATGCAAAACTTACAAGGATTGGAGAATGACAACTACTAACAATACATGTAAAGTCGATTTGAACATGGAAACCAAAGCATCGTTATCAATTATGAGAGCAGAATCTCAAAAATAAATATTTACTCGCACTGATTTCGCAAAATACATATGCCGTACTGAATGAGTGTGAGGGCATTAAAACTTCTTTGATTTCGACGATCAATAAGTCAAAAGAATGCTCATAGAAAGCCCTATAACCTCGTGCCTGATTCATTATCATGCTCAAATGTTGTCGTATTGAAAAATTGCGATTTCTAAAAGGGACTTGCATGGTGACCTCTGTCGAGTCTACACAACTAAAAATACGAGTATATGGTAGCTCATTTAACAAGTTGACAACATAGGCTATCAAATGGCGCATGCCGCATTTATTTACGATGCCATTGAGATGTAGGAGAATCGACTGAAGTTTGCCATAATGTAGATAGTCCGTTTTTTTTGCTTTCACTTCTTTCATGTCGTAACATCGGCAAGTGTCTCTTAGATAATAAATGGTGCGCAATAATGATAACAGCAACCTAAGTTAGAACGACGTTTAGGCTAGCGATTGCGAAAGTTGGATTGCTGATCACCATTCGTCAAGAGACAGAAGTGCCACTCATTCCCAAAACTTTCTACAACCAATACATTTGCGGATAAAGCCGCACCTCAACTTGCGATCGCGTGAGCACACTTGAATACACTTGAATAGATTAAAACATGCTCACGTTCCGAACCGTCAAAGATGAAGTCAATGCGTCTAACCATCTAAGAGGCACAAATATACGAAAAATACGTAATTCTCATTCTTACATTTGAGCATGATTGATTCGGTTGTCATGATCAATGACTTAGAAATCGTAAAGGAACGATGATCCCGAAATCTCAAGCACGATCAGCAACTCAATGGAAGAGAAATGAAGCAGGTGAAAAATGTTTTACCAAAATATCATTCGAGCGAGGCTGATATCTGTCTGTAAGAAAAAACAGACCTGTCCCACAAATGAAAAGGTCCTCCATTGATTATCGTATTATACTGACGAACTGATTATACAATTAAAAATGAAAGAGGGAGGAATTCAAAGAAAATGTTAGCACCCTTTATCACCCTCTCTTCAATGCCATTGCGTTAAGTATTTGCTTTATGTACCAAACCTGCAAATGAATATTTTACTTTGCAATCCGCATAGGCAGGATATATAATTTGTCATGCGATTATTTTGCGTTCGTCCATTTATTTATATGATGGCTTATTCTATATCAGAAATGAGCATCTGACGTTTTTCATATGCATCTGTTAACATAGGAAAGGCTTCCAGCTACATGTGCAAGGTTTCTATATTTACCTCGCAATGCAGCTACGTATATTCAGGGGATCTATATTTCGTATCCGCATGCGTAAGGTGTTAAAATGTAAAGCACCTAATCGTGTCTTTGTCGTGGTGAAGACGTGATTCTAAGTCCGTGCTTTAACTAAGTGTTGAGAATTAGGCAAGCATGCAATTTGATGACCGACCTTCCAGTTCTTCAAGTATATGATACGACATTGTTGACTTAATTGTCATGTAAAATGCATTGTTGTTATTATTGTTTGCCCTAAAAAATATGCGGAGTCTCAAATTGCTAAATTTCCGTTGCTTGAACAGTGAACAAGCTCCCAGTCGTTAAAATCGTTAAAAGGCAAGAAAAATAATAAAGTCGAACAAAAAGACAATTGTTGCCTTTTCCTTATGCTTCTCTCCTTAAAGTATCACTTCAAGCTTTCACTGAAGTATTTTTCCGTAAGTTCACTGTCAGTCATATCATCTTATCAGCTACCTGTTAATTTCAATTAATCCAATTTTATCGAATTCTACATTATTATTGCACAGACAGCGTGTTGTATTGATGGGTGTCACATGACATCGCCCTAACGTTGCCAGATCAATTTAAGTAATGAGATGTGTTTGCATTTCTTGTCACTCTCAAGTTCCGTTGTATTGTCTCTCAATAACGAACGAAGTGCCGGCAATATAAAAAAAATTATGTGAATTTTTCATTTTTCAAAGTTATTTCTAAATTGACACCAACAGAGATTAATAGTTGAGATAAATGAACATTTTGAGATCAATTTACTTATGAAAACAGTTTTTCGCAGCTCCTAACCTCAGTCGATTCTAATTATCATAGCTATGATTCCATGCAATTGAAGATATCTACATACAGGCAACGAAATATTAGCTATTATCCATGAAACAGGAAACAGATCTCGCATCTTAATAATCATGACTGTTGCTTTAATATATCTGCTCCTTTTCGACTAGAAAATAAGAAAATAATTTAATGACTTATTATTGATTCTTATTGAAGCTGCATTTTTCGATTGCAATCAGATTGTGAATCAGAAATGTTGTTTGTTTGACACTCTAAAATGACTTCATATCGAGAAGTGCATCAAAGAGTTAAGGCGGTTTTGCACGGTCCAACTTGTTTGCCAACATGCTCGTCCTTCCTTGCTGGATTGACATGCTGGTCGGGATAAAAAGCTTTTACACAATCCAACAAGTTGGACGAACTTCGGATTTCCTTAATGCTATTTTTAGATGAATTATGTGGTATACTGCTTCATAAGTTCAGAGTTCAGACCCGAATTAGGTTAACTATACACTGCTTTTCCGACATGTAAGAGATTCCCGTGCGTGACGTAAGAATTTTGATTGACGTATATGGATGATAGCTGTCTCACGAGACACGCCAAGAGCCAATCATAAACGAGAATCAGGTCATGTTGGATGAGAATATTCAACTTGACGAACCTCCCACCCAACAAGCGCCAACTATGTTGACCAACATGTTGGACCGTGTAAAACCGCCTTTAAATATATTCTTAGAACATTTATTGATCATGTGTTCTGAAGTTATCCTGCTCAGTTATCGGTAAATGTCAATAGGAAGAATATATTGTCGAAACAATTTTCAGATGAACATTTGGATCAACCGTATTGGTTGTTGAATCACATCAGCAAACAGGTTACTGACTGCTTCAGTGTTATATGTTCGTTGTAAAACATCGCTTTAACCCTGGTTTTGGTTATTGAATCTGTATATACGGTATTTGTTATTATTGTTTTGTATGTAGTTGAGGTTTGCTTGCCAGCTGTTTCGTTCCCTTTTCGCAGTTACGGAATTTTGAACATTGAAAGATGTTAGAGTTATGAATATTTTGATTTTCATAGTTATGAAGAATTCTGATTGAAACGAAAATGTCAATGATAAATTTAGTTGGCTTTTAAGCGTTGAACTTGTGCCTAAGATTGCTGCACACAGAGAGCTTTGTATTTTTTATCAGCATGTCAAAAATGAGTTGAGGCATCTTGTGGAAGACTAATTAGCTACAGAATTTGATTGAGTTAAAGCTGTTTCAGTCCAACGTTTCACAAATCCTTTGAGGGAGAGAGGGCACGAAATTATAATACAAGTAAAACCAGACAGAACAGCGATAGGGGAACCTGAGGAGAGACGGTTAACTGCCGCTGTTCCGACTGTTTTTACTTGTTTTTTTTTTAAATTTCCCCCTAAGGAAGTGATAAATCAATATTTTAGCCGATAAATCTTCTAGAAGACACTTCGCATTATTTTTGACGTACTGATGAGAAGTTATGATAGTTCAGCTGTCGGCAAATCTGATCTTCGGCCATTCTGATCCTTCGCAATTATGTAAATCAAGCCACTAGATCAGCACTTTGTGGTCATGCAATTACAGCAGGTTTTTGAGTTCTCTCTTGTCAACACTTGTTAAAGGTGCTATCAACAGAAATGAAGTCTCATCTGAAATGCTTAGGTTTATATCAGTTATTTTTCATTCTAGTCAATTTAAGATAGATAACCTAATTCCATGGTCGCAATAAAAGCTCTGACACTTGTTGAAGGTTGGCTCAACCGGGAAGAGCCCTTGTCGGTTTTAAACACATTACTATCGCAAAACTATTTACCCACAGTGACGGATAAAAGATGCATGTGCTATTGCAGTTTTTCTGTAGAGCGAGACCTCCTATAAAGCACATTCGAAAAATTGGTCATGATGCATGACGGATATGTACATTTATTCATGTTAACTTCACATGAATTCAAATGTAATCGTTGCATTTTATTTCAGCTTGTTAGTTCGAGGTTTTGTCGGAATTTTACGAATAGTTTTCCGTCCGGATTACTTAGTCTCGTCAATGATTTATCGAAATTTATTAAACATGATCGATATGCATGCGCTGTATATGTCTGTCAGTGTATATCACCATTTAAGAATTTCCTCTTCTTTCCTGTGGAAATTGACGGATTTATTTAATTGCTTTGCTGATCAGTTAAATTTAATCACTCTTGGAACTTGTGCAGTCTCCCTACACCAGCCTTGGTTGAGATCAAGTTATTAGATGACATTCAAAATTATGCCTCCATTCTACAAAATGCTCCTAGCCGAGCCCATGAGAGGACTCCAAGACCAGCTGATGAAATTTCTATGACCGATCTACGTCATGTCTCAAATGAAGTTAACACATGTTTGGAGTTCACTAGGACAGGAAATTTAATCAGTATAAAATTCATTGAAAATGTAATCTGACGTGTGACTTTTCATTTGAAAATAATCGTAGCCAATTTCAATGAAACTAGCATAATGTTGAAGTATATAAATTAAGCTCTGAAAATATAGATAAAATGTTTGGATAATGAAAGTTTTTACTAACCTGATCTACTTCAGAACAAAATTCCTCGTCAACCGTAGACGCTGCACTTGGTCATATGAGGACCCGTCAGTACGACTGTAAAGGGCCCGACAACTATCATGTGATAATTAGATTGGATGAACAAGCTGCCCTTTCGTTTATCTACATGTACAGTCGCTTAGCTGCGCGGCTTATCACCAAAGCAGATCCGAAGGAAATAGTAGTGTGAAGAATTACACATTCTTAGCCAATTTAAGGAGGTTACATTTCAATTTCAATTAAAAAAACAAACTCTAATGCAGTAGAACTTTAATCAATAATGAATGCTCTCTTGTCTAACTAACGGAAGCATTCCTAGCATGTCAAAATCTGACAAGGAAACCAGTGTAATTCTTGTGAAAGTGTCGAATTTCACGTTTTCAACTGTTTTTCATCGACCGCTGCAGATTTCTACAAAATAATAATTTCAAGTTACTTTATATAGAAATTTGGATTCGATGAGAAAATGTTGAAAGATTGAAATTTGAAAGTTCGCCAAGAATGACCGTGGATACCGAGCGCTGATGAAACCTTGTTGGAAGGAAACTAGCGTCTACGGATGTTGTGCTTCAATTGTTCAAGTCTTCGTACATTTTTATAATTTTTGCTCCCGCGAAATGCGTTCCAAAATCTGGTTTGATAATGTACATAATGTTCCTTATGACCACTCAAGCTTTCGGCCAGCAAAAATGTGTGGGAGGACTGCACAAAAACTTCAGATTCCAATTAAACTCCTGCACAACCGGATTGCTTTTATTTGAAAGAATGATGTCAAATTTCCTCGTCATTTTTCTCAGAGAACCACATTTGTCCACGTATAAATGAATTTGCACCTATATTTGTATTCTGCACCCGATTATTTCTCCTCATTGTCAGGGAGCAGATTGCGGGTTCGTAAGGAAGCAGCCGTAATTGCTGTGCCACATAGGATTTTTGAAAATGTGTTTCTTTTCTGTTCTTTATTTTCAGTTTCATAGTGAACAATTTAGCTATAAATGTTTGATATAGATGTCCACACATTTATCAAAGCTTGGTTCGGAAATTGTGATCATAGGAATGGTCACTTACTATTTAACAATATTGTTAATGATCCATGTCTTCTTCGCATATCAATAAATTGCTACGTATTAATATACATATAATATATATATTAATAATTTAGTATAGAATGGTCGTAGTCACGCACGAATCAGACCAGGCCCGTAACCAGATCTGATCTACAGGGGGCATGGCCCCAAAGGAGAGAAAGTTGATGTGAACATCATCAACCATGAAAAGACTATTGAACTATTGAACTATCTTGAATCAATGATATCTGCATTTGTAGTTTAAATGATTGTTGTTATTTAAGTTAATTAATTATGCAATGAAAGACTCTTAAGACTCTAATGCATGGTAATGCAAACTCCTGTATGTATTGTGTTAACCTTTTCTTACAATGATCAACTATCGCATTCGCATATGCTTATGCATGAGATTACAAGTTGCATAATTATTAGAAAAGGTTATTAGAATTGGTAGGAGAGGATGCCGACATCTTGAAGTGTCAGTAAACATATGCAGATGCTGTAG
The DNA here is from genome assembly GCA_907163375.1 of Prostheceraeus crozeri. Classification (NCBI taxonomy): domain Eukaryota; kingdom Metazoa; phylum Platyhelminthes; order Polycladida; family Euryleptidae; genus Prostheceraeus; species Prostheceraeus crozeri. Next base: position 104,426 of record CAJQUW010014428.1, read on the forward strand.
ATTTTCTTAATTAATGCGATTATGACATTTCTGTTAATTCTTCCTGTCATGTTTTGTCGTGATTGATAATGATACACCTGAAGAATTTAGATAGAATGTACTTTGATTTTTCATTCAGAATGTCTAGCTAAAATCTGGACATTTCCGACATAAACAACAAAGATGAGACGCACTGCGATGTAAACGTTCAACACTCGCTAGATAGTTGCTTTTTCCTACAATTGATCTGTGCCGACAAAGAATTCTGTTCTCGCCAGCTATCAATCAATTGCCCCTCCAATTTGTTCTCACTTCCGACGATTTGATTGATTCGTTTAATTGATTGTATATTGATCATATAGACAATTATTTTAGCCGAGGGGGGGGGCTGCCCCCCCCATCCCCCCGTGGGTAATTATATTCGTCCTCCAGTCTAATTATTTTTTTGGTCTATCTCTTTCAATATTCCATGTTGCTCAAATTCTTTTTATATGAAACTTCATATGAAAGCATTTCGCTGCACGCAAAAATTTCTCCAGTACTAAATGCAGTCGAATCATAGTAATCTTCGGAAGCTTTAAGCATCTGTAGCCTATGCACACAATGCTTCTTTAATTTTGTACTTTGATTGCGAAATGCTGTTTATGAATAACTCAATTATGCAATCCATAAGAATTGCAATGCCATCGTCATCTAGGAGGATTAGTCTTCAACAATTCTAAATTCAGGTACACTATAAATTTCACAAAATAGATTTATCACAAAGCGGGCTTTTTGTCGACCAATATTCATGCCTCTAATCGTGTCAAACGTGTTAAATGTGATTATCCGAACTTTTACTCAGTTGAGATAATATTCTCATGAAAAAAGACATGCACCCGATTTTCGAAGATGTTTTAGTTATGGTAGATTGATCAGTTGCTTATTCTCACTCAGTTAGCAGTGTGTGAATTGAATGTTTCAATTCAATTTCTTGCATGCCTTGATCATAAGTATATATGGAAGTATCTCGTTATTTTGGACTTTATGCAAGCATTCATCGGAAGTGGCAAAAATCGTCCGAATCCTTTAATTTCTTGATAATGTTTTTGTAAATAGAATGCATAGCTTCCTTTCGGCGGAGACACTTTGACTTTAATGTATGTAGTCAATAAAATTTCATCAAAATTCCCTCTTTGAAATCGGGTGTTGTCATTTACATGAGAGACCAGTCTCAATTTTTCCTTTTTTTATTTGTCTGCATGGAAGCAAGGAACATTTACATCTATGAAGTGCTAATTTCGATGAACATACGATTATGGTAAATAGGCAGACTTATGAAACATCACTAATTGAGAAAAGAAGTTTAGAAAATTTATTATTAATTAAAATTATTTTTAAGTTTAGACAAATTAATAGACAATTTACTACTTACGATACGATGCAAATGACGAGAGGATATTTCAACTCATTTGAATGAATATAATACTTGTAAGAATGTCTGTTCAAGTACGTGCTAAGTCAAGAGATATTCTAGGACTGCGACCTTCCTTTTAAGCCTTGGTTTTTGAAGGCTAGCTCGTTTAGACGTTCTATATTACTGGACCAAGTTATTCATAGTATGCTGCTTTTTATGATGTTTCACTTTTTTAAAGAGGAAAAATATAAAGTTTGATACATATTGAGCCAAGACAAGTTCATTTTACACGTGCATGCAGGGCATGAATCTGAAAATTCAAACGAAATAGATGAATAAATGAAAGTTCTAGAATATCTGATATTTGCATGTACAGTGCGTCCCAGATTATTAGGGACAATGAGACCAAATTCTAAAATAAAGATGATTCTGCACATAATGTCTTCATTAATGTCTGCAATTATTTCTTAGGATTTGTCCTTGAAAATATCATTTCTTAGGACGCAAGCCAAAACTGCATTTGTACATGAAAAAACAAAAAAGTACATGTAAATCTATTACATAATTTACCTTCCTACACATGATGAGTCATCACATGCTTTAAGTTGAAGCAACACCCGTCACTTGGTCGGTGCATGCTTCGCAGACGCTATGTCATGGAGCGCTAGCATTGTTTTGATATGTTCATTAATTTTCGTTGGTCTTTATCCTTAGCTGCTTCACTCTGTTAAGAGATGGGTAGAGGAAACGATGTGACACCGAGGCTAGTAGGCCAGATCAAAATGTCGTGAGCAGAAAATGTTTGCAATGTACAAGAAGCAGCAAAAAAGATGTAGCACAAGCAAATCAACGGTAGGTGGAGGGGGGAAAGGGCTACAAAGCGGTCGGGAGATACACCAAAGCGTCGGACGTTGTGGTCGCAAGCGTTCGATCAGACAAATTGACGACAGATGCTTATTGCGAGCAAATCACAAAAACCCTGCGACTTCGGTTAGAAGTCCTCACCCTATAATGGCCTAAGTGCACAGTGATTGTTGCTAAGTTTCCAACTCAGAGACGTCTCAAGAACCAGGATACAGTCAAGGTCATGATACAGCGCAAGGGTTCCTCGAAAGTCCAAATTCATACCCTTGCCATGAGAAAGAAGTAAATGAACATCGCCATGGCTGATTGTCACTGGACCTCTGAACTGTGGTGAAAGGCAAGATACATAGGATTCAATCAAGTAAGAAGTCGGCATACAAGTGCTGGAGTGGCCCGGTAACTTCCCTGACCCCAATGCGATTGAGAATTTGTAGGCAATCGTTAAGCGTCGAATAGACAATGACCCAGGTACGACAGCTCGTCAAGACCTCATTGCGAACATTCGTAAGTTCTGGCTTCACGTCATCGACAGCACAGACATTTTCTCAAATCTTTTATATTCCATGTCAAGAAAAATTGAGGCCATCATCAAGGCCTAAGGAGGTCCCAAGAGCTACTAAAAAGTTGTCATTTTCGTGTAATTAGCATTCCTTAGTATTTAATTTCACAGGCAGGCCTACATCTGTCTTCGCCTTTTTTATGTGAAATGAATAGATTATTCGACCACGTAGATTTTGATTGATGTCTCAGAATACACAAAATTTAATGAGGATACTGAATATCTGGTTGTTGGCATGACAGCTGGAGCAAAATATGGAATAAAGATGGTTCTTGTGAAAAAAAGGGTTTGTCCCTAATAATTTGGGACTCACGTAGATGTATGTCAGATATGGCCCTGTTATTCACAATCCATCGCGTGTTAAACATTTTTTAACAATCGACCTTCAAGAAATTCCACTGAAGCTGGAATCCGCAGTCCCAACATATCTGTAAGCACATAAAATGTGAAGATTTCTGTTAAATCGATAGCGATTTAGGCTGGCACTCCTTCTATAAATATTCGTTCAAGGTGGACATTGTATATCTTTATTCTCATTCTCGGACAGCACCACCCAAGAAATTGAAAACAATTTTCGCGAGGCACCTTTCGTCTGATCAATCAGGCATCTTCGTAATCATATTCGTATCTTCAGATAACGCCTGAAGATGTTTGATTGATCAGACGAAAGGTGCCTCGCGAAAATTGTTTTCAATATTTTGGGTGGTACTGTCCGAAAATAAGAACAAAGATACTCCTTCTCTAAGTCAAAATTTTTGAAGACATTTTATTAGGAACGCTGCACTGTGCATTTGTGAGGAGTTTGTTTGTATTCATTTAGTAATCCAAAACACCAAATTGTGTACGACCCTTAAGAATAGTCGACGATGTATATGCATGGACAAATGATACTACCGTGTGTCCCACAAAGATATGCCAGTAAATATTGGACGTTTTAAAATTTAAATTTATAAGCGAATTTTTGATTTCAACCACAATGAAAACGTACTAATTAATGAACAAAATATTTAATAGTCTGTGTGTCCCCCACGGGATACTTTTACAGCTCGCAGACGGTTCGGAAAAGAGTTCAGCAGATTTTCATAGAGCTCGCCGTCATTCTCCATGTCTTTCAAGATTTTCGTTAATGCAGTACGTACCAGCTCTTTCTTCAAGTGATAAGGAAAGCATTAACTTCATTCTTCAACATTCCACCAATATATTCGCAGGGTTAGATAGGGAGAGCTCCTTGGCCAAACGGTGTTATCGAAGAAGTCAAATCCAGAATTCGTTAACATCTCCTGTGTTCGCATTGCCTTAAAGCACGGAGCTTTGTCATGCAGAAAGGTAGTTTGATCAAAGTCATCTACGTTTTCCTTAATTCTCAGAAACGGAAGTGCATTTTTCTCAAGTAAAACTTTACGAAAATATTCTCTATTCCATGTTTCGCCGTCTTCTTTGATCACCCACATCATTTTCTTGATGCTAAAGCAAATGAACTGTGCACTGTATCATTTGTCCATGCATATACATCGTCGACTATTCTTAAGGGTTGTACACAATTTGGTGTTTCGGATTACTAAATGAATACAAGCAAACTCCTCATAATAAATAACAAAAGAAAATGAATACAACCACTCCTCATACAGACAAATTTCGATTTTTGATTGCATGACATGTTGGCCTCAATATTAACAAGTAGACTTCCAGGCATTGCATTCTGCTCAGCTACATCCTGCTATTTTTTGCAAACCTACGAGCAAGCGGGTTTCTGAATGGCGCAAATGGTCAGTTGTTTTAATGAATTAAACATTTTTCTCGCATGAGTGATATATGTGGCACGCGAAACACATGTGTTTCTATCTTCTTCATTTGAATACCATTTTCACGGTTTCATAGACTCCTTATCTCTCGAAAAGCGTCAGCACAATGATGCAATCTCTCCATTCTCATTGAGTAACCGTTTTGTAAAATATAAAAATATGTAAAATACATTGTACAGAATAACCACCTCATTGTGTAGAAGATCTGCTGAGGACTCAAAAGTTTCTCTAGAATTTGCACATGACCAACGAACCTCTTTAGATAATTTAATATGTCTTTAAATCACCAGTAAAGTCAAAGTAAAATTGAACCACCGAACATCAACCGTTAGAAGACAACGAAAGCTCTGTTATTTTTACTTTGACTTCACTAGTGATTTAACGATCTACTAAATTATTCAATTACTGAGCTCCTTCTTTTGAACCGACTATGTCATGGCCAACCTTTCTCGCTGACTGGTCAAGTACGAACTCCGAACTTGCCATATTATAATAAAATATAGCAAGCCAAATATAATAGAATGCATCTTCAAAATATGTCATGAACCGCTTTTACAAAATTACCATATAACCCATTCAATAATTGCAGTATGACGATTCAAATGCCTCTAAATTAAGCCAGCTAATCAACCACTCCTTCTTTGTTGCTTTGACCAAAGCAATGAGAACCAATCCTTATTTTTAATTTCTGGCTTTATTTTTATGTCTGTATGCCAGCCCGTTGATAAATGTGAAGTGCATTGCATGTCACTGTACGAAAATATAGACAATCTTCATGCATCAATTCAACTTCGATGCAAATTAATGTTTATTGCTTTTCTCAGAATAATGTGAGTTTTGCGTCCGTCATTATGCAAGTTTGTTCTCTTGCAGCGGTTTTTCTATTACCTTCCATTTCGTACTCATGTTTTATGAATTTCTGTATTACATTCGCTCATTCTCATGAGCGTGTCGTCGTTAAGTGTTTGTTTCTCGTAACAACCAGCTGATGGTGATCTTCATACTCGAAAAAGAAAAACTTGAAACAGTGAAGCTGACTGAGCACGAACTGAATGAGTACATCAACTCGTCCGATTAACCACTCGTTCATCACATACCTGCGCTGCTATAGATACGAGGAGATTGCTGTTATAGATATTCATCTGCGTGATGATATCATTTGCTGGAGCTGGGCATCGATTAACCCGGTTGATAGCTACACATCACTTGATAGTGCGTCACAGAGTAATCTTCAACTAAAATACATGTAGGCGTTGACATCCGAAGTGGCTACATGCGACGAACCTAGTACTGTCGATCAGGGCTCATGGGCAGATTGTCTTGCACGCAAACAAACATAGTACGGCAGCCAGAATAAGTTTTTGCAAGGAACGAGGTCGAGAATGAGACGTTCACAGAATGATGTACATCTTGTGGCTACTATATATAAATCCAATAGGTAGCAGGTTGAAGTTATCTGTAAAAATGAGATATTTTATGTTTTCTCTGATAAATGGAAAAATGCAGAGTCTAGAGAATTTTTGGCATGGATTGTCTTCAAGTCATTTCCTAGCATGTGTTGTTAGCATCTTCCTGATTGGTTGAACATGGCTAAAATTAGCCAAACTTTTGTGTCTGTCTCTACTAGGATTCTTGCTAAATCCACAGACCTAAGATTCTTGCTAAATCTGAATGTGTTTGACTTCATTGACAAAGATGAAAAATAAGAAATAACATTAAGACATTCCCATGTCAAAAATGATTGGTTTTAGACTTATCACTTTTTACATAATCAAGGAAAGCACAGAAAATTCCATTTTTGCGAAAGCTTCTATCTTCTTTCCATTGGATTTACATGTTTCTTTGATATTGTCTGAACGAAGAGGAGCGGGTTTGAACTCGGCAGGCACACAGATTTGTAGCAGCCATAAAATGTGCAGAAGCTCGTTCTGGTTGCCGGATTAACAGATGATCAAATCCAAGTAAAACTTAAAATCAGCATTGAAAATGACTCATACTTAGGCTCAATAGCGTAATTATGTAATTGGTGATCAATCAGCTTTCATCTGAACGACGTAACAGGTATATTCATATGGTGATAATGCAACTATAAGACTTTAAGCTATTTGCACAATACGTAGGAAATATCTCAACCAAGTCTGCAGATAAAAGAAGCACTATAGATAGAATAGTCTTTACAGATCTATAGATAGAACTTTTACTTTCTTGATGACGTTATCTAGAGATTATGCAAACATCCTATTGTCAAACTTCTGACCGATGCACTTACTCGGCAGATGATATTATTCGTGTCCATAGAAATTGACAACAATAAGACCTCTAGAATGGAAATTAAGCTTCATGCAATGCACAATAACGGCACATAAATCGCACGCATTTTCACTTCTTAGACCTGCCTGCGTCTCTGCCATCATTGGGGTTAGCATCGTCACATGAGTAAATGAAGCTTTTTATTGGTTCTTAATGCCCCAACTTACCCCCGGATGTGCGTGCGCGACCTTGAGTTCCATTATTCCGAACTATTCTAATAAACAGTTTATTTCTATGTTCGTGTCTATTTACTTGTCATTGCAACATGCGTTTATTCAGTGCGTATGTAAAGAGGTATTGCCGTGGAATTTGCGTTCTGTGTGATTAACGAAGCATGGTCACTTGTTTTCGTGGGACTAAATTGCGGCCGACAATGTCTCGCTATCAGTGAAGAAATAATCGGTGTTCAGGAGTGGTATCACTTTACTAGTATCGTCGAAATGATATGTGCCATTATCTCGAAACTGAATTCATACATTGGTAGAAGAGAACTAATCAATCGCAATAACTACAGAAATCCGACACTGTATAATATAGAATCGACACACACATCGAAAGTTATGGGGCTGCTCATTAATTAAAATTTAGCTGGCAGAAAACAAAACCGATTAAATATTCTGCCGGCAGAATTTTCAGCCGAATTAATGAGCGACAGTGCAACACAGAAATCAACTGAATATTTTGTCAGTTTCAGTGTTATATTATCGTTGAAAAAGAATTTCAAATTTTAAGAATTTTAAATCGTGGACAAGCGTTGTCATGGACACAGTGCCTACTAGTGCCCGGCGGTTAACCGAAAACCGAACCAAAATCGCAGTCTTTCAAAAACCTCGAAAAAATCAGAAAAACGAGACCGGTTTCGGTTTTTACATCTTTAGTTACTATGTTCAATTTTCCAACACATTTGATGATATAATAGATGACATATTCTTTGGCATCGGATTTATGCTCATCTACCTTAATGGATGTCCCTAAAATTCCTTGTTTTAGGAAAATAAGTCTTATTTCACTTAGTCCTACCGGATACTCTTGAATTTCATTTTGTGCACAATTTACTTTGGATATAGTATAGAAAAATCAATAACTGAATTTTCATCTGTGAATGCTTGCACCTGTTCTCCGGATAGAGGATAGAATCAATGCATGGAGTCATACAAGAATGATACACTGGTAGTGCGAGCGTCACAAAATCAAGTCAATTGATTCATCACTATAGAACTGGATGTCTCGTGCTTCTTTTGTCTAAAATTCTCATATCAGCGGCAACAACCAGAACTAGTAAGGCGGTTCAAGTTCCAAAACAAAAGGGAATATTCAGAAGAAAAGAGAGTAGTATTCGAGAGATAGTGAATTGAGACCAAAAGTAGACGCGGATCGCTGCAGATTCCGTTGAAATCAATGTGACAAAATAACTTGCAACATAAAACTTTATGGCAAGAATTTACAACATTTTCAGGCTCTTCTGAAGATCTAGCAATATTGAGTCGGCCTTAATAGAACACCGACAATCTACAATATTCAAGGATCTGAACGAACATTCATAATGGAACAAAATGAAGCGCCGTGGACACTAGTTGTTATTACCACAGCACCTAACGAATCTGTAGTAGTCATCTATGTAGGTAAATGTTGCTTAATCTGAAGAAGAATCAAAATTAGTGGAAGATTCCATTGCTGCACATCCTTGCCTTGTACCAGTACCAAACCATTGTCAGTCACTGCAGTCGACATTCATTAGATACTGTTGCCATAACAACGCGTGCCTACGGCGCTTCATTTTGTTTCATTTTAAATATTCGTTCTAATCCTTGAACATTATAGATTGTCAGTATTCTATTGTAGGCCGATTAAGGTCTTCCTTCATGAACTGTGAGACGTAATTGATCCTCCGGCAGAACGTTTAGCAGAGTAATTGGTCAAAGATATTGCTAAGAGCGATAATATTCATACTATTTTTGATGAAATGTGTTGCAATACCGTTGTTGTAGGCTAGTCTCTTCATAAGTTATCAAGGACTTTTAGCCTTACCCATTTTCTCAAAGTGCAGTCTGCGCAACGATAAACGTCGCTATCGAAATTCAATTATCCGCAAAAGATAGCTTAAGGCATACACTTTGTTTAGGATAATAGTCATAGCAGGAAATCTAGGAGTCCAATTGGATCCATGCATCCATGCCACCTATACAATTCAGAAGATTTAAGTGCTGCCGTTACTAACTTTAATGAACACAGTAAACGGCAAACATTAATTAATTGTTACACAACAATACATTGATGATACATTTATTCCTATATGCAGAACATATTTTGTTGTCCATTATTTGCGAACATATTACATGTAGGCCGGCCTTTTAGATCTATCCAATTATATTTTTGCAATATTTTGCTAAGGATCATTGCGGCTTGTCGGTTTAGCTCGGCTCGGTTGCAACCACCGACGGCTCAGGTCAGCCTGTTAATTCCAAAAATACATCGGTTCGCGGGTCGTCTGGACGAGCCTCCTGTATCTCTAGTTACTGCTATTGAAATCCTATTTCAAGCCTTTCCCTGAATAAATTTTATCAGAATGCAGTTTCAGGACCAACTTTGATAAGAAGATTTTGCTGACCAGGAAGCAACAGCTCATTTCAAAAAGCAGTGTCCAGACGCTACTTTCTTATGCGATGATTCTCTATTATTTCATCCATTACTCAATCATGCAGTGTCATTCGATGCCTCTCGGACACGTTGATTTCTTAGTAATAGAAGATACAGACTTTCGTTCGTGTTTCGTGCTGTGTTGAGTCTTGTCATTTGTTTCGTGTTCGCGTTTTTACAAGTAGAGTCATGTTTTATTTTCGTGTTGAAAAGGATTCACTGTAAATTTTCAGTTTGAGATTTTCTAGCAACTCAATCTGTTGTACCTGTAGCTAAAGACGGTTATTTAGAATCCATTTTATGTCATGACAATGAAGGAAAAACAAAGAACATTCTTTTTATGGTACTTGCACAGCTAAATCGGTGAGTCAGTCAGTACAGTTGACTTCTACATGGTCGAGCCAGGAGCATCAACCACCCTCTGTGCGGATCCTCTGCAATGTAGCTGGGTCGAACGCGCTGCCGAACTGCCCGAACCTGAACAGAGTAGTGCGCACCATTGTTACCGTCCTTGTCACGTTCCTGTGAACGTTCATTTTCAGCCTCGGGGTTTATCAGAAACAAGAAGCGGTGTTCTCTGAGTACAGAGCAGCTTCATAAGTAGCATTATATTAGGTCGGCCACAGCTTTTAGACAGCAACCACTGAACTGTCATTCTTGTTCAATTTACTCAGCAGTTTCTTTGATCTGATGTAGTCTCCTCCAATGAACCTTTGTTTTCTATTGAATTGTATACTTCAGATGAATTACTCGCAACATACTCGTGTATAAATTTTGTCTTGCGGTTAGGAGTTCGTGTTCGTGTTCGTGTCGTGTCGTGTTTGTATTTCGACTGAAAAATGTTGAGGGTGAATTTCAACGACTGTAGACCTAATAGACGAGAAGAAGTGTGATGTTTCAATTGTTTCACCGTTAGTTTTAACGGAGATAGAAAGTTTTCTTTGCCTCCTGTTATCTATCTGTTACTAATATTAGAAAGACTGATAGTATAGTTGGGCTAGCAATCACATAAATCGGATACCTACGAGGTTTATCAGCGCGCAGTCACCTGATAATCAGTGTATTGTCAGTTATCGTGCACCGAGAGTTAAATTCCAGTGAAAGATAGGTTCTTGTCATAAGATTTAATTGTGAGAGACAATCTGATTTTTTCTTCTTTGTATAATCAGCAGTCATTACTGTAGAAATGGTTGTAACATTTTCACCGCACTGAATGAATAATAACTCGTATTTAAAGAGAGTTTAAAGTTCAGATATGTATGGAATATATATAAGAATAAGCCAGTTGATTATGAAGGATACTAAATCTTTTTAGTTAGCAATATTTTTGTGGTCTCCGTTTTGGGTCTTCAGTCTGCATGAAAACTCAGTGAATACAGCTTAGAATTTTCGAGAGATGATAGTTGCAATATTTGGAAGTTGACTCCTAGTAGACTTTATAAAGCTTGTACTTACATCTTTTACAGAATTTAAAGATTTAAATTGTTGTTTGTAGAAGATGTCTACGCATATCCACGACGTAGTATTTTTTTCAGCCTGCCGATCTAGTTCCTACATATCAGAGTGTCGGATCTCCATGGCTCCAACTAAGACCGATTTAGTTCAGCGTTCTGACCAGTTTTAGGAAAGTCATAATGTCAGATGAAATAAGTTTTTGTAAAACTTTGATATGCATAATATGTCTATCAATTACATTTGATTAGCCAACGGGGCTTTATTAGCTGTCTATTTCATTTGTGCATCTCACATAAAATTCTTCGAAAGTTTCCTTTTCTATAGACGTATCCGTAGATAGTATGATTGTGCTGTTTTAGAAGGTGATCATTGAAAGTACGCATTAAAAACAGAAATCGCCTATACGCTAGGCATGCGTTTTAATTCAATTTTCGATTTCACATGGCAACCATATTCTTCTTGCAACCATACATAATATATTTTTGACAATTTGAATAAGATGCTGTAGTCGAATCAGAAATGAGACTCTTGCTTTTTTGAATTTATCCAAATACAGTAGTTATAGTGAGACTTTATCTAGCAGATTCACAAAGACAACTTACAGATCACGAAATTTAAATATCATAGAAATCTTGTAATCTGTTTCCTGATGTACTAGCGATTGCTTCTATAGATGTGCGAGTACATGATGCCCTACACACACACACCTTGATGTGTGTGATTCTGTGTGGATGCTTAATCAAATGATGATGCAAAATGACTTTGAACTATTTGAAATTAAATTACAGAGAGATCCACGTCCTCGTCCAATTGGTGCGAAGGCCATTGGCGTGCGCTCACGGGCGCTGGCGCAAGCGTGGTCAACTGCACTGGTAATTTTGTAGGGAAACGCATGATGTGTTGAACGGCTGAGCGCACTTCTTTTAAATCTCAGTTTAACATTTTAAAGCCACGGAGTTCGGTTTTATACAGTTTGTGCGTAGTGCATTGAGAAGTTCGTCAGGAGGGTCATCTTTCATCGCAGAACATATTTTCAATGGTTCTGAAACTGATAAAATGTTAACCAGACTCTTATGTTTATGAAGTCAGTCAGCGGTTTCCATGCAGGTGATGGTGATGGGTGCATACTTATCTGAAAATAGGTATAATGTTGATCATCGGTACAAGCCGTGAGACTAAAATCGCTTTTTTATCAACGTAGAGCAGTTATTTTAAAGGTCTACTAGACTGTTTTTAATGTTTGTGCTACAGGAGAACGCGGTTATCATTTCAGCATTTTTGGAAAGACTTCCTTATTGTTGGATATTCTGTATATGAATTTTGCTGCATGCGCTGCTAGATAGTACTCGCAAACTTATCAAGACTTATGAAGACCTTTGCTAAAACCTATTATTAGAATTTCAAATTTGGCATGCCACGAATCAGCTGTTGAACCGATAAATTTTATATCGAGTACCATTATAAATTCAAATCATGTAAACAAGGCATGTTTATTTACATTCACTTCTATGAAATTTTTTAAAATTTCACTGAATTAATTAAAAAGTTATTTGAGAAAATAGGTAGCCAATCATATTTAGGAGGTCGACATTGTGTAAATTGGATTGCTCTTATGCTAGGAGTTGTCGCTTAAGCGTCATCAAGTGCTTAAAATCGGTCTTACTTACCATATAAGATGTTCTCAACAATTATTAATTATCAAGAGTTTTTCTGTAAGAAAGTTGTCATTGTTGTTACCATTGCACGCGGTGTATGAAAGTTTTACTTCGTTCGAACCTGTTGTCTTTGTGAGAGGTGAATTTTATTTGTCTACATATGTATTCTATTCTTTTCGATCCTTAGTTTGTATTTTTCGATTCCAGGTTATGGATATGAACTTCGTTCTCGGCAAGCAGGCTCCAATATGGATCAAAGATGAGCATTGCTCAATGTGCATGCTGTGTTACAATAAATTCAACATGGTGAACAGAAAGCATCACTGCCGTGCATGTGGAAAGGTAAGACCAAGGATTCAGGCCGTAGAAATACAGCAAAGTGTAGAAATGGAAGAAAATAACTTTTATTTTTGCAAAATACGAGAAAATTTTCTCTGTCTTAAAGATGCTTCTAACAGGAAGAACATAACTTTTTCCTCGAAAATAAATTGTGGGACATGCCACCACTTTTCAAGAATTTAGGACAGGCTGATTTTCTGTAGTTGCAAGAGCACATAAATAATGGTGGGGCTAACTTCACGGACGTCTCCCCTCACCTATTCTGACAATTCATTTGGTCCCATTCTTGATTCGAGATTCGGGTATAGACAACAGGAAGACATCAGACTTCTTGAAGTTATGATGCTTTCGACGTGGGTCTCACCCAGCCCTTCCTTCACAAATACTCTAGTTTGTGGTTAGATTTGACCGCTATACCTTCTGATCCATGCCTGATCTACATCGCAAATCCATGTCAATGCCCACATGACACATGATTTCACATGGATTAACCAAGAAAGTTGTTTTGAGTATTAGCAGTTAGAAACTTAGTGAATCCTACACCTTCCAAAGCTTGCCTTCTTGGAGTCTTAAACATAATTGCAGCTCCGAAGCTCACTTATCACTTTTGGTGCTTCATTTTAGTCCAAAATGATGTGAGAAATGAAGCATCTTTGTCAATAGGTAGGAGCCATTTCAGTAAAAATAACATTCAAATGATGAGACGTAATATTTTAATTTACCACTATAAATGTTAATAAGAAATTTGTAAGCATTTATAAATTATATAATTGCATGATTTTCATGTTCTGATATTGCTTGAAAGTGTATGTTAATGAGCAACATGCACTGAAAGTCACAAATTTTGCAACAGCTAGAAATCCATTTAATTGGATAATACTTTTATTCAACTTGTATTTGTTGTATCCAGGAAATCATGATTTTGCTAGCCGCTGCTATAGTCCATCGTAGCTTTGCAGAGACGAATATTTAAACGCTGTCTAAACGAATCCATGTTGCCGAATGAGGTGATGCCAGAAAATAGCCATGTTGCTGTTCTTAATTTCCTATCCAGTTGCTGGTAAGACGAATGCTCAAGGATACAACTTTGCAGTCTGCTTCATCCTCTTTCATGAATCGTAGCGAGATCAGTCGCTGTGTGGGTTGGTAGACTTTTCTAAACGCAGCCAAAAATACTTAAACGAAGGGCTCAAATTTTTCACACTTTCTCACATACTTGGAAGTTCTATGTGATCTGTTCCATAGCGCAAAAGTCTTGGTTACTTTTCGTGTTTTAGTGGTTGAGGGATTTGCTTTTAAATGATTTGAATTGATATGGAAGAGTACAATCATACAATGCTCTCGCTTCGATGGCAAGCAAGGATGTGAAAGGCTCAAGTTTTTTATATTTGGATGATCGGTTGAATTCTGAATACTGTGGCTTCTTAGGGTGAATTTGTGATCTTTGAAAAAGTAGCATTATTGGCTGCGATTACAAAAGGTTATTAACTCAGACAACGATTTGAATCCTGGTTTCGCCACGATTCATGAAAGAGGATGAAACAGACGGTGGATAGGAAATTAAGAATAGTAATATGGTTGTTTTCCGGCATCACCTCATTCGGCAACGTACATTCGTTTAGACAGCGTCTAGATATTCGTCTCAACAAAGCTACGATGGACTAAAGTAACGGCTAACAGGATCATAAATAGATCTTCAATTGCTGCAAAATTTATGACTTCTGCAGGGTTAGTAACTTCACTCACGTTAATTTCAAGGTTAGGCTCGAATAGCACCGCGCGGATTTATTCGAGCGGAAGGATATTCCCGCTCAGCCCTCGATAAGATGTATAAATCAAAGAAATCTGACATGCAAACTGGAAAGGCTTATGACATGCAAACTGGATCTGACAGATGTGATCTCTTTTAAAGCCCTCGGCCGGCATAGTAATATGAAAGAAAATATCTTCATTTTTTCTTAGACCCTTTGACTGAAAATATAGATAAACAGAAAAATCAGATTAAAATAATAAAAATAATGTTAATATTAGTACTTAATTTTTCTTTTTATCTTAATTTTCAAGAAAAAGGTCGAAGAAAAAATACGGATATTTTCGAGTTCCACGATCCCCTTCTTATCCGTATGCCAGGTATTTCCAGTGTATAAGACAGTGTTATGCGATCATTCCATTACTCGAGAAATATCTATTTCTGGAAAGAAATTTGAATTAACTCGACGTTTCGAATGACCAGTGCATTCATTCTCAAGTGGCAAAAATGAGAGAAACAATAAAATGTACAATTCTCGAATAATTGTGGTTCTGATCGCATATCATTGCCAACGGCAGGACATTTCCGCATTCTTGGAGTAAGACAGTGAGGGAATAATTATCGAACTTAGTTAATTGAACTTCAAGAATTCAATTCCAATGTTGGCATCCCTTAGGAAATATGTATTTTTGAAATAATTGAAGTCAAAATTCATCGCTGCCAACTGAGACACTTAACTGCTGAAACATCGGTTGAACTGATGACTGTTTACGGAAGTGCGATGAAAGTGGCATGAGGATGTAGTTTATCTTGGATTAAACAGTTAAAATTGATTAATGGCTATTCGGAATATGACAGATTGGCATTAACACCAATTATAGTTCATTTATATTATCAACAATCGCTAGTTGCCAGGTTATTTACTACTAATGCGTTGTTGTTCATGTCACTTCAAGCGATCTTTTGATCCAGAGATGAAGCCTTAAAAGTTACAATGGAACTCAGCAGGAAGAGCATCAAGGAGTATCCAATCTCTCTAGTCTGACTACGTCAACACCGTCCATGTAACCAGGTGAGGAGTAGTGATGCTAAATCTCAATTGCGCATAACTCTTCAGTTGGGAAACGGATGAGTTAAAGAGCAAATGATGTACCGTGTTCTCCCTGATCTTCAGATTTATCAGATGGGATTAACATCACGGAGATTTCAAGACCACCGACGGAACACTTAGATTTTCAGCATGCATCAAAGTCGTGAAGACAACGTTTAGTTGCAAATCTAAAAAGACAATATGTACAGTACATGCGGTATATGTTTTATGTCGTAAATATGCTCGCATAATGTAATACTACTAGTCATCATCATCATCAGTTTTACATGTACTCCGTCTTTGCCTCCAACCAACCAGGGTGGCCGGATTCACACATTTCTCTCCATTTAAACCTATCAATAATGTTTTCTTTCTTCCTGTCAATCTTTTTCACTTCCGATGCATGATGGCCGCTAGCAGGAGGGGACTCTTCATTATTCAGCGAAACTAGTTGTCTACTAGTTGTTGATTTATTGACCCCTCTGCCATGATCAAAATAGAAAAGGATTAAAATACGTGTACAGCCCTGTGTTTCGAGTGTTCGCTTTACCTCATGGGGTAACTTTGCTAAAACCAACCGCCACAGTTTGAATTTGCCCTTTGAGGAGATCCGAGCGCTTAGGGCTGCTTATATTTTTTACCCCTCCTTTTTCATTTCGTTTTCAACCTGCTTTCTCCACGTACTTTTAGGTCATCTTCTCTTTGGGCAAATTCTAACTGTCGAACCTCGATGTAATAAGTGCTGACACTAGTATTGTAATGAAGCAACGGAATTATTTCCAGACTAGTAATAATTGAGTAAGTTTTCTCGAAGCATGTTTGATTTGTATTAAAAACATGCAGAAACAGAGTCTTTTTCAAAAGCAATCTTTGCGAGTGATTCTTTCTGATCATTAATTTGTTTCGTCGCAATCACACCATGCTATCGTCCTCATCATTCGTTGAACGAATGTTCTCCTATAAATCGTTCCTGTCTTCGAAATAATGCTGCATTTAGTTATCAGATAAGTTGAAATGTAGAATTTGTAGAATGTAGAAGTTGAAATGTAGCACATGTGCCTCTCAACGTCTGCATGAGAATGGACACATACTGATAAGTGGATTTCATTAGCAAGAATACAGGAGTTTGGTATCAGGTTGGATACCAGAGAAATTGTTCGGATTTGTTAAATGCATGGAATGCCAATAGTTTTTGCTCATTATTCATGAATTTCAAAAGGAATAATTTCATCGTACGAATAGCTGTCGCTCAATCTGATCTATTTACTCCTGGGAGTCGGTAATATTTATGCCTATTCATTGTTAAATCTTCACTGTCGGTGTGGACTTTGAAGATCACCAAGTAAAAGGAGAATGCGAGTACCACATGTTTTGATGAAGAACAGCGGCGAAGACAAATTGTG
This sequence comes from Prostheceraeus crozeri, assembly GCA_907163375.1. Classification (NCBI taxonomy): domain Eukaryota; kingdom Metazoa; phylum Platyhelminthes; order Polycladida; family Euryleptidae; genus Prostheceraeus; species Prostheceraeus crozeri. The sequence continues at coordinate 121,665 of CAJQUW010014428.1, forward strand.
TCAGGAAGGAAAAAATCTTAAACTTCTGTGCGATGCTTTTATCAGGGATTGTATCCTTCGGCCTTTGGCGGATTTCCCGCGTTTTTATAAAGACTTCAAAAAATATATTTCAAGGTACAGAAGATGAGCTAATAATTAAAAAACATTCACGGTTCGGGTGCAAGTCATGCAGTGACAGGATTATTTTGTCAATTAGAAAGTGTTTTCGAGATCGAAACACAAATATGATTGCTACAAAAATGCCTGCCACCGATTTGTGACCACGGGCATGAATACGTTACAAATCAGCATGCTTCGTGAACACCTTATCAAAATACTTTTCAACATAATGATAATATACAGCAAATCTCATACATCCAATCAAATTTGTATCTGAAATGTAGTACTTGGCATTCACCTTATCATTGAAAATAATAAGATGCGGAACTGAATGCGGTCTAAAAAACAATTGATTAATTAGTTTTTAGTTAACTTGTACGTTGCGCACTCATTTGTTTATCAAGTAAAAATTCCTCCTTACTGGTAATGCTTTTGCCGATTGACGCTGTCTGAGCAAAATACATACGTGATGATGATGCTGATTCGCGTCTGATGATCTCTCATTGACTTTCTTGAAAGGGTTGAACTGCATCAAAGCTTGACATTTAATTATCAAATTAAGATTCAATTGATTTTTTTCAATTACTTTCAAATTAAGTTTTAAATTGCTTTCAATTAATCAAAATTCTTCCTGCAGTTTGACATGAAAGCTTTGAGTCTGTGTTAGAATCCTACAAGCTTTTAAAAACACATGCACCTGGATGTCATTGGTTACACTACCATTTCGAGCATGCTTTATACCAACTGGTTTTTCTTATTTCAAATATTCATGAACGATTTGTACGTGTAAAGTCCTCTCTAAAGCAAAGGATGACATTTATAACTCCCTATAAATAAAGTAAATGGACTTTCCTTTCAAATACGAACAAATATTATATTGTACACTCTTTTCTTAAAGGTTGTCTGCGGAGACTGTTCGAGCTTCAAACATCCTCTTGAGTTTTTGAACAACGAATCAAAAAGAATTTGCACTCAATGCAAGGATTACTTCACATCAGGAAAGGTAGCAAAAGAAGTAAGTATAACTTATCAGGTGAATTTAAAGCCTGCTTAAAGTTGATGTGGATTGTATTTCCATATCTGTCATAAAAGTCTCCTTACATCAATATCATATTGTTATAGCGTCACTAAACAGCTAATGTTTTTTTTTATTTCAGAAGCCGAAGTCATCAATGAATGGGTGTCTGCTCGCAGAAACACTAGGCTATTCTGAAAATGGCAAACAGTTTCGGGATTGTTATGTTCAGCTTCATGAGGAAGGCACCATAGTCATCAAGAACAAACTAAAAGTAAGCAAGTGTTCAGAGGATTATCAGGAATCATTTTTGTTTTGCGTAATTGAACCAGTTTGAGAAAAATTGACCAAGACGCTGAGTGAGAAGTAAATTAAATAAGTGGACGTGAATTCAGACTCAGAAAAAATGGAAAAAGTCGGCAGCTCTGAGAAAGTCAATCTGATCGTAAGAATTCTGAAATCTCATGATCGAACTGAAGCCTGCAAACGTCTCTGCATTTGATTTTCCATGTGGCATATAATTTCATCAAATCGTCGCTTTGACCCAAATTGTGAAGATGAAGGCAAACGAATGGCTGTCTACAAATTGTGAGGCGAGATTTTTCCATTGCTGCTATTATTCTCTGCATCAATTTATGAAGACCAGCATCCTATCATTGATCAGAGCCACGAGTGCGTAAACACAGCATCCAGCCTGTTTCTTTCTTGCCTCTGAAAATGTACGAATAATACTACTATGGCAATAAATAAGTAGACGCCGTATAAGCTTTATCAAAGGAAGGAGAGTAAGTGATGGAAAGTCGACTATGAGTGCCTAATCATAATCAATTGAAGCAAACTTTTTAATTAATTTCTTTGTCCGTCATCGCAAAACCGCTAATTTTTGAAAGTGATACTATTTTGAAAAATATTGAATATTCGCTTTTTAACTTTTTTGCGACATTCTCTCATTAGTCACTTTTATTATTTTATTTTCTAAGCAGCCTATGTAAAATTTTGGCTTCATCAATTAAAATAGTGTTTAAAATAATAATTTTGAAAGTGTTATTTCAATTTAACATTATAAGTAATTATCATTGAAGAATCAAAATCTGCATGTTGAAATTCAAGGCTTTATAAGACAATTATTGTGATACACTAGGACACTAATCCGAAAAGCGCTCACTCAGTTATATTTGATTAGCATATATTCGGCATATTCGGGATACTGCCGAACACTGAGAGCAGTGTGCGGTGGCGCGTTATCGTGGTGGAGGATCCAGGAATTCGTCTGCCACTGATTCCTTCTTTTGTCTCGAACCGATCGCATGAGGCGCTGGAGGATCTCTTTGTAAACGTATTGGTTGACATTTTGGCCTTGGGGGAGGAATTCGAAGTGAATCAGACCTTGGATATCGAAAAAAGCAATAAGCATGACCTTCACTTTCGACTTTGACATCCTCGCCTTGGATGGTCTTTGTGATCCAGGGCTTTTCCACTGACAACTTTGTCTTTTCGTTTCTGAATCGTATTCGAATATCCAAGTCTCATCTCCTGTGATCACATTCTTCAGTAAGTTTGGATCCTCCCGTAGCCGTTCGATGATATCTTCAGAAACTGCGACCCTTCTTTCCTTTTGTTCGTCGGACAACAGCTTCGGGACCATCTTTGTGCAAACCTTGCGCATTTGCAAGTTTTCCGTAAGAATAGACAAGACACTGTCCTTACTGATGGAAAGCTCTTCAGCTATTATCCGCACTGTGAGCCGACCATCCGCTCGCACCAATTGCCTCACACGCTCGATATTTTCAGGAGATCTGCTGGTTGATGGCCTTCCAGATCTTGGATCGTCTTCACAATCTTCTCGTCCTTCTTTGAACCGCTTGTGCCATTCAAAAGTGCGAGTGCGCGACATCGTGTGCTCCCCGTAGACTTGCTGCAGCAGGATGTATGATTCAGAGGCCGTCTTCCCCAACTTCACTAAAAATTTGAGATTGATTCTTTGCTCAACGTTCATGGTCGCCGACGAAGTTAACTCCTGCACTTACGACGAAAGTAATGAAATTTCATACTGCGACGAAATCAAAGTATTACGGTTAAGATAGCTGGCTGTCACTCCTACACAGAGCGCGCGCAGTGAACAAAATTCATTTTCAGCAGTCCACGGATACTTTTCGAGACACTGATGTATTCAATTCAATCAGTCATTGTACTGTTAGAACAATAGAGACACAGTCCCGATACTTTTTAGACACACCTCGTAAGTCAGCTATACTCATCATGGGAAGCCACAAAGCGTCGATCTTTGCTTCACTTTTTCACACTCATCATTTGGAAGAGCGCAAGAAAGAACATATTCGAGCCGTTACACAAATAGATACAGACAGGTCTGAAATTACAAGACCACGCGCATGAAGAGGCATTGCAATGTGGATCTCAATAGGATGGAGATCATTGATAGAGAGCTGACTTGGAGGAAATGAGTTATAAAAGAATTTGTTGCTTTTAATTACCTAATTATTTACAGGATTCTCCACTAGGGTAGTTGTTTAACTCTGGTATCTTCCGTTTCCAGGATCCTTCGAATTTTTTTGACCGTGTCGTGTCTTAATTCAAATGTGGTCTCAGAATTTCGCCTCTTCTAACAATACTAAGTCGGCAATGTCTGGAACAGATTATTCTTTCCTTCCTTGTTTACTTTTAAATTATTTTTTTCTACTTAAATATCAGGTTAGCGGAAGCCCTCCGTAGTTATAAAAATTCTTTATTTTAACCAGCTTTATTTGCCTAAATTCTCGGCGTCCAACGCCTTCGACGGACAGATGTAGAATGTACAAGGAAGAGAAAATTGTTCACAAGAAGTCTCGTGAAAAGTTACGTCATATGAAAAGGGAAACTTCCTTACCTCGTCACGGAGCCATTCATAAATTGGGAGACAGAACTCCAGTCTGTAGTGAATTGTACGGTATGTTGAATCATCTCATGTTTCCTATTGATGGATGGATTAAATTTGGAAATGAGTAACGCTTCTGATATCGCTGTACTTTTAGTATCATGACATTTTTCAAGGAGTTGAATATTGAACAAATCTATGCTTTTATTGGGGGTATCATGATGGCATTTAGTTAGGTGTTCCGAAAGAGCGCTAATGTTGTTCTTCATGTCAATAGACTTGCTATGCTCCTTATGTCTCGTTATTAATTGTCTGCTAGTCCTACCAATATACGTTTCCTTGCAAATGGCACAAGTGTATCGGTAAACTACATGTCTCAACTTACAAAGAACTCTATTAACCTTATTCATATTTTTGCTTTCCTTATTGAGATCACCGCAGACTTTACAATTGCAAGTCATGAGACTGTTATTATTTTGAGGATTAGTCACAACGTTAAGCAGTTTTGGACCAGGTATATCTATTAATCTCAACGGGATTTGCAATTTTTGAATAACTTTTCTAATTTTTGTAGAGCACGAATCTGAGATGAACGGAATTTTGAGATTGCTGTATGCTTCTTTAGTTTCCTCCTCTTTGTTTAATTTGTGAATAGTAGGCCTACCTACTCGGTTTCTCTTACTTTCTATTTTCATAAAATCTTTTTTATCATAACCATTATCTTCCAGTTGTCTTTTCAAAATTTTTATGTTGTCGTTGTATAAATTGTTATTGGAAGTTGATTCTTCAATAGTTTTGAATTTATTTACCAAAAAATTCTTCTTAGTATGGTATGGTACGTATGATTTTTTATCTACGTAGAATTTTTATAACTACGGAGGGCTTCCGCTAACCTGATATTTAACTGGATTATGAATCTGCCCTGTCGACTGATTAACTATTTTTTTCTACTATTTTGATGTCTTAAGAAGTAGTGACTTATTTTGCTATTTTCTATGAATGATTTGTAGATTTGTCTTTGGTGAACATGACAAAATGAGTGATACCAGTGATATCTTTAAACTGGTAATGTATTGGCGATGCTTTAAGAATTTTGTTGGTTTAACTATCAATGCAGTAAGAAATTGCACAATTGTGGAGTAGGATGGGTATTGCTTGAAAAAATGTAAATTACGGTACCTACAATATAGGTGGGTTGGTGTGAACAGACATTTGAAGCTATTTAAACTAGACAAAATTGTATTTAGAGCACAAAAGTCGCAAAGATAGTGTTTATTGGGCGTAGGCTTCGGTTTGCACTCTCATCTACAGGCATCATTTAACGATGAGAAGCAAGTATAAATGCAATTTCAGATGACACAAGTTAAAATCGAATCAATCAAACTACACGTAAAATAAAAAGTATTCTTCAAATGTGCTGCGGCTGCTTTCATCAGACAATGCATCATGCAGAAGAAAAGCCTACAAAACAACCACAACACATCCGAAATATTTTCATTTTAATAGGATTGATTTGATTTGAGCTCGCATCATCTGAAATTGTATTTATACTTGTATCTTACCGATTAGATGCATGCAGATCAGTGCACCAAGAGTTATCAAAAATTAATTGCAGTCAATTTTGGACAGGCAATCATTTGATTTATAATTGCAGCATGAAGCAATCAATTAATTGCAGTTAATTGATGCTATTAATCAATTCAGTGCAATTATTCATCTCTGTTTGAATTGACTAGTGATTTTGAATTTTTCCCACTGCTATTTCAATTTAACGAATTGGGCTACATGGGCCTACATACTGTACTTGCAAGTAGTATTAGCTTATTATCAATTTGGATTGCGACTTGAGTAGACCCATTACAGGAAATACATAGAACTATATTCATAATTGGATGTTAATATTGATAAATTCCATGATAGACTTAAGTTCATGCATCATGAAAATAGTGATAAATCATTTATCAAAACAAGTGAATGATTAATCACATCTACCAATAACAGAGCATAAAATAGCGTTTTAAAAGTTGTCATAAAAAGTATTGCAATATAGAGATACCAGATGCGTTGTGCACAAAATAGTTTATGATTAGAATTCTGAAAGACATCAGCTGTGAATAAGATATGTTTAGTAAGCTTAGTATCCAAGCAAATCGTTGTGAGACACTCTCTACGATTGTGAGTGGTGACGACGGCTTTGCAAGTAAAGCAATCAATTAAATACCGTTGCCATTACAAGACCAATTTATCAATCAATTAATCACAATTACTAACCGACAACAATCAATTAATTGCAATTGTTTTGAATTGCTACGAATTAATTGCAATGCAATGCATTTTGATAACCCGTGGAATCTTCAACTCGAAAGCGCTCGCTCGATAACGTACTAAAATGGACAAAGATCATCAAGTACCCGTGAAAAGATTATTCATAATGCCTTAAACTCCGCCATGTGTCCGATTATCCGATGTTGACCTTGATCCGATGATTTTAATTGGATATAAATTCCTCTTAATTAAATGTTATCTTTCAGGATGTCAAAGCTGAGAAGACAATTCCCATCGTTGGTTTTGAAATTTCGCGCTGGAAGGAAGTCGAAAACTGTTTCCGTCTGGCTCATCCTTCTCAAGATTATTTCTTCAGCACCAATAATGAAGAACGTCTTCTTGTGTGGGAGGACAAAATCAAAGCAGTTCTGCAGTCATTCTCTGGATGATATTGTTCGCAATTTTGTGTGTAGTGAGTACGACAAGAGCACCAGCGCGTCGTTTACTTGCTTTTATCACGTAAGATGTTCTTTACGCCTACAACGCTTGGAGAAATGTCACTGGCCATGACATTTCTTTTCCTTCTGAATGCTCCTTGTGATAAAATAACTTGAAAGAAATGAAAAACGTCGACAATTCTGTATTATAACTTCATTATGACTTTTGTATAAATGCATTCACAACTATTTTTGTCTACGATGTCCCAGATCTCTTTTTGAAATAATTAGCCAATGCCAAGTTTTGATCTGTTGATGGAACTCATTTACTTTGTCTGATATCTTTTCATTCATCTGCGAACAAAGGATATGTGACTTATTCATCCTGAATAAAGATTATGTGGATAGATATGCTGTTGCATTGATAGTGAATATTAAACAATTTCATTTCATTTGGATTGAATGATGACGGTATGTGTGTGCTGGTACGTTTATTCGAAGGATGGATGATTTGTCATTTTTTGAAAAAAATCATTTCGCCAAAATTGGTGGAAAAAATAATAAGCTAAACTAAGCCTGCAGCAGTCTTGTGTGATATTGACTGAAGTGAGTGGAAATGTCTCTTCAATGATGTTGATGGGGAAACGTTGAAAGACATGACTACAGCCCAAAATCACCACATATTGTAATTTTAATCTAGCGACTTTGCAAAATATGGAAAAAATCAATTCATATAATTTTGGACATAGGAAATATTAAGATACCCATCAATAGCGTGGATGTCTGATAGCATCCAAAAGGGTGTTGCTCTATTCAAAAATTCTTTTCTAAAGGTTAGGGCGCATTAGTGCGTGTAGTAAATGCTTTCTATATCATAGGTAGATTTGTACACCACTTGTCCGTTGCAAGAAATTTGAGAAATTGAGTGAACGTATTGAGATAATTCGTGACAATGATTGAATGGATATTGGAACCATAAATAGCTCAGTGGTTCTCCTTTTTTCAGGATGACTCTATATAAAGAATTGTGTATATACTATTCGGTATTTTTCCTCATTCCAAAGCAAATATTGTGTCTGAACATATCTCTGATCAATGAATTGTAAGACCGTCTTGTCTCACTCATCATTTTAACTTGCTGTTTGTCGTCAGTATTTCAGTGTTACTCAGTCATTGTTTGTTATTTCTTAAATGAAAAGATAGGAAGATTGATTTATGTACAGCTAAAGAATTGCATGAGCGCTCATATCATCGCTGTAGATAGCCAATCTTTCCATGTATAAACCTATGTTTTGCATTTATTGATTCTCATTTTGATTGAATCCTATTCACGAATTCAGCCGAAATAAATTCCAATTAACTTTCATCAGGTCACAACCGTTTAACTATGTCATTTTATTGTCTCGATTTCTTTGATTGACATGAGTTGGATTTCCGTCAATAAAAGCTGTTGCTTTTAATTATCCGCTTTTTTTGTTTAAACATCGCCAATGGGTGCTTAGAGTTTTCGACCCGAGACCTACCGATGGGCTTCAATTTAAAGCCGACTGATGTTACTGACCATAACAATTTGCAGTTTGTGCTTGAACACTCAAAATGTCAAATTGCAAGATTCACTAAAGATTTCTCTTGTTCAGAGGAATTAAGAAAAAAGAGCGTTCATAAACTCACATGCAGCTATTAATTCCCTGCAGTGGATGTCTATAGCAAAACATGCGTATTCATATAGTGTAGGCTATTCATTAGCACAGGCCCTACGTATTCATGATTCAGATAATGCAAATGCATGTCTGCTTTTAAAATATTTTATATGACTCTCCTCATTGATAGTCATTCCTAGGGTGAAATTATGCGTGGGTGCCAGAGAAACATCATAACTATCAAGTGATGCAAGTGTTCGTCATGACAGAAATGCAAGCCGAAATAATTAACCCGTTATTTACCCGAGTCGACCGGCCAGCAATGGTTAAATAATGATTTTCGGAGCCAATGAAGATGGTTTCTATCAATAACACATCTCAGACATATAGGCTATCATGATAGAACAGGTACCAGTTCTCAGTTTTTCATTAATTACTGGTTATATGACAATATCATTTATTAAATTATAGTAACGATACTGAATCTGCGAGTTTATCTCGAACCTTAAGCAATCCATTCAAGATGTTCCCATCTGCGCTCTCTGGTGGGAGTGACACATTTCCAATGTCCTATGTGTCGAAGCGCAAATACTCCAACATTCCGATAGAGGACTCTGTAAAAATTAATGGTAGTCCTAGCATACAAGAGGTTGGCCCTTTTTGCTATCTCGGAGATATGCTGGACAGCCAAGGTGAACTGGAAAGGGCAGTAAGAGCTCGGGTGGCTATTGGTCCAAATGGAGAAAATATAGCCAGCCTTCTGAACAACAAGAGTGTCACCCTAAGATTCACAGCTCATGTGTGTGAGTCATGTATATGATCTGTTCTCGTGCATGGCTCAGACACATGGTCCTTGATACAGAAGTTGTTTGAAGTATTGAGCTGGAAGATCGGGTTGGAAGAGGGTGTCTGAGATGTTTCGGTCATGTAAAGAGAGCTGGGGGAAACTGCTTTGGCAGAGTAGAAAGCATGAGAGTCCCAGGTGGTCGAGCCGTCGGAAGACCAAGAAGAACAGGGCGTCAATGTGTCTTAGAAGATCTGAAGAAAATAGGAATCCCCGAAGAACTCGACCGTCAACCGTCCAGCCCCAGGAGAAGGCATTCAACTGACGTTAAACGTGGAGTAAGTAAGTAGGTACTTAAGCAATCCATTCATCTGATCTATGCTATGCAATGTCAATACCAAACAATTTGTACATCAATCGATGACTTGAAAAAGATAAATCAATTAGTACAAAAAATCATTGAACAAACTACATGTCGACTCGATTTACTCTGGTGGATAGACGTCATTTTTGACACAATTCATGAAAATTAGGATTTTTCTCCTTTGATGTGTGAAAATCACCTCCTATTTAAACTTATCATTGGACTCTGAGCCGACTGAAATACCTCACTATACAACGACTATTGAACGCATCAAGTCAACCGATGGAGGTTTGCGGTGAAATTCAAACCGACAAGAATTTCACATGTTGCGCAATTACCTAAGCGAGGAGTCTGACAGGTTGGATTGCTCGTTAAATGATCTATCTAGCACACTTTCTTATCATCAGTGAGGTGCTTCGCATGTAATTTATCATTTCTAATTGCAAAAGCATTTCTGCAATGATTGAAATAAAATTATCACTGCCCAAACATAAGATAATCTGAATTGCACGTCAAGATACTCAACACACTGTCTTGTTCTTTTTAGAATGATTCTGTCGGAGATGTTTTGAGTTGAATTGGAAAAAGCCAATATTGAAAGATTGGCTCTAATAAATTGGCTCTTTCCAATTCAACTCAAAATATGACAAATAGCCTATCTATTCAAAACTTGTCGGAGATGTATTCGATTCTCTTAATAGTGCGTGTGTGCGTTATGATAGCTGATCAAATTCATTGAATGACATATTTTGTTGCACTCTGAATAGAGAAATTCAAATTCATCAAGCCGCCATTTCTGAGAGAAAAAACGTTCATAATACTCAAAAGTAATCTTACTCAAGATTCACGTCACACCATGGCACTACAGCGGTCCTCAACTTGCTACTTTGAAAAGAAAGTACATCTTTGAGAAAGACAACCTCCGACGAAAAAAAGCTAAAATCATCAGCGTTCTGTTTCATTGATTGAAATGGCAGATTTAGCACTGATGACCCAATATGACATTGCCAACGTTCTTGCTATACATATTGTATACGACGAAGAAACTGAAGATGATGAAGGTTGAAGAAGTGAAGGTTGTTCAATTACTTCTTGCTGTCGAATCAAGCACACTTCCCAGGCAGCCCAGTCGTCTACAACGAGCTACAGCACAGTACGGCAACGACAGCGAAGCAGCCAAGGCAGCTCGACAGGTCTTGACGCTCACGCACGTACGTCGCGCTGAAGAGCTGATCTCAGAGGCTGTGTACAGCATCCAACTCGCGACGGACAACTGCCGCCACAGCGCCGCATGGCGAGCCATCAACGCTCTCACAGGCTGCAAGTGTCGTCCTCATGCCATCGTCAGCCCCAACTTCATAGAGCATCGCAAGTCTCTTCTTGATTCGCACTACAGTAAAGTTCTCAACACTCCTCCCCCAACAACTGATCTTCTCCCAATCGATGACTTCTCTCCCGCACAACAGGACGAGTTCGCGACCGGTCCCCTCACCGCAATGGAAGTTGCCAAGGCCTTGAGCACCATGCGTACTGATGCTGCATCTGGCATCGACAATATTTCGCCGAGAGTGCTCAAGCTGACGGACTTCACTTCGGACGTCACTCGTCTCCTGAACGCCCTCTGCTGCCTCGGCGAAGACGACTCTGCTTCCGTGACCCCTCAATGGCGCGTCTCAAAAATCACCTCCATCGGGAAAAGAGGAAACGCCACCATGGAGAGCGTCGCATCTTCTGAGGAAGCTCTTCAACTCCTCGGCGACGGACGACACGAAGGTGCGACTTTTCCGTGCTGTAGTGGAACCAATCCTCCTCTACGGCCTCGAGGCGGTCCTCATGACGGCTACAAGGGAGCAGACCATCGACGCCCATTACCGCGCTCTTCTAAGAAATGCGCTAGGAATTCACTTCCCGATGAAAATAGCTTCCCAGCACCTCCTGTCACGCACTGGAGTGCCGGCGCTTAGTGACACCCCACGTCGCCGACGTCAAGGACTTCTGGGTCACTGTCTCCGCAGTTCCCATCGAGGCAGTCCCCTCTTGCACTGGTTCTGCTCCATCCACCGACCGAACGATTTCGAAGAGGCTAAGCCCAGACACAGTGTCTTTTGCAAACTTTCTCTTGTGACCTTTCCCTGCTTGGACTTACCCCGAACTCAAATTGTTTGTGTCCCTCGGCTCTGTTTGGCCAGCGTGTGCACGCAAGTTAATGATGTACATGTACATGCACGTAATTTTGCGTCAATACAGTCGTCTTCAACGTAGACCCAACACATTATATGCCGGCATTCATCAGCTGGCAACTATTTCTTTATTTCAACAATTGGTGAGCAACAAAGAGGATGTGACCTTTGTGGGAAGCATTTGCGTCGGGAATGCCTTCCCTTTGCAACGTTGACTTGTACATGTACACTGACTACTTTTCGACTTTTCATCAGTAAAAAATTCCAATGATCGGCATTCCTCTATACTTTTTCGTGTATCTACCAGGATCGACTATAGTCAAGAAATATGAATTTTGAATAAATTAAATAATGTTGTAAAAATCGAATTTCTATACGCTCTTCATAGATGGAGAAGGCTATTTGATAAAGAAAAATTTCGAAAATCAATGAATAAAAGTTTGGGAAATAAAGGGTTAAACTCGATTATGCAGTAAAAAAGACATGTCGAGTTAAAGAGGATTACAATGAAAATTGCATTGAAAACCGACGGCCCGTCCTACTTAGGAGTTTGGAGTCGGTGTCATGCACAAATACAATTAGTCCGGGAGCCAGCGTGAAGTTGTGCAGGGAACGAGGTAGTACGCAAAACTTTCCCATAGCATAGTACACCTCTAACCTACTGCAAAACTTCGCGTTTGCCGGATCAGATCATTTGCTTTTCAGAAATAGAGAGGATAACACAATCCTATGTATTTCCAATGGTAAAATTGTGACATTTAAGGTGTTGACTCCATTTTTTCGAATTTTTGCTCATAAAAGTTACACAAATTGGTATTTTGTTGAACTGGTTATTATAGAAATCATCTACAGATCATGATCTTTCAAATGAGTTATCATTCAGTGACAGAGGATGAAGTAAAGTGTACAAACAGACACTTTTCGTTGGTGTAACTGCAAATTTTAACATCGAAATGTCAGGAAAATTGTTGATATACTTTAACGAAAAGTGTCTGTTTGTACACTTTACTTCATCCTCTGTCACTGAATGATAACTCATTTGAAAGATCATGATCTGTACAGTACCTGTCATAAGTTTGGAAACCCCGTGTCCCAAGTCAGTGATTTTATGAAATTCATACTGCATTCACTTGTATCCTAATTTTTTTGTCAAAATTATCTCACTCCACAGTAATAACCATAGAAATGGATGTTTCCCTCCTCTGCTTGTCTAGAGGAGACATGACGAAATGCCAGTGGCACCATGGAAGACTAGCAAGGCGGGTCATGCTCCGAAGCAAAATTCATTGTTGAGATTGAAAAATGAGAGTAGATGTGGACTGGGGAAGCTGTAGATTCCGCTAGGACTGTCCGATTCCAATTATTCCAGGCGGGACATGAAAATTCAGATTTTCGTCTACAATTCATCTCGGGTATTTGACCAAATTTGACCGTGATCGGTTACAATTAGGTGTGCGCTTGAAGCCTGCTATTGTCATAGGCTGTTGCGTTTCCACTGATTGCAAAATATGTGCTTGGAATGTCCCCTAGATAACAGAGATTCTATGGTAATAGCAGTTAATGATTTTAATGATTATCAGATATCTAGGCTGTCAATCCCATTCGAGCTTACTGCATTGTCGTCATAGCGATAGCATAGATAGCTTACTAATACGGGTGTATGTTCTAAGTATCAGTGACGAGTCATCTCATTTTCATTTCTGCATTGCAATGGGATCAGGAAAACAACTAACTGACGCACAGAGAGGCGCGATTGTGGAGCTGAAAAGGGCAGGACAAGTTTCAAAATCATTGAAACGATACAACATGGAAGGAAATTTCTCAGTTCGTAGCCGTTGCGGTCGACCTTCCAAAATGAAGAAGGTCATATCGGCAGATCCTTTCCTAACTTCTAATGATCATCCGAGAAGTATCTCCTCTACAAACAGTTTCTCGTGTTTTGCGGAAAGACTTTAACTTATGGGCTCGCAAAGTTCAGCGGAAACCTCTATTGACGAAAGCCCATTTGCAGAAAAGGAAAGAATTTTGTATGCGAACAAAAGATTGGACAGCTGACGATTGGGGTCACATCATGTGGTCAGATGAGTCTAACTTTTATTTGTTTGATCAATCAAGGTGGCGTGTCCGAAGACCAAAACAATCTGATCCGTCCGATCATCGGTTTACCCAACCAACGGTGAAGCATCCTCCACACGTGATGGTATGGACTTGTTTTTCCGCCACTGGAAGAGGAGGTTTGGCTATCTTACCTCAGAATGTCAATATGGATTCATCAAGATATTTAGAAACTCTAGAGTCTCATCTCCTTCCGTTCATGACGATCCGAGACGCAAGCATTTTCATGCAAGACGGCGCACCGTGCCATAGATCAAAGAAAGTCACAGAATGGCTTGAAAATCATGCTATCCAGACTCTGAAGTGGCCACCGAATTCACCCGACCTAAATCCCATTGAAAATTTATGGTGCATAATGAAAAGAAAAATCAACAAATTGAAGATAACCTCCATCATGTTGAAACAAGCAATAATTGATCTGTGGACCCAACAAACTGATCCAATGTTGTGCAACAGACTTGTGGCATCAATGCCTTCAAGAATTCAAGCAGTGATGAAGAATAAGTACTATCCATCAAAATACTGATGTAAGTAGCCTGCCACGATAATATAATATAATAAAGACATTCATAGTCACTTCAGAAATACATGTAAATTTTGGATTACTATGTATAGTTTTGATTTAACAAAATTATTGCTTTCGTGTATGGGGTTTCCAAACTTATGACAGGTACGGTAGATGATTTCTATAATAACCAGTTCAACAAAATACCAATTTGTGTAACTTTTATGAGCAGAAATTCGAAAAAATGGAGTCAACACCTTAAATGTCACAATTTTACCATTGGAAATACATAGGATTGTGTTATCCTCTCTATTTCTGAAAAGCAAATGATCTGATCCGGCAGACGCGAAGTTTTGCAGTAGGTTAGAGGTGTACTATGCTATGTGAAAGTTTTGCGTACTACCTCGTTCCCTGCACAACTTCACGCTAGCTCCCGGACTAAATTCTCAAATGAGTAATAGATGCTCTTGAGGTTCAAAATTACAGCTTTTGTTAAGATCACTATGCTTCAAATTTTAACTTCCATAAATGTGATTACAGATTGATCTTTATCAAGTCGTATTCTTTGTCTATGTATGTGGTCGCAGAAGCATCGATACACTAATTTTCAAGGATCTGAAAAAGCCAGGTTGGCCTACACACATTACACACACGAAATATGAAATGTAATTTTGAGTATATTGCGAATAATTTTAATACATGAAAATAAATGTAAATGAAAATAATTTCCAAATAGTTCAGGGGTCTTACAGCCTATTTCTTAAATACAAATTGTTGTTGGTCATTATTAATTTTTTATTGCAATTTCTTAATATCTTTATTAACAGTGTGGTACGAATAAACTTGGTGAGGATTCTTATAGATAGCTTCAGTTAGATAAAGGCTTGAATTGAAAAATGTAAAACGCAATGATAGTGCTGCAAACTCCAGAATTTTCATAATTGCATGACATAGAAGGTGGGTCAAAGCAGGGAGTCGGGAGGAGTGCCCTCGTGTCACGGGCCATGTTCTGTGGTCCCTCGTTAATTAATGATAACTGAAAAAGTGATTGTAGGCCAGTATGTTAAATTGATTAAGTGACAACTGTCGAGTGAAACATTCACTGCAGAAGTCACAGTTGTTGCTGATAGGCCTAAATATGGCAAAAGATGCTTGTTCTCGGTGAGCACAACAAGCATTCCGACTCATCCTGCAAGTAATAGGCAACTGACGTAGAATGTCCAGAACATTTTTTTATTAAGTCTCAACTTATTAGAAGAAAACGCCAAGTATTGATTAAACGCTTAATGGATGGGAATATTATGTTGGTGTTATAAAATATATCTGGAACTTGATCTTGATTATGAGCTTCATGTAGATCGATTATAAAATTTCATTGACACTCTAGACATGTAGTTCACAGCATAATTTCATAACTAGTGGTCTAAAAGGCAATATAGTGACTGATGATCTATTTTGTGATATTGTTTTTTCTGTAGATTTTGAAATTCAGAGTAGCGCCTTATCTGTATGCTTGCTAAAAACAAGCAGATAATCTATTTCATGATTGGAAATTATTGAGTACGTGGTTCTTTGAATCATTAAAGTTCACTGAGGGAAAATCATGGTTCGACGGATGTTGTCTATATTGGTCACAGGCCAGCAGTTACGACCTTTGCCGCGGTCCTGCTATGGCCAATAGCCCGTCATATAGACAACATCTGTTGAATCGAGGTTTGCCCTCCGTCAACCTTACAGACAATGTATAAATCAATATTTTGAGCGATCTTCGATTTCACTTGCAGATATTTCAGCTGAGAGCTCTCTCGTCATTTCTATCGTTGTCCAGTAGCACAGTTGGTAGAGCAGTGTCCCAGAATGCCAAAGATCGGTGGTTCAGATCCACCCAGCACGCAGCACATTTCCGCCCATGATTTTCATTCCGCCGATGGCAGCTCATTAGCAAAAATTGTTCAGACTAGGATAAGGTGATGAATTCCGGGAAGGCCGCAATGATATTTGTCATCCACATTATTGCGTTTTGATAAGATCAAATATAATATAATAAAGTTCACACTCTGTCCCTGATTCGATGCTGTTACCTAGATTAATACTAACAAGTGCATGTAAGTGCAAAGGAGCTTCACATAATGATGTTTTCATTTCATGCTCAGCAATATTATATTCTAATTTTCGAGGCATGACTGTTGACGCCAAATACATCATCACATAGTAGCTCATGAATTATGAAATCCAAAATGATTTCAGGCTCATTTAACATCGTGCAATCATTTTAGAACATGTCGTAAGTAGCTTGGCACAAAAGTTTCGTATAGAAAATCTGGTGCAAAGGAAGCAATGAAAGCAATGAAAAGGGAAAAAGTCTATCCAAAATACTGTAAACCTGGAAATTATCGCGACACTAAATTTGTTCGAATCGGCAAAAGCGGTTCGCGACTGAAATTTTGCAACAGTAGAAACTGGCTTATATGGAGTCAAAGCATGCCAATTTGATCGTTCAGGCTTTACACAGCTGAAATTAACCTAATTTGGTGAAATAAATAGCATGTGCATGATGTACGAATCTGTACTCTATGCTACATGCAGTCTGCGATCTGTGATGTATGTTATGCGTTTTGCAATTTTGTTATATGTTTCATGCTGTTCGTGATAGTAGACTTTTGTCTGCTAATTAATAATTATCAAGTTCAAAAGCTGAGTTCTATAGTGTGCTCAAATATAGATAGAAAGAGAAGCCTTGCACTCCTAATTGAAATTAATTACAATTCGCGAAGTTAAAAACCTCTTATTGTCAATGAGAAGACAAGGAGATGGACTACTGCTTGCGAGACTTCATTATGGAATGTAGCACAATGTTTGCGTCATTTTCAGTTGTTCAGGTGGTATTGTCCAATCTTTGATATTTTTAGGATGTCACAAACTTCTTCATGTGTCAGTCAAAGCATTTTGACATTCTTTCAAGATTACTCTAATGTCGTCGACAAGATTCAGATACTTCTGGTTAAATTCATTGGTTTAGGCTTTTTAGGCTAACGCTTCTAGTTTAGGTGATTAGTTTACTATATTGCAAACCAACTTTTCACGAGTTCCATAATTCTCTTTCGTATTCGCAGTATGTCTATCTCCTGTCTGATTTTTTGAAATCTCATTATTAGAATATCATGCAAGTTTCCGGTTTTTCTATAGAATCAAAATCATTTATTATGTAGCTAATCACTATTTATCATAATAATCATATGAGTCATTGTTACTGTTACTTTGTTAGATTTATTGTTGAACACTAGCATTGCGTATGCAGACACGCCGTCAATTTCTTGCCTACAGGTTCTATCTGCATATCGCTTACAGAAACTATTTCAGCAAATCAAAAATCTGCAAATCGCTTGCAAATGCTGGCCATTCACATGTCAGATCGACTGTGGTGATCAACTCATTGAATAGAAATCTTGGTGAAACTAAATAAAAGGCAATCTTTTCAAAGGCAATCGCTTCGTTGCATGTTTGTTGTACACATGGTCAGTGACGTTATGAGTTCGCGGTTTGTTATTTTGTCAACGCAAGAAATCGACGATGTCGTTAGTTCCACGGTCTCCAGAAATACCGTTTATGACAACAATTGGTGTGTCAAGTTGTACCAGAATTGGGCCGAATGGCGAAATGTCCAGTCAAATAAGAGGGTATCTACATATAGTCCGGCAGCCAGAGCGAGTTTCTGCAGGGAACGAGGCCGAAAGTGAGACTTTCACAGAATGATGTACACCCTATGCCTACTACGAATCGTCACGTCTGCCGAGTTCTAGTGAGTTCCTCTTCTTGTCAGACAGAATCAAAGTAAAACACATGTAAATCCAATGGGACGCAGATTGCAGTTTGTGGTAAAATGAAATTTTCTATGTTTTCTCTGATCAAGCGAAAAGTACTAGGTCTAGAGTCATAATTTTTGGCATGGAATGTCTTCAGGTCATTTCCTATCATGTTCATGCACTTCTGTCTATGAAGCTAGACACATTCAGAATTGGCGAGCCCTTTAATGTTATCAAACACAAACATTTTGAGCAACTTTATCCACATTCAACCACATTCTTATATACATTTCCGATTAGATGCATGATAAAAGCATATGCCCATCATAGGAAATGACCTGAAGACATTCCATGCCAAAAATTATGACTCTAGACCTAGTACTTTTCGCTTAATCAGAGAAAACATAGAAAATTTCATTTTAGCCAAAAACTGCAATCTGCGTCCCATTGGATTTACATGTATTTTTCTTTGATTCTGTCTGACAAGAAGAGGAACTCAATAAAACTCGGCAGACGTGACGATTCGTAGTAGGCTTAGGGTGTACAACATTCTGTGAAAGTCTCACTTTCGGCCTCGTTCCCTGCAGAAACTCGCTCTGGCTGCCGGACTAATATGAAGATCTCATGTCAACTACAGATTATGTCGTTGTCAACGCCCTGAAACATTTCATTTTTGAAATAAGAAGAAAGGATTGCTCCGAATATCCCTCAAATACACTATATAACATAGTCTATGGATTGGCACGTTGTCTGAAGCAGCAGAACCAGGAAATGC
Source organism: Prostheceraeus crozeri (assembly GCA_907163375.1). Classification (NCBI taxonomy): domain Eukaryota; kingdom Metazoa; phylum Platyhelminthes; order Polycladida; family Euryleptidae; genus Prostheceraeus; species Prostheceraeus crozeri. The sequence continues at coordinate 140,519 of CAJQUW010014428.1, forward strand.
GAATCATGGACAAGGACAACGTCAACTATGCTGACTTCCTGGCGTGCTTGGATGGAAGGATGAAGGACCTAACGGCTAGAGGGCTCGGTGCCAGCCGTAAGACTGCTGAACCAGTGTCCGTGGATGCAGAGTCGAAGCTGTGGCAGCATGGAGCGTTCTCACTACATGATGGCAAGGGATTGCTTACAGCAGTATACTTCTACAACTCGAAGGTTTTGGCTTGCGAGGTTGCGACGAACACAGAAATATGTTGATGGATCAATTTGTTTTTGGCGAGGATGCACAAGGAAAATTCGTACAATTTCAAGGGCGAAATGACAAGGTGTTTGGCGGTGGAATTCGCGATCGAAAGGTACAACCCAAGACTGTCAAACAATATGACTCAAGTGACAATCATCGTTCTGTCTACAAGATAATTGAGACCTACATCACCAGTTTGAGGAAAAGCAACGTTCACAACGGAGCTTTTTATAGAAGACCTTTGCAGAACATAACGGAGACTCAAGCCGGCGCATTCAGGGAAAGTTAGGTGTGTGACTCAGTTATTTGGCAACAACGTGGACGAGCAACTGATTATGTCTCGCACTGGACATAGAAGCACGGCGGTTCGCTCATACAAGCGCAAGAGCAATGAGCATGAGAGGCATCTAAGTAGTTTGCTAGGTTTGCTCCTGCTCCCGACCTCAAGAAGTGTTTTCGACTTAGCAGCGATGAAATGACTGGCTATAATTTTGATCATGAAATTATTAATTTGTAAAATACATCAATTCTTGCTGAATATATTGTTTTTCTCATTGAACAGATGTAAAATACCGGTACGCAATTATAGTAACTTCATACTATAAATATAAGTATTCCTCCAAAGCCATGGAATAGAGACATGGCGGGGGATGGCGCTTTGTATTTAATGTAAGTCTACTTATTTTCCAGAATAGTTTTGAATGTACACATGTACTGTACATGTACATTTAATTTAAAAATTATTCAGAAAAAACTTGCAATGAATTGCACACGTTTGCATATCAGTTGCAAATTGTTCCACAAATGACAGCGTTCAACAATTGTGTTACAGAACTCTCGATTAATCTCAACCTGCGGCCTCGATCAATCACTCGTTCTGTAACCTACAATTGTTGTATTGTTGAGCGTCTGTGTGTGTGCGCGAGTGATTGATGTCCTTTATTGATGATCGATTGCTGTTATCGTGTTGTTAACGAGCGGCCAATGAGACAGTGAGACATGATCGCTTACCGTATAGTCCGGGAGCTAGCGTGAAGTTGTGCAGGGAACGAGGCAGTACATAAAACTTTCACATAGCATAGTACACCTGTAACCTACTGCAAAACTTCGCGTCTGCCGGATCAGATCATTTGCTTTTCAGAAATAGAGAGGATAACACAATCCTATGTATTTCCAGTGGTAAAATTGTGACATTTAAGGTGTTGACTCCATTTTTTCGAATTTCTGCTCATAAAAGTTACACAAATTGGTATTTTGTTGAACTGGTTATTATAGAAATCATCTACAGATCATGATCTTTCAAATGAGTTATCATTCAGTGACAGAGGATGAAGTAAAGTGTACAAACAGACACTTTTCGTTAAAGTATATCAACAATTTTCCTGAAATTTCTATGTTAAAATTTGCAGTTACACCAACGAAAAGTGTCTGTTTGTACACTTTACTTCATCCTCTGTCACTGAATGATAACTCATTTGAAAGATCATGATCTGTAGATGATTTCTATAATAACCAGTTCAACAAAATACCAATTTGTGTAACTTTTATGAGCGAAAATTCGAAAAAATGGAGTCAACACCTTAAATGTCACAATTTTACCATTGGAAATACATAGGATTGTGTTATCCTCTCTATTTTTGAAAAGCAAATGATCTGATCCGGCAGACGCAAAGTTTTGCAGTAGTTGAAGCTGGGACATTCACATAACGACGTCTACATGTTTCATAATTTTAATAAACTTATAGTTAATAAGACTTAAGGTTTGTCCTTAAGAGGACAGGTGGTGCGTTCCCACCGGCAGACATTAAACGTTCAAGGCGCGTCAAACTTTTGACTATCCTAGGACTACATTTTAGAGCCAAACTTGACGAGATCGGTGTGGAGGACCTTCCCACTAGTCCATTTTTCACTCAGCGCTTCTAAAGCGGGGCTGGACCTTACCCCTAACGGTCCTCTGACTTGCGATCCTCGACAAATGCATGAATGCATGAAGGTCTTTAAGCACAAAGACTTGACGGATCTGATTGCGTGCCGGGCGGACCTACCCGGGGGTCCATAACATAGCGCTATACGGGCTGGACTTCACCCTTAAGTGTACGAGATCGTACAAGGCCGCTTAACAAGTGATCTCCTTGGTCAAAGTTTCAGGCTCGATTGATTAGGAATTTATATATAAATAGACACTTAGTAATCACCATGTCAACCCCATGGAGACCAGTAACCGACACAGTCCATTCATCACACTAGGGTAGTTAGCGATAAAAAAAAACGTTAAAACAAATAAAACAATAGCCAGTCGTCAGCAGGTACCCGCCTGGTTGCGTTTCGGCCCCTCTACCTGAACGCTCAAGCCCAGGCGGGCGGGGCCCCGCATAAACTTATATGCGGCTGGCATTCTAAAATCAATACAGTAATGATATGTGTAATAATAAGTAATACTGATAGTAATAGTAAAAACAAAAACAAAACAACCGCAAAAGACGGATGCATCCAAAACAAACTAAAATATATGTGTGAAATACTGAAGTGGTATAACCAATAAAAAATGCTAAGGAAACAAACAAACAGTGTTAATTATATTGTTTAAAATGCGCATTGCGATGTCAGCTGCCTGGCTGAGAAATATCCAAACTTGACTAGAAAATTGTTATGACCGGTTAGGATTTTCTCAGTACATGCCTTCATTTTAGACTTACAATATCCTCTGCTGCTCATCACAAAAAGTGTCATATTAATTCGTTTAATTAGATCTTCAAGATGTGAGCAGATGCGACAATAACGTAAAACCTAGCCGGCAAATACATTAATTCCCATGTTATAAGGTATTTCACTGTCTGGAAATGTCAACAGAACAACAGGGAAATCAAAATCTTCCACTTTATGATATATTGAGGTTCGAAGACCGTCACTACTAGATTGGAGTCTCACATCGAGGTAAACAACGGCTTTGTCATTGACTCCGTTTCTATCTGCAAGAAGCTCCATTGGGTAAATTTTCGGAATTAAGGTATTGAAATGCTTGTAATTTATTACGCATATATCGTCTATATATCTCGAAGTGTTTGACAATAATTTAGCTAGTCCAAACTTTTTATTTTTAACCAATTGTTTCATAAAAGCAAATTCGCAATTTAACAGAAACAAGTCGGCAAGTAAAGGACTGCAATTCCCCCCCATTGTAGGTTAGAGGTGTACTATGCTATGTGAAAGTTTTATGTACTACCTCGTTCCCTGCACAACTTCACGCTAGCTCCCGGACTAGTATGTTACTTGACCATGGACAGTTTTGATATCATTCTCTGCTGAACTGTTATGCAGTTAGGACAACACCGTGAGGTAATTAACATTTTCATTTTATGAATGTCATTTTCATGTATTATAATTTCATGTCTTTCTTTTTTCAATAGAATTAGTTCTGAGGAGCTTAATGGACGACGATGCTGACAAATTTGGATTCTCGACGCTTGTAATTGGTTGTATTGGTTGTAATTGGTTCATGCAAATTAGAAAAGCTAGCCTACGTATAGATGTCAAAGTTGAAGTGAGTTGGTGATCATTCATGATTTTGATACACAGATTAATAAGAACAACGGAATCACACCTTCCAATCACATGCGCACTTCCAAGCAATTAGCAGACTATCGTCAATCCACGTACCCCATTTAACAACAACAAAAAATAGTCCTATAGTTGATGGGAGAATTAGATTATCTGCAGATATGTGTAGTGTTTCCATATTTCAACTAAGTCCAATTATGAATATATAGCCTTATGAAGCATGCCAAATCAATGTAAAAATACAACTTGAAATTGCTCAAAAATTTGGTTGCTTCCATCATCAAGCCATTGCGATTTATTTTCTGTTTTCATCTAATAATTACGATTGATTGAATGCTCAACCAAATTTGTTTGCAATTATTGTTTTACAATCCTAAAAATGTGACAGGAAGCTTTTCCCATGATCATAAATTGCGGGTAGTCAAGTGAAGATGCATTTACTGTACTGGTTTGTGAATTTACAATTGAAAATGTGGGCAGATGTATTTAAGAACTTTGTTTCCAATGTGGATGATTTAGCTAATGATTTTTTTGAATATTACGGTTTTTGACAAAGTATTCATATCAATGATAAAACAATAATAATCAAACGGAAACAATAGAAACACGTGCAGAGGGTGCATGTAGCACATAGGCACTCAGTTTTGATCAGTTTTTAGAATGGAGGGCAACTGATCTGTGCCTTTTAAGTACCTTTGGAGGTTTTTCGTCACGTCAACCTTCACGAAATGTTCATTAACTTATTTGTTTCATTTACTTTCAACTTTCACGATATCATGCCAGGATTTATCTGGAACTCCTCTTGCCAGCCACTTGACCACCAGTTGTAGCCCTGTATTGCATTAAAATCTCCTTTGGAAGGCCGACAGGAGGGTGGAGAAGTAACAGCACTGGTGTTATCAGCAAAGGTATCAAGGAGACTTTGCGCCATTTGCATTCTGCGACTTAAAGTTAACTGGCGATGATGAGGTACATGAGCGTTCCATGTTCGGTCATCCCTTGCTGAGATGGGTTGGTCGACATGATGACCGCGATGATGGTGGCTTTGAGGAGGTACACTTCTAGCAGTAGTCGCCCCATCCACATCGTCAATTCCAACCATTTCCAGGTCACTCACAAGCTCTTCATCTAGTTGGTTCGGTTTGTCGGGATCCTTCAACAATATCCGTCCATTCTTGGGCGTCTGAGAACGATTGAGAAGTCCTGCATAATCTGGAAATACATTGGTCAGTTGCTGACGAAGTCTATCTTCATAACACTTCAGCATGGCATACTGAGCTTCCACAGACATGGTACATGTGATGCGAGGATTTTGAGGCATGGGAACCAAATTAGAGAGTGGCTCCGAGCGTTCTGTGCCTGGGATTTCTACTTTGTTGCGAATGGATCCTCGTCGAGCCTGAGACCCACGTCGCATTGAAGAGATATGAGCGAAAGAGATATTTGATCCGCGACGAGATCCGGTGTTTTCCTTTGAGGATCGGCGGGAGGTGGACTCTTCCGAGGGTGCCATATGAGGGAGAATTTGAATAGATGGCAATTTGATTTGAACCTCCTCGCCTTCCACAATCGGCTGCTGTCGAAGGTCCGTCTTCACACTTGATCTGCGCATCTGTAGAGAGAATGAATATCGTTGTAATTTCACTTTGGTATGCGTGATGGGAGAGTAACAAGGAGGACATCAGAATGAAGTTTATTTTTGGTCGTTCAATTTGATCACTAAATGCCAAGCAACAATCAGAGGCAACAATGACTTCAAAAAGTTTAAATTAAAGGCTAATAGAGTATTTGTAAGCAGAGGAAGTTTGGTGAGGTAGAGATAATTAATGAAAACAATGAGGTATAAAAATAGAAACTTTGAGATCGAGGACATGTCACTCAGAAGACAGTATCATGAAATCAGGAATTAGCAGATGAAGATGGACGAAATTTGTGATTTGCTTGAACACGTGCCATCACAGGAACAAAGTCAACATATTACAGAGGGAAAACAGCTGCAAGTAACTATTGAATCTTGTAGACGACTGAATTACGATGACTCTTATCCGGCTCTCGTCTGGCAGTAGATACCGGAAAATGAGCATCATTTAGATGGAGCGAAATCAGAGGAAAGGGAACAATACGTCGTCATACTCCGATGCTAACATAAGCAGATTCGTGGAGGTAGGTCTAGATAGGCAGCGTATAGGATCATGCTTAAAGATCTCGATATTTGTTTGAAATTGTAAAGTAGTCGCGAATCAACCATCTACTCCTATGATTAAATATGCGTGTATAATAGCTTCAGAAAATTCTCTTAATGTGATAATTTCTTTAAATCAATGACTCCTTCTCTATTGTCAGTTAAAAAATTACTTGATGCATGTGTACACAGACCTCCATTTCATATAGCCTAAGAAAAATGCCAAGGAATGAAAATTCCTTCTCAATGACAAGCACGCACATCAGACAGTTTCTGACAGTTGAAAAATTGTTAACCTTTTCAGCCCTTGATAGCCTCTTAGACCATGAAGTTCATGAGCAGTTTGTCAGCTACCTACATGTACCTTCCTGTCATATTTCATATCACCTTTCACAATATACTAAGCTGCTGAGTTTGTCAAGGCATTTGATTTCGGCGTTGATGGACTTTCGACTGTCTGGTAAACGGCGAAATGTGCCATCAAGATGAAGGTATGGCCATGAATGGGACTGACAAAAATCAGCCGGCTGAATAGTAATCCCTTTTAATACTCGGCCGGCAGACTATTCATTCGAGTTAATGAACGATGGTATCTCTGACATTCAGTGAATTCGGTGGGACAGCATGGCGCAGCAAAACTTTGAGAGAAATCAATGCGATTCTAGTGGCACCTCTCCATACTCCTTACGATCCCCACAACGTCCACAAAGTGCATTTGAAGAAAAATTTTGTTTTTCAAAAAAAACTTTAATTTTGACAGTACCTAATTTAAGCATGAATCAATAATATTTCTTCCTCTTCAATCAACATGAAATTATTTGTGTGTGTATGTGAGACAATAGCATACATGAGCAAAAAATGTTCTGACCATTTTTCATTTTTCATGCTTAAATATTTTCAAAATTAAAGTTTTTTTGAAAAAAATCTTTAAATGCAATTTGCGTTCGCTCTAGACATCGTACGAGGTTGGGAGTGATGCCACTGCAGTCGCATTGATCTCTTCTTTCTCTTGGTTTCAGCATTTTGCCGCTTTGGGGTCAACATGTTGTCCCAAAATATGTGCGTCGAAATGTCCTGTAAAGGTCACAATATGAAATGATCTGCACAAATACATGTACGTCCTCAGATTTAAATAAAAAAGATGCCCAACTGTTGGTCATGTTGCAATCATCATTTTGCAAAAATCGTAGGATAGGCAAACGATTAAAGAATACATGAACGACAGCAACGACAATAATATCACATCTTAAGATCCATATAAAGCACTTTTCATATTTCAGCCGCCCTCAAACGCTCTTGTATGGGCTTTATCAAATCCTTATGTAAAACCAAACTCAGCAGGATATGTCTGAATATATTCATCGAAATAATTGTAATGAAATGAGTCGTTCTGAATAGTGACGATTATTGTTAAATATAGTAAGCTGCTTCAATTGTTTTTAAATCATCCAAAGAAATTGTCAATTAATGTAGGCTTCTAGCTTCATAGACCAGGAGTATTGCATTGTATGTCTTATTGACAAGATAAAATCACAGACTATTCAAATGGAGAGATCGGTCTTTATCTGGAAGTCCGCTAAGCACTGCAAATTTTGGTGATAAATCCGAGGGATCTCGTTAGCTGCAGGTATTGTGAGGTAATTAAATGATGGCTCTGCATGTGGTCCGATCATAACGTACATATGCCTCATTGGGTACATATGGGTCACTAATCGGAGGCAAACTTGAAGATCGTTCTACCGTGAAAATTTTGAAGGACAGTTACGGAGAACAGGAGCGAGCTGCATATTATGCAATTATATCGGCATTGTGTCAAAAATTATAGTGGACACAAATTTTGAAAGCTCTTAGCTTTAATGACAAGTGATGGACGCAAATCACAAAAGACTTTAAATCATTGATAATACCTGTCGTTGAATGCAAACATCAACACGCATTAATTTGTGGTAATTTACTTTTTATAGCAAGAACAGATGTAGACCGTTGACTTGCGGGACCGTCTCATCGTTCACTTTTTGTAAATTGTATGTAGAAAATGCAAGTTGATGTTGAGGCAATGACTTAAGATATTATTTGATTGGCTAGCTAGTCTACAAAGCAATACATTGTTGGAAACTGCACCAACTAATTTGCAATTCTGACTTTACTGTGAAATGCCACAAGTCATTAGCGCGTCCTCAACCTTCTAAACATGAGTGGCCGATCTCGAGAAGTTTGTTTTCAACTGTATTCATGCATTGCTTAATGCCTGTTGTCTCGACTGGATTTTGTTTGTGTTTAGATTTGAACCTCTATACCATTTAGTCCATCAACAATCCATCAACAATCCATCACAATCAATGAGTCACGGGATCATTGCGCCTTTTGGATCTTACTTGAACAGTATACAAAAGTCTAATTCGCAATGAGCTTTATTTAAATTTGCTGTTATTCATAGGTTATATAGCTAATTCATTTGTCTACATATATACTAAAATTGTAATTATGAGTTGAAAAGATTCAGTTGCATGATATTGTGTGACAATTATAATACAAAATCTAGCAAAATCTCACGCTATTTATGGACATAGCTTTACGGGTGTATATCTGGTTTTCGAATAAGGAAAGCCATTCTACAAACGGAGCATGAAAACAATATATAAATCCAGCATACTGACAGCCGAGTTATGATTAGGCTGCTGGATTGTTGATGTTTTTGATTTAAGAATAGACATGATAAGGTGTCACACTTGAATAAAAAGAACTCCTACTTTAACACGAAATGAAGATAATAAAGTACATGAAAAACCAGCCGAGTGAACGAAGCACGAAGATGTATTTTTACATCTAACATGAGAAAAGGAGATTGTATAGAGCCTGTATTTGCATTCAGAAAAGTCTATGTAATTGATCATTAAATTTAGATCTTGCCATACAATGGCAAATAGAAAATGCAATCTAATAACTTTGAACTTTATTGCTAGAAGGCGTCCAGTGTGCTTTTTGTCTACTCACAATGAAGGCGAGAATAACGACCTCCTTTGGACAATAGCCAATCGTCAATACTATCATCTGGTGCGAAACTAATTGTGTTTATTACTGTGAATCGAAACATAAGACCGTCTTACCGCAATCGCAATTAATCGAGTAGAAGTGGGGGCCACAATATCTAAACATTCTATCACATCGAAAATATCTAATTAAACATGTCTTTATGATGCATGAAAACAATAATTGCAAGATGAAAACAGGACTTCAACTTTTGTCTTCACTTGACCTTACATTTTCTATTTAAGATTTCATGAACAGATTGTACATTTATTGACATATTGAGATGCTATAGCTCAGGGGTGCGCAACCTTTTACATTTTTCGGCCGCCATTTCGAAGGCCGAAGGAATCACGGCCGCATTTAATGTGTGCAACCAAGTAGGTCAATGGCCAATCCTTTCTATATTCCACCACTCAAATTAGCTTTCCCTGATGAATGACGCAGTGAAAATCGCATAAAGGCCTACTTCGTAAAGAATGAGCTAGCAAGTTAACCCATATACTATCGACGGTCATTATTAAGGTGTTATTAATATAACTAATTATGTGATATAATTAATTAATATATAATTTATATATATTAATTATATAAGCACTCGAAAAGGTGAAAGCATTTTTTTGTAAGGGCAACCGAAAGAGAAAACACTTTCTAAGTTACTGTAATAATTCATAAAGGAATCACGAGCCATACAAAATTCATTCATTCATTCATCACAGACCCGGTGATCTAGCAGGCATCCTTATTCAGGTCATGGACTTGAAGCCTAGGCGCGCGAGCAAGTCGAGCATACTACAATTGTCCCTTTTGTTTCTTTTAGCTGATGACTCTAGCCATGAATGCACATTAATGTAACTTCCCTAAAATAGTCTATTCATGAGTTATAGAACTGCTTTAACGCCTTCCTCGCGCCTGCGGGCGCGCATTTTTCTAAGCAGTATGGGAATAAAGGTGTTCGACAGTTGCAAGGTGACTATTATGCCACTATAATGACGATTGTTTTTCGATTTCTTTGAACACCAGAAATATTTGCAATATAGATGTACAATATTCTTTTTTATTTCTTTTGTACAATATTCTCACTGTCATAACCACACTTTGCCTCTGCTACGGTCGCGGCCGCAGGTTGCGCACCCCTGCTATAGCTAAAAATGTAGCTAATTATTGATACGAGTCAACGTTGTTGAATCAATTAGAAAGCATTCTCAATTTAGTTTCATCCGTCAACAGATAGTGTCCATCAATATATTCATAATTGAATTATGTAAAAGCAATGTTATTGAGCATGTAAGCAAGAACTGTCAGTTTTTCAGTTTGGATTCTTTATTCATAATGTCGGGCAAGCAAAACTCTCATGATTGTCGGTAAAATCAACTGAAGACATGCAATTAAGAAGCTGGCCTAGGTTTGTCATGCCGCCAATCTGTGACTGAAAACAAAGCTGGTCGCGCTCGAAAGGTGGGAGCCTACCTTGCACCGCCCTGAAAAAACAGACTGTTTCCAGTTCTGATGCATGAACTGTTTTAAGCGTTGTAAATTTGCAACAGGATGGGTCACAACGGGTGTCTAAACAAGCTTTCCAGAATATTAAAGAACCCAAAATGCAAATATAACTGTTTTTGCCGATTGACTTTCCAACACACCATCTGAAATTTTGAAACGCATATGATAATTAGGAAAATTTTGTGGATTTCTGAGAATATTTTGTTGCATCACAGTTTTCTGTTAACTCCTGGGCACTCTGTCCAGATGTGCAGTAATGAAAATCTTAAATAGGCTGTATCTTGCCACAGATAAAGACTTTGCTACGGAAGATCCTTACAGATAATGTAGCTCACTATGGAGGACTTAAAATTGCCATAAATAATGTACCTTGTTTTATGGAAGTGTTCAAAAATCCATTTCTGCAACAGTGATTTTCGTTCCATTATAGATGAAGAAAAATTCCCAAAAAAGGACTTTTTCATCTTACTCTTTTATCATTTATCCATTTTATATTGTTTTGAACGATATTATATCCATCGATTGATTTAAGTTATGTCGACACTGCAGCGTCCGTACGCGTCGAAAGAATGGAAGAGCGCATACATGTATTGTTACCTTTGGCCTCCAAAAGAACAAAAATCCACAATTTTCCCGACGAATTTGATGGTCTTGAACTACCATGTAGTGGGTGATCCCGGAGCCGTAATTCCTTAGAATGTTCCTTGGACCAAAACCGAAAGTGCAGGACCCTACTCTCGTCTATCATAACGAATTACATAACGGAATCTTCGAGGTGTCTCAGTTGTGAAACTTTCGATGTGAAAACTTTCCATTTCCAAAGACGCTGTGCAACACCATTTTCAAAGAGTCTGTCCATTCTTTGCTTGGTGATGAGCAGGAATGTTGTCACGAATATGTTCGATGACACCATTCGTGCTCACTGATCTTCTCAAAAGGTAATAATTTTCAAGGCTCTGTCTTTATCTCTTGAATTCCGCGGTCCTGTTTTCGACTGAGCTGTACGAAGGAGTCTCTTCACACCGAGTTCCAATAATAATTCGTGGACATGCGTTGGCATTCGTGCTTTACAAAAAGTATGAATTTGTAATTGATTGATGTCATTTCAAGGCCTCATCGTCCGTCATCGAATTCACTGCTCACCCGTCATGTACTGGCTGTAGTTGGAGCACTGCAGACTGCATATCTAGACCTTAATCACATAGCACAATACATTTCATGTTGGACCGAAAGCCTTTCAGTCTCCAATCATAAGCTCGTGCTTAAAATAATAATGAGCCTTGAATGTGCTCCGATAAAAATGGTATTGGCTTCATTGCTCGAGGAATATGCAATGTCTGTTACATTTATATACTAGAATGCGTCAACACTTATTTCAAAGGGAAAATATCAAAAGTTCTGTAAATGAATATTTCCCATTCCCAAACATCCCCTATCGGAATTCTCTGATATTGAAAAACGGCAAGAGAAAATAAAATATACCTGCTTAATCTTGGTATTCTCGCAACAAGCATTTAACTAACTTCCACCTTTCCACCGGATTGTGTAGTGCTAAACTTCGTATGTTCCTCAAAGTCCTCCAAGAGGAGCCACCGGCAGTTAATTTATTCAGAAGATTCAATGTACACTTCTGTGCATTAATGGATGATAATTTCCTGAATATATAGAAAGGTTACTTGTCTGAGTCTCTCAGTCACAGCTCGTGACTTCATTGCCATCTTGCTACATTCACTCAAGAAAAGAAAGGACTATGTGAAAGGCATAGAATAGGATGAAAGGCGAATGGATGAGAATGAGGTCTTATTTCAATGAAAATGCAGACTGAAAAAAGCAACAATGACATTGATGTTACATTATTCATTCTTCCAAAAGACGCCCTAATGCTGCATTCACAACGAGAGCAGATTGAAACGAGTTAGCCATAATCCATGCTGTCCATTCATGCTTCCTAGAAAGGCCAATGAGAATGCTTAGAATAACCAAGAAATACAGTCGATACTAACAGAAAGTAGACCAATTGATAAAACATGCGCCATAGTAAACTTACTAATAGTGTGTTGCCGACATTACAAGTGCACTATCACACATGTCAAAAAATGTTTGAGCAATGGCAAAACAATTGAAAAGAAAGGATGAAAAATTTTGAGATAAAGAAGCGGTAAAAACGAAAAATCCCAAAATTCACGGTTTTCTAACTCCTACCACTAAGACTTTAGCTAGAGTTTAGAGACTTTAGTTTAGAGTTAAGCAGATAGTTAACTCACCTGGAAAAGTGCAAGAACTTTGCCAATACTATCGAAAATCCTTCGATTAAGTTTATTGTTTGAAATACGAATGTCCATAATATAAATAATAATTTATTGAGCAGTCAAAAATACCGATGACCATCTGCAGAACCTCAAAGAAATAACGCTTACCTTGTAATGATGTCCTCAAGGCAAAATTTGACAATACTGTTTCAATGTTTACAGGTTCAGCAAAGCAACTGATCTAATTACATACTGCACAATAGAATCACGCAGTTCTGCAGTTACGTTGGAAGCAATAACTAGCCGCTCATCACTGAACTATGGGAATTGCATATCAAATTCACAAATTTTCTCATTCGCATTGAGTCTTTCATTATTGTTTTCACTCATTTTCTCTGTCTAAAATTAATTATTCTATATCACGTCTTGATTTTTCAGTCCGCAAAAAATATCTTTGAGTCGATTACATAAGAAATGGAAAAGCAGGTGCAATTCAGACGGAGTAATATACACAGTAATATTATCTTTTATATCATGCATGTTGACAGCTGTTAATTAAGAAAGGCACATTCTGTTTTTCAGTTTTCCAACTAATAAAAGCACCATTACTTCACAATAAATTGGCAATAATAGAAGTCTATGATATTTACAAATGCAAGATTGGTTGCAAAAAATACTCTTTATTAAAAGTGTGCAAAGTCCTGCACCTATTTGATGATTTCGACCCTACCATTAGTAGGGCTACGGCTCGTGCGTAAAAGAGAGAAACGAATTCTGCGCCATGTATACGAAGTTATATGACAACACTATTCGCAATTTTCTAATGATATTCTATTTGGTGTGTTTTGGTGATAGCGTAGGGCATTCAAGTCGATGACTTCTGTTGTTTAAGATATGAGTTAGTGAATGAGGCATGTTCTAACCCCGTGCTTATCTTATTACATAATTTCGTTTGTTTTCATTTTCATGATAATGCCAAAAAATTCATTTGAACAGTGAAATCTCATGGGAAATGGGTGTGATTTTTAAATGTGTTAGCTACCGGCACTTCATTCAAACTGAATTTTTGAAGATAATTTCTCAATCACTGAAGCGGAAAATGTGGTGACATTTTATTATTTTTATATGACATCTTGAGATATCTAATTTTATTAGCTACATGAATAATTCAATTTAATTTTTATCAATGAATCCAGTTGATAATGCGTATTTTGATTGAATCTGCGTGGGGTAACACTCATACCCGCAACTATTATGTAAATCATGCTAAAGTCAAAAGAACCTGGAGCTGATCGCTCGGTTGGTAAATTTGCGTGTTTATCATGCTAAGGGTGAACAACATACATGCACTTGTGCATTGCAACCTGCTCCTCAATTCTTATCGTGAAAAAAGTTGATCATCCTTATTAAAATTGCAAAATCTCTTACTGACTTTCAAGGTGGCAAAAGGGGAATCATTCATCGAAGTGTCTTACTTGCATGACAGAATTCGAACTAAACTCCAAATTAAGAAACTAAACATGAAATCATCAGAATTGTCTGTTACAAAGCAATGAGCGTTTTACAAAGTGTGTTCGTCTTATATTTGAGTTCTAGCACGAGTTCTTTAGACATGCAAAATGCACTAGATTTACGAAATCTCAGTAGCATTTAAAGGTATAGATATCGTTTCTTTAGCTCTTATGATATCAATTTATTGACTAGGAATACTGCTTTCTAGCTGTCTTGTGTACCTTTGTTTATCAAGATTGTCAATCTTTCTTTAACAAAATCTTGGTACCTTTTTAGCCATTTTGATAGCAAAATATTTTTAAAAAATTGAAGCTCCTTCTAAATATCGAATACATTTTCACAAAAGATTGTGACTGATGTCATTAGAACTGCTTTGATCTGTCCATTCCTATGACTTTTAGGTACAACTTCTGGCCATTATATGGTTTGACTCAAAGGCTTCGGATGAAAGTGATCGTTTATCAATGGTCAGAAATGTGTTTCACAAAAGTCTAGTCTAAAATTCTTCGTTCCTCCTCAACTCCTCCATTAGGACGGAGGCACACAGAACAAGCCATTTGAGTTAATAGTTCACGTAGATAGCGCGGCTTGTAGTTGATAGCTTGCTACCTATGACTTACGATGTGTGACAAAGCTCTCATAAAAACTAGAATTATTTGGTGGTGGCGTAAGGGGTTATTCGTTTCCCTCCTTAAGTTTCCAAGTATTGATAAGAAATGAATGATATCTGTTGTGCAAACCTTTCAATCTTTGGCTTTGACCCACCAATCTTCGTACTACGAAGAACAACTGAAAACTTTAAATCCATAATGTTTACAATATTTTTAAATCTCCTATATTTTCCGAATTTAGTAATAAATCTTTTAAATGACAACCAATCACCCAATCGTCACACAATACGCATGTCAGGCATTATTTGACCTTGAAAAATCACATGTCAGGTAATACTGCAACAACAATATATTTTGCTGTCAATATTTCTGAAATGAAATTATGACGAACCAAATATTTGAAACAATGTCATTGATATTTCCAAAAATGTCGATATTCGTTCATAAATTTTTAAGCTTCAATCACTCTTAAGATGGTACGAGTAGGATATAGCTCATTTGGTTAATAATCGTGCTTCGGTACAGAAGTGCAGAAGGTCCACGGATCGAGTCAGTCCGCCTCGGGAGGCAGCACCGCTCTCATTAGAGGTTGTTATCCCTACTGTGGTGATAGTCGCGAATGTGTGAAGCCTGTCCCAAACCTAGCTTGCTAGTATTGCTCTGTGCTTTGGTTGGGGCAGGTAGGGGAATGTTGCGTAATGGATTACAGCATGGATTAACAGTTCCTGTATTATTCTTCGAAAAAGGGTAAGTTTACATCGTGCAATATATAATAAGCACATGACAGTTTAAATCAAAGAAAAACGACAGTCTTCCAATGTTGTCTATTCTATACTGATGACTTGTTGAGATAAATGCTTCTATTGAAAGCATACGTTGAGATTAAATCTGAGATTGCTTAATACGTGGGAAAACACGTATTCAATTTGGATGTCAGTCAGAGTGAGGCTGATTTGATTTTATGAGAATGTACTTCCTGAATCATGGCGGTTGCATCAGCATGAGCAACCATAAAGGGTTTATTCCCTGTTCATCAAAATGAATGACAATAAAATATTGGCAATTAAAGTCTGTGATCTGCTTCGTACCTTGAAGTACGTCAAAACAGAAACAAATCAGTAATGATATACGCGACAATTTTTGTGTCAGTAAAACATTGATCACCCTTGTTTCACATAAAACTACATAGAATCGGGTAGAAAGCAGCTGAATAAGAATTGTGAATTACAGTGAAAACTCACTGTAGCTCGGATGATCAAAGCGGCACCAGCATGCAGAATAATAAAACTATGTTATAAATCGGATATTGAGAAAATTACAAATTCATCAAAATTTTGAACTGTGTTCAGTTCAAGTGCAATCCCCTCTCGCGCCTGTGATGTTCACTTTTCGGAAAGTATTTCTATATAAGATTTGATTTGACATATTTCAACCAGAAAGAAGTTATAGGCCATCATCAGAAATCTCTACTTAAATATAATTAATATGGGTATTTGAAGCGAACACATTGATTGAGTTTTGTAAGAGTTGTAAAGTTAAAATGGTTTTGATAGAGCTGTCACGGACAATGCCTCGAATTGAAGTTTTGATAATAGGAACAATCTCATCAACATTTAAAGCTCATGTTTCTGCAATTAAATTTCAATCAAAATATCAATAGTCCCACAGTTTGAAATAGTTCTATTTTGGCCTACTTCCACTATCAATTTTTATATCAGGTGTTGGCCTACCTTGCTTGACGACTGCCATCTTTTCAGTATATTCCCTTCGGACGAAAGGTGTAGTCATGATCTCATCTGTAGTACTAAACATAGTGTCACATCAATCACGCAAAAACAAATTATGGAATTCTACCGAATCTGGGTGTTCGAGTCAGATGCATTACTCTGCATTCATTGGAGAACGCTCATCTGATCGCAGTCTTGTCTGAACGTCAGCCATCTGCTACTGTTGACGTAGTGGCCTCTCTGTCATAAAGCGAATCCAGGAACAATTGGGTTGCGCTTCCATTACTATACTTAGATACCACGCCTCGATCAAGAATCGCGTAGAATTTCATAGCAAAAATTGGAGAAGGCAAATCATTATGTCTATCGGAAAAGCACAATAATTATATATATAATATATAATAATTGGCGCGGGCGCGTGCGCTACTGCCTCACACGCACACAACTCTTTTTTGCTCTGTCCAAACATCAATGCTCCGTCTGTACACACGACCAGCTTGTGTGTCTAATTGTTCGAAGAAAACAGCTGTGATTCAAGCACGTGCTGCAAAACTGTTCACTCTGAGGTTGAGCGTCTGACTTTGAGACGGAAAGCTGTGCACAGCTGTCACGAGAAGCTATTGAATTTAAATGAATGATGACACTTTTCACTTTAATAATTGTTGGAAAATTATTTTTATGGATGCGCCGAAGGCGTCGCAGGTACGGAGAAGACGCCACTGTTTTGTACCGTTTGCAAAAATGAATGAACACTCTTGTGAATTCGATTTATCCCACTTTCAGTCATCGGTTTGAAGTTGGCTGGTTCTTTTTTTGGCCTATATTCCCACATCTCTGGAATCAATGCACGAATCCTCTGTTTGTGAACTTTCATTCACTAGACATTCATCATTATCATTTTCACATCATCAATATCACATGAATTAATCAAGTGAATCCATTTAGAAGAAGGGCTCATCATATCAGTCATCAGACATTCACACTTTAAGGAATCAAGTTTCCGAATTCAGCTGTAAACATAAAAAATTCTACATTGCTAAACCGGACCGGTGAAACATCGACAAAAACGTATCTTAAGTTTTTCTTAGATTTTGTCAAAGATGTCCTTGCAACATGCTGTTGTGTGTGAAACTCAAACCATCCACTGATTCCTTTTCAATTACAGTTTACATCATTTTTAAATTCAGAGTGGTAATTGGCCTGCATTCATGTTATCTATTAGTGTGTAAATTCGTGGCCGTTTATGCATGATGTTACAACTTACAAGACGCATCCCAGTTTGTATTTCTGCTTTTTCAATATCAAAAGTATTTCAAAATGACTGTGGTCATTTAGTGCACTGCAAAGTCAAGCTGTCTTTGTTAGTGATTCCAATAACATGTTTAAATAATATGCCTTAGTGTTCACGGTTGCTTTACTTGAAAACCAGAAACAATAAATATACTATAGAGAACGAAAGAGGATCAACATAATGCTCTTTCCAACGATCATGTATGCATTAAATCCAATCTTTAAATCATCAAATTAACATCTGACATCCTTTACTTTATCACTATCACTATCAATCCTTGCTTATTCTCGTTTCAAGGTGAAAAATTGTTATTAAGGTCAAATAATTAAGATCAATTATTCAGTAATATGTACTGCACACTCATTTATGTCACTATGTAGCATGAACAACAATTCTCATGGAGGAGATGCTTTTATCGTCTAACACTAGAGAAGGTAGGTTTCATTGCAGAAACATCGAGCTCTCACTCGCGAATTTGTGTAAGTAAGGATTCCATGACGGCATGAAATTTATCGAAGAACTATTGGATTTAACGAGGTAGAACAGTAGTATTCACCTGATGTTTTATATATGCTTTACACATGCAAGACAAATGGTTCTCGTGGTCTCGATATGGCTTCATGACAATGGTTATGGACTTCAATGCATGTGACACGCAAGCACTTACAAAAACTCCTCGTGTAAGCGGAACCATAAATATTGAGGTTCTTTAGCGAGTTTCATGAACATACCATGTATCCTCTGTGTGCAATATACTTGCACACTGTATTTCTGTATCCATAGTATCACACTTATCAACTGGTGGTCGGTGACTAAAACAAGGGAATGAGGCAGATAGGCATCGGCGTTGCTAAATGACGCTGGTAGTGAACAAAACATGTGACCTCGAATTCTAACAGCAGCCATGCTAGCATGATGTGCACATCATGTGTGTACGCATGTGGTGTAAGCACAACTACTTTCAATGAATCTATAATTGGAAAACTCAGCTTTCCAATTTAGACATGCTTTGATTTACAGCCTAAGCCAGTGAAAATAGAATCTCGCAATTGAGAGGTGCAGTCTCATTGGATAGGAACAAATATATGACACAAAATACACCTAATTGCACTACTGAATCAACCATTTTTCAAAGCCATATTTTTTGGGGGGCTTTCTTCCCGAAACGTCCGAAAATAAAACTACTGTAAATGTTGATTTTAACTCTTGCAAAACTGAAGGGAGACTTTGCAGTGTTTTTACCTGCACATAACTATGATAGGCCTAAGCCTTCCGTCGGAAGCAATGACATGTAAGTATATAATGTTAAACATGAACTACAATATATTCCTATTATTATTATTATGCTCCATATGTTGTGTATTGGTGTTGGGCAAGGACGAGATTATGGAGGAAACCACTTTTCCCTGCAGAGTATGCACTTTTTGTGATTCGAGCGTCTGCAGGCTGGTTAATAATCAGCCAATGTCTGATCCACTTGCGACCTCCAAGTAGCTGGATTACAGGTGCTAGCCACACACCCGGTCGGCTGTAAGGTTATAGATGATATAAGAAAATAGTTATTAAGGCTATAATCCACTTTAATGACCTCCAAGTAGCTGGATTACAGGTGACAGCCAAACACCCGGCCGAAAGTATTATTAATAAGGTTGACTGCCCAAGGAGTCGAACCAGGGCCATCCAGACCACAGGCAGACACTTAAACCACTGTGCCACTCGTTCGATGGCACACATTATCTTATCGGATGTAAGCGCTCTTGTAAAGAAGACATGTGAATAATGCATTCCTACTGATGCAGAACAACTTAGCTGAAATCGAATGCATTACTTGCTAAAACACATCGGTTGTGGTATTGCTTTATACAAACCAACGCGAAATTATTTTCTGACGTTAACTCCATTTCGTGGTCTAGACTGATTCTATTTGCAATATATTTCCAAAAATATCTTAGAATTCATGCATATTCATGCTAGTGAAGATTAGTATTAAAGGTTTAGCGCAAAACACGCCGCAATTACGTTTTGAAAATTCGGCTGTGGATGAAAGAAATGTCAACTATAATTGATTTCGAACTGCAAAAACAGTTGCGACTGCTTCAATGAGCAGTAAGCAATTCAAACATAAACTGCCGACAATTTAAATATTGACTTTGTCTTGAGCACAATATCATGAAGAGGCTAGTTTTATTTAATCTACTAGAACACGCTAATTGTCGAAAAGGTGAGCTTGATATTATCTTGTTACAAAGCATTCCTGCATATAAAATTTGGCTACAATCTTGAGAGTTGAAAAGTGAAATGTAAGGAACTGACCAAAAATAATTTTGCTACAAGGATTGTCTTCAATTTGGAAAATATAACGGCTGAAATTGTTTAAATAAAAGAATTATTGTTTGCTGC
The DNA here is from genome assembly GCA_907163375.1 of Prostheceraeus crozeri. Lineage (NCBI taxonomy): Eukaryota > Metazoa > Platyhelminthes > Polycladida > Euryleptidae > Prostheceraeus > Prostheceraeus crozeri. The sequence continues at coordinate 160,819 of CAJQUW010014428.1, forward strand.
ATGTCCACTGTGCCACGAAAAGCTCTCTTTCTCTTTAACTGAAATAGATTGTTTAAGCGTGTCACCTTATTAGAAATGCAAACTGATTCACAAACAGGAACTTACTAAGTGGGCAAATAGAATTTCTTAATGCCTTACTCAGATAGGAAAAATAGTCGTTCATCGCTTGCGGATTGCTGTAAATTCCTTCAACATGCTCTGATGGCGCACAGGTTTTGTCAATAAAGTTAGTTCCCTCCGATCATGATTAAAAAAGATAGCAAGCGAGCGGAAAAACGTTCATTAACTTCTCTAGAGAATTTCACATGGTCTGTGTCTCTTTGCTGTGTGATCCAGCTGTTAACAGTCACTGCAACTTCGCACAATTTGGAGTGCTTTTGTTGACCTAACTTCTTATTTCTTGATAACTATGGTACTATTTAAAAATGTTTTGTGAACAATTGTCATCCAATCTTTATCTGAATCAACATTATATCAACAGCGAACATGTTTGCTCAGATTAGTTCATAGCATTTCACAGATATAATTGCATCTCTTGTGCATCGCTTATCACTTAAGGACATGTGACAGCCTTTTCAAAGCGTGTTTACAATATGGGCTCTGCCTCAAATTTGGTGATGATATCACGACAATCAAGATTGTCAGTCAACAAGCGGTTTCTGTCTTTGTGAAGTTGTTATATAGTCTTGGATCATTTTGGATAACAGAAATTAGCTCATACCTTTTACTTTTAATAGTTCAAACAACATTGATGCATAACAACTACTTACAATTTTGAATGGAATATTTAAGTAATTGTACAGTTTGTATCTACGACAGTGCGACCAGATGCCCGGTTTTGCCGGGTGAGTCCCAATTTCGGAGCACTTGTCACTGTGTCTCGGACAAATAAATATTCCGGTTTTGCAGCACATCAGCGCGAAATTTCAGTTTTAGCTTTATTCATATCTCATGGTTTTATTTTGTTGAAACGAAAGCACTGCAAATTCCGCTGGCGTTCATGAAGTCGGAAACCCGCTTTTGAAAAACGATAAAATCTGATTAGATTCTCTCATTCGAAGAAAATGAACAACCTACAATTGTCAAAATGCGGCGATTTCTATATTGTGCATTAGCAATAATGACCCAGTAACAAAATAGAATTGAACATCAGATAGCAAGTTATTTGCAAAAATTGCATAGGCTGAATATCTGGTAAGAATTCGTTTCTGTTACGAATCAGTGACGACGTGAAAGCAACGAGGCGGTAGCAATTAGAAATAATCCAGTATGATGGAAGCCTCAAGTGTGCGATTGTTATGTCTGCAGAAAATATTTTGTTACCAGGGGAACCCCCTGTCAAGGGGTGCCCCTTCAGCCTACCATTGTTATTAAAACAAGTGGGTAGCTACGTGATAGCCAAGCGATGAATTTCTGTCTTCCATCCTCGAATCATTTAAGAAATTAGGCAATTGATCTCTTGCTTGAATACTTATATGTCGCAATCTTCTGTGTCATAGGTTTGGTATTCAGAAAAATTGAAGAACCTGGATTGATCACATAATTTCTTAGTTATCATCATCTGCTTCAATTGCTTAGATGACCACATTGGATTTAATCGCTGTTTCTTTAAACCCATAACATAAGACATAAAGATTACTGATTGACACGTAGCTAGCAGATTAGGCTCCTATCAACACGAGGCGCCGATAATGATTACAATTTCGATTTCAAATAATTGCCTCGTGGCCCCTTCCTTGATGATCCGTGATGATGATCCACTTTAATCCTATTATTTGAATCCCAAATCACTCCTGACTGCATGATTTTCAATTCAAGTGTAATTGCATTGAGGCTTGAGAAACCAAAGCTCATTGAAATGCATGTACCCGCAATTACGCCATCAGTGCCTGCACTGTGCATCTCTGTTTGGCATTTGAATTTCATATGTTGTCATATCGTAGACAAAACTCTTCTTCTTGCTCGTCACATTATCTGTTCCTCACATTGCTCTTATGCTTTTGCTGACTGCAAACATTTCTTTGATAAGTACAGGTCGTCATCCTACAAGAAGCTGCTATGGTCAGCGATGTCATTTGAACATCCTCTATATTCTTTGACAAGAGAGACTATGTCGCTGTAACATCATACTACTACCTGTCGGATTTTGCGATGATGTTCTGGCTGATAATTATTGAACTTCTAGTTTACCTTGATAGGGAGTTGACTTTATGTCGACGTAGACAAAGAGTTGCACCCACAGAATTAAATATTTTGTTTATCTGCTTCGGTTTTTTGTTCATCTGCCGAAGCGCGCGCAGATGAATCTAATTCTGTGGTTGCACCTGTCCTTCAGAGGGAGGTGGGTTCTCGTCTGCCGTATTGCATGAAAGGTCGGCTGTGATATGACTCCTTCTTCATATACATGCACGACGTCCAGTAATTACTTACTCATCCACTGACGAGCAGGGAGTTGTGTGGAAGATATCCTCTTGAGATGGCAGGTCGGAATCCCAAAGCCCAGTATTTGCCTTTCTGACCGGATGCAACCTACCCCTGTATCTCAGGGCGAAGGTCACTAAACGAAATGAGCTCTCGTCCCGTAACCGCACTGCCTTTTGAAGGAGGAAGAATTATCTGGGAAATATAGTGGGGAGTACTGACCAGACTAAAGGTACTGCACATACCCGCGGAGGTAGCTTAGAAGATGACGGTTCGTGGTAGCTTTGATGGTGGCCCACACGTCTCCCGAATGGGTACCTGACGACCGTTGAGTGTGTGAACAACGTCGTATTTCATAGGCCTAGGCCTCCGGCGGGCTTGACGGACTCCGTTCGGCTAGCTCACTTAGCTCCGAGCCATCGGCTCGTCGCACGATCGTGCCGCGTCTCTTATCATTAGATTTCGCTCACTTCGAAAGAATTCTTAGAATTCTTAGTTCGCTTAATCTAGCTAGAACAATGAAGGATAATCGAGTTCTTGTTCATGTAGGTTTAACGATCAGGAGGAAGAATTGTCTTAATGCACAATCAGGTATTATTTGCAATGTATTTGAGCCTACATTGCAAGCACATTCAGAAACGAAGTACGACAACCTACCAACACTGGTCGCCAAGAGCCCGGTTAGTAGCGAAAAGGGACAAAAGGGAACATGCTCGTCCGAAAATGGAAACCGTGGCAAAGGGACTTAACCATATTTCAGAAAAAGTCGAATTTTTCAGCATTTTTTTTTTAAATCTTCGCTGGTATGGCATAATTGACGAAAAATAGAAGAAGCGCCGACTTGTCCTACGTATAATGTACGCGTAATACCGCTAGCTAGATCCACAGTTGCAAATTGATGTACGGTATTATGCATGACAAGCAAATGACAGTGAAATTAAGCTTAATTTTCCATGTGTAATCTAAAAAATATTTTCAGAAGCAGAACCAATAGGCAGTTGTAAAGAGCATTCTGCTAACACGTATATGCTTCTGTTACCCGAAAACAAAAGTCTGACTACGCCCTTGATATTTTTGAAAATGTGTAGTTAACGCATTTCTTGAACAGTCGCTGTCAAGCAACAGCCGCAGCCACCATTCGAAGCAATGAGGCAACTAGATAATGTCGTTCACAACTATTCAAGCACTTACTGCTTGAATTGCACATTACTAGCGTTCCATTTTAAGTACACTTCTATGTACGCACCTATGGTATGATAACAAATAAATTACCGGATAAGCTTTCAGATATTACAGATTTTGTGCCATCAGTTTTGATCATCAACTTGACTTTTAAACAAAGAGGCAAGTAGCCATTTACACTTAGAAGGTCCAAAGAGCATTATCAACATCAATGAATTGTTTAGGTCAATTGGCTGCTGTAAAAAGTCGTTTCTTACACACCGCTTTTGTAAAATACAAGTCGACTATGTGATTTTGCGTAGCCTATATCTATTCGAATGTGCTAAGGTACTTTAATGAGGTTGCAGCAACCCAAATACTGCATCGTCAATATTATGATATCAAAAATAATGTGTGCGCAAACAAGTTGCAAAAATTACCGTAGGTCGGATATGGGACCTGTAATGGTAGTCGCCCTCGATTGGAAGTCGCAGTCAAGAATGACAATTTTTAATTTAGAAATACGATTTTTTGTATACGACAGGGTTGGAACCGGCCGGTGCTAGGCCGGCGTCTCTTTAGTATACTAGCTAAGGCTGGCAGCTGGTCAACTTAGAACACCATGCATCATTTGATATATAGCATACCGTAGGGGCTGGGCCGACTCTCATCAGCAGCAGGAGTTCCCGATGATGCGCATACCGGTATTGAATTTGTTCAAATTCTATTCTAATATATCTTCAATCAGGTAACGACAATTATTCATACTTTGACAATGCGTGCATAATTGTATGTCTTGTACGCATGTGAAAAAAATAAGCAGCAGTACGCATGATGACTTATTCAAGATATGGAATAATTTCATGATACTAGGGAATACACAGTTTTTATAAAATGCATTTTGGTTAGAGAGTGCGCGATTCCGGAAACTCAATTTGAGAGATGAGAGTGGGATTGAAACTTGATAGATAAGGAATTAGTTGCGTGGATTATAAAGAATATCGAATCACATCCTGCTGCTAAACCTGCTGGTCAAACAACTACAAAGATATTATGAAGAACAGAATCACTAAAACAGAAATCTCGAGCAAAAAACAGTCGCGAATGCAGAAAATTATAGCAGAAATTGCATAAACTTATTAAAGTACTTCCAAATAGTTGTTTTTGAACAATATTTCCTACAAAACGGAGAAGCAACAAAAATTTGTAAATTTTTCTCATGAGTTGTAGAGGTGAGTACCTAAACTGTTTTGTCATTATTATCAGTAATATTGTCAGCGGCTTTGAATAAAGATTTGAAGAACAATAAATGTTCAAGAAACGGCTCGTGATGTTTCAGTCACATAAATTGTGTTGTATTCACATACATGTTCATTCACATACATTGCAATTCTTTTAATCGACTAGACAATTGGTTCTTGAATGAATGCGGTCAATGGTCGACGTAAGCCTAATTAGAATAACCGCCCGGCCGGCGTGATGAGCGCAAGGATTGGTCGGCCGGCCGACCGGTCTTCAAATTTTTGTCCGGGCCGGCGGCCGATTCCAACCCAGGATGCGACATGCAGTAATATGTATTATTTTCAATGAATGCTCATTTATTTTGTGTTGTGGATATGACTATATTTTAGAATTAGAAAACATTGTAATTTTAGATATTTTAAATGAACATTATAGTCATAGAGTAAGTATATATAGGTAGAGTGCCGACTCAAAAAGTATCTGTATACAGTGAAAAGTTTTGCATCAAAAGATTCAGTTTTTTACGGAGATAACGTTCCTGTGGTCCAAAAAATTACTTGAGCAGTTTTTAAAAAGCTAAATTTTTGCAAATTCATATACTACCGACGTGAAGCCCCTTTATAATTTTTATGAAAAAATTGTATATCAAAAGGAATGAATATTCACTATCTAGCATCTTGATTAAGCGAAAATTAAGCTGATGATCTAGAAAATTTCATGACCTGCATTATAAAGCAAGTACCTGAAAGTCTTCAAGGAAGAGTTGAGATCCTATTGATAGTTTCTTAGCTGAAATGTCATGTTTTTAATTCAATTTTCAATGGCTTGATTTAATGATTCACAAGGCGTCATTTATTGAATCTGATTAGTAATGTGGACCCATTAACATCTTTTATAGTTAATTATGATGATTGCTTCCTTGATTATGATGCTTTGCTCTTTCAGTGGCAGCTTGTGATATGATCACGCTACAGAATATAATCTTATTATGATAAAACTGAGCTTTCAGTAGTGGTAACCCATCGAATTGATAATTTAACAAACTATATTGTCTCTCCAAGTTGTCATGACATGGAGAATTTGTGGAATACTATTCCTTATTCTGCATTGCTATTATTATCAGTCAAATTCGTTTACATTTCTCCAAAAGTGTAAAAATTTGCATATCTCACAGGTGGTACTGGGTCTCGACCTGATATCGATTCATATTCATTTAATGAAATCAAAACTGTATACACATTGGGGATTTAATAAATGTTGAGTTACCACTCTACTTGATATACCTGCTCTATGCTTATAATCTTATTGATTTGTAGTTTACAATTTACAATGAACTATTTTGTGCTTATTTGTAAATATTTGTCGCACTCACCACTTCCATGTTGACGCGCTGTGTGAGAAGTTATCAACGCTCCTTCGATGCTGTCTGATTTCGCGTGATATGAATGAAGAGACGATCGCTGACTGCCAACCGATGCTGCAGCAGCAACTTGCCAATCAGTGTTGAAGACAATGGCGGAGTATTGACGATCCTCCCGCAACGGCACATTATTTCGTTAGACAACAGGACTGGTGCCCCCTCCGCTTGTTACCGTGTGTATTTTGCACCTGTCACGACGTGAGAACAAGATGGGCTGCACTGAAGAGAACCGCCTTAAAATCACGACTTCAAGGGCAGCCGATTTCCGTGGATATCACCCTGATGCTGGCATTCGCCCCTTCAAGTTAGCGGCAATAGGAAGAGAATTTAACACTTTCATTGTTTTATGTTCTTAGGGGTCAACGTATGATTGCAGGATTATTTGGTTTCCTTCCACTTGGCCCCTATTTCAGAGATTTTCACTCATATTTTCAGACACACATACACACACAGAGAGAACGATGAACTATGAAATATATTTTTGAAAAACCAATTACAGGATTTTCGTTCAAATTTGACATATCGAGTATACATAAATTGAAAAGATAGAGCAGTTTTACAAAGGAAGCACACGATTACAAAAGAGAGAGAGAGGGAGAGATAGCAAAATGTTATATAATGCAATCTTGTTGTGACGTGCATTCTAAGGATTGAAATTGATGTTCGTTATACATGTACATAAGTTTTTCCTCATCTCCATACAGAACCTACCTCATATACTCATCGATAGTTCGTATATTCGGAGTATGACTAGTTATTAAGTACGACAAATAGTAATTGTAACAAGCAAATGTCGATTACAGCATTAATTGCGGTACCCCAATTTAATTTCAGAAATTCTAATGACATGAAAACTTTGGATGGCATTTAATTAGGCTGCACCCTTATCATGGCAGAATTTAGTCGGCCTAAATTTGATTACTGCATCAACACTCAGTCTCAGCTACCAGTCAAGTTTGTTGGCTTTCTTTCTTTTTGCTATTCTCCTTGGAATGATGTTCGTGTGACATGCTGAGACGACAAGATAAAGATTTCATATTTATTTATATATAGCGACATATTCAGATTACTCAGTGTGAAAATTCCATTGGTAGACAATTTGAATACTTCTCCTACATCAAAACATCATTGGAAATGCTTGCTATTATTGTACATTGAAAGATAAGCAGAGCGTATTTGGCAATTTCAGGGAGTTCCCAAGGGTACTTTGTGCGGTAAATTTTCAAGGGAGTAACAATTCAGTCCGTTATATCCAGGGCGCCTTAATCCTCGGATATCCCTCCAGAAATCGATAAGGGTGACTTTTCCTTCATTGCCCTCCTTGACCTTTTCTCAACATTCGTTTCCATTCACCACATCATCCTTTTTCTATGCCTCGGAGTCTCGTTCGGCAGGCCTGAGTGGACGGGTCCCGTCCTGGTTCGCGTCATCCATTACTTATCTAACCCAAACCATATTCTATGAGTCATCCACCTCTCATGGAGTGCCTCAAGGCTCCATTTTGGGTCCCATATTGTTTCTGCTTTACACGTCTGACCTCCTTAATCTCATCACATTTTATTGCCCCTTGCATTATTTATTTTCGATGACATCCAGATTTATGGCTACTGTCAGCAGTCTGAGACTCATGACCTCTTTACGAGCTGGATCGTGAACAATTGCCTGTTGCTTGATCACAGCATGAAGCGATGTGGCCACCCTCAAAAAGACGCCGTCACCTCGTTCCGAAGACCGCAATTGTCATCGATCAGCATTGCTTCATTACCTTGACTAGCAACATTCGCGATCTAAGTAAGTAAGTAAGCGCTTTCTGATTGATGAAGGAGATCATGTGATCGCTGAGTTTAACATACCAAAATTTAAGAAGAGGAATGCACATCAGTTTATAAAGACAAGCGGAAATTTCACTTGTCATTGCATGTATTGTAGATGACCATAGCATGTTGCTGAGCTATCTAAATGACATTCAAGAGTTTCAAATTCGCAACTATGCGTAGGAGCATGGTAAAAACGCATCCAACCTTCGCTGCGCACGGCAATGAGGCAGAAGAAAATAATTTGATGCATTCAAACGATGTGGAATGATATCATGAAGAGCGTCACAGCATGAAAGAAAATTGCCAATAGCAGTCTTAAATTTTGACTCAAAGGAAAAGAAACTGCTTCAAGCGCATGATGAGCCACAAATTATTCAATGCGCTCTTTTCTGAAAAGCATCTAATTTAACAATTAGTTTTGATGGCTATCGGCCATACACTTGAGAAGCATACGTAAATAAAGAAGATATATGAGCATGGTAGACAATTTTAAAATCGTTGACATGCATATTGCTCATTTCTTAGCAGTGCGGAAATTTGCTCGTCCCACTTCAATCTCGGTGTAATATCTGATCCCTGGCTATCCATGCCTACATGTGTCATCGTTGAGAATTTACCTTTACTTTGAGATTCTCTCTTTAATTTTTACCTGTTTGTTCCTAATTATCAGCTCTATCGTGTAGCTCTCCGCATGTATTTTTCTATACATGGTATGACGAGAATTCAAATTTTCTTGCCCGTGTGTCACTTTGAGTAGGCCTTCTTGCAAGATGTAATATCATTGACTTCTACATGACTAATAAATAACAACTACTACATATGCTAGGTCTATACCTACACTTGCCAATTATTATCATGCAAGATCAAACGTGAATTAAAGTTTCAACATCACTCTTCCTTCTCAGGCGTGCTGACGTATTCAGACTGCACATAGATTGAGCGTAGAGATACCTTCACTTAGATGCTCTATCTGCCGACTTCCAGTGACAATATTTCAAGCCAAGTCGCGACTCCGACCAATTAAAAGAAATGAAGGCGAACCGACCAGTGGGCAGATTATTTCAAGGCGAGCCCAGTCGAATTGGCTGCTTGCTGCCGCTTGGTTTAGGTAGATTTCTGTTTATAATAGAATTCTTGAACAAATTTCGAGAGGACAAACGCAGTCAGGAGAATTGTCCGTCTCTCAACATAAGAGAGGAGCGCATCCAGTGGTAACCAATAGCTTTTGTTGCATAAGATATAGCAAGATACCTCAAGTCTCAACCCATACATTATGCCACTGCTATCTCACCACTGCTACAGCACGGATGAAGCTATTTACCGCTGTACATGCTGCTTTTATCTTAATTTGTACACATCTTGTTTTCTATGTTGGTTTCTTGAGAGTGCCCTCTGTTTTGGCTGGTTGTTCTTTCACTCATCACCCGCTTAATGTAAAATAACAACGAATTGTATAAGTACCGGTATTTGTAAGTGATTTAGAAATGTTCATGAAAAATGGACCACTCGAATTCTGTCAATACTCAATAGGTTTTGCTTGAGCTGTTCAATGCCAACTGAGCGCATCAAAGAAATTTTCAACTGATTTCACACATGTACTACCCATTGCTTTATATTTTAATTGATTGATACGCAAGTCAATTTTGTTAGATATATAAACTTCACAAATAGTCAATTAAGTTAGACCACTTACTTTGAGTTAGACAAATCTCAACATCATAGGGAAAATTGATTGAATTTTACGAAAATTTCAAAATGAAATTTCTCCATGATACTTTGTCCAATGTCGTACCATTAGAAAGCTTATTGAAAGATTCAACCGATGGTACTACTTTATCAATATGGTAGACATTGTCTTCATAAATTGCAAGAACAGTACAAACCAAATTTGTTGCCCTTCGGCAATATTGACTTCAATGTTGCCTCAAATTAAACTTTGGAAAATTAGCTTTTATTATGACTGGTTTATCTGCGACACGATTGGAGGGCACGAGAACCAATTGAACGTTGACTTAAGAAAGGTTTCCGTTTTTTATGAACAAGTTTAATTATTAAATAGATTAATGATAATCTAGCATTATTGCCTGCGTGAGAATAATCGCATATGTTAGAAGTTCTTAATATTTTCTTATCGTTGGAATCTGTCAAAGTTAGATCGATTTAAACTTCTTGCCAGAATAAACTCTGAGTGAATAAAGAATAGTCAGAAACCTTCTTCCTTTCTATCTTTTTCGAGAACATCAGCACTAAAATCAGTGACCTTTTAATTAATCATTTTCAAAATTTTAGTCATTCTATGAAAGTGAAAAGAGAACATCGTTCAATGTAATATAAATAGATCAGCATTATAATGTCATTTTCACGATCTGAACACTTTTTTAATCTCATTAAAAGGAGAGAATGATAATAAAAAGAGAAACGTGTCGGCAAAAATGATTTGGTTAGATGGTTTCAAGCATTCTTCTTATCAGTCAATGATTCTTTGATTTTCTAATGTCGTGGTAATGTCTAAGTAACACCTTAGCAAGAATTCTAATTCTTTTTATGTTTATTGAAGCAGAGATACACGTTTAGACTATACACGTTTACAAGGACAGCAGCATCAATTCTTCTGGTTTAGCAATTAACTCAGGCATTGAAATAACTGGTTCAACAGCACAACTTTCACATATTTTGTCATATGAGTCATGTATGCTTCTTATTCATTACTGCAGTCACAATTTTGTGCATTCAGGCTGCTGAAGATATCAAAACACAATATGTACAATGAAAGAATGAACAAAAAAATCGAAAGTACATCATTTCGAGATTGATTTCAAAATGAGTAAAATTTAGAAAATAAGCAGACTTGAAGAACTTCAGCATTGGATATTTTTGGCACTCGCAGATTTTTGTATTTGTATTTGTATTCGGAACTCTTTACATAACGGGATTTAGTCACAAATGACTTCTAGGCCGCTTTACACAATTCAATTAAAATCAAGAAATTTGTAAAAACTTTTGTAAAAGAAATTTACAACGAAGTTTTTTAAAAATCGATAAAGAGTCCAACATACGAATGTCAACAGGAAGTGTATCCCAAAGGTAAGACGCTGCAACTGGGAAACATCGCCCACCAAAAGTAGACCGACGATGGAAACGAGTTTCCAACACTCTAGTGTCACTCAAGCGCAGACGTCTTCTATTTGGAATTGTAGCAACCTCCATTAATGCTGTCTTTTTTACTGGTCTGTCGCATTGATCGGCAACATTACGTATCAATTAATTTCATTTGATGACTTAAGCAAATAATGAGAAAATGTCATAACAGGGTCAAAATTCTGAGTACTGATTACTCATTGGCGTTATTCTAAACTTTCGTGAAATTGGAAAATTCTTAAATTATGTTAAAAGTGCATAGAAGGTAGCCTGTGCGACGTGGGCCTACATTTTCATTGATTTCATCCAAGTCTGCAAGTCTGTAGACATGAACATGACTTTGATAATGTGCCGGTATTGCATAATACATCAAGTAACATGATGCTTCATGACAGTAAACGAACCATGTGGTCTTGTTATAACATAACTTGTTATATACTGAAAGGTGGTATTTTCCATAGATATCCAAAAATCCACCCAGGTTGAGCTAGTGAGACTAGAATGGATAATAGCGCGGTCACTTCAGCCGCTCACATAGGCACTGATCTAGATCTTAATAAGGATCAAGTATCTGAAATCTGCAGTGATTGCAGATTCTTACTTTATCAAAATGCTTCTTTATGTAATGGTTATAAATGATAAAAACCGAGAACAAAGTACACACAGTTTACAAAGTACACTGACAAGCTTCCGGAACCACATGTGTGAAGTTGGTGGAACCATCCAGCGGAACCATTATTTAATATACAGCGAGATTCTATTCGAAGCAACTTCCACGTTATCAGTTTCAGTCTCCTCATCAGGAATCTAGGCTCAGATTCCACCATTTCGCAGCCGCTATTGAGAAATTCAAGTTTTATAGATAAAAGTGGTTCTGGTAACTTCACACACGTTCCGAAACCTTCCCATTGGCAGCCATTGGAAACCGTCATCGCTTAGGGATCGCTGTCATGACAACGCTTGTCGACGACGTGGTATTGTTTTCTATGTCCATGCCTGTTCTCGCTATTTATTATCATAGATCGGATTTCCATGGTATTTTATCATCATATCTAGAGCGAAGACCTATATCCCATTTACCTTTGACTTTGAGAATTGGTCATGAAATCATCTGGGGTGAATAGTGTAGTAATATGGACCGCGATGGAGGTCTGTAATGGACAAAGAAATCTAAGGGCGCGGAGTGCCCGTAGATTTCTTTGTCCATTACAGACCGACTTCAAGGTCTATATTGCTATTGTTACCCATTTCATCGAAGCTTTCATCTTTCTATGATCATCATTCCGTAATATGTCCTTATGCATAAAAAAGTTTAGCAAAATATAGCTATTTTGAGTATGAGCGGTCCGCAACATAGAAGTAGATGAGACTTTCTATGGTATTATTAATTTCTATGGTCCGCAATATGCAAGCATTCAAGAAAAATGATATCTTGATACACAGATATCATTGATCATCTCTCACAGAACGTCATGCATGGCTAGAGCACATAGCATCTTTGTTTATTAATGTTTTTGATAATTACTTAAGCTGCACAACCGATATCTTGATACATTGATATCATCAAAATTATATCTTCGTCTGAATATTAGTTCGATGCAAGCGCAAATAAGTTACAATTTCCTGTAAATGTCGATGTCAATAAATGATAGAATTGATAATGATGGATTTGATTTGGATGACAACTTTTTGATAAATTATGATTTTGTGCCGAATGGGCTGATTTCGGGATTAAGCACAAACGAATTGAATGCGTTAACGAAGGAGACTGCAAAGAAAACAAGCGAACAACAGACATATGAATACCCAACAATCCCTAATGAAATTGAATATCCTCAGTTAGACCCGGGAATTACGAATGTACATGTATTAGATCAAGCAGAAATGAGTATGAGGCCAAAGTCGTCAGTTTACCAAACTGCGAAGAAGTTCAAGGATTTTCTGTCATCCAAAAATTACCCTGTGAATATTGAGACCATGCCAGAAACTGTTATAGCCGATTATCTCCGTTATTTCTACCACAATTTGAAGAAAACTGACGGAAGTTATTATTGTCCAGCTACTTTAGGCTGCAATCCATTGATTTTTGACCCAGGCGCCAAACAACCGAAATATTGATATAATCAACGGGTCTGCGTTTGAGGCAGCCAATAATATGCTGAAGACCAAAGTTGGCAGTATCTCAAGAGTGGAGCAGAGCAACGTAAGCAAACAGTTGAAATTGAGCAAAATGACTTGGCCCGTCTTTCTTCATACTTCAATCGGTCAACACAGTTCGCCTACAGCAAGAAGTATGGTATAACATTGAATATAATTTCGGGATGAGAGGAAGGGAAAATATGCGCGAGCTAACAGTGCATACTTTCAGTAAGGAAAAAGATTCAAGCGGAAGAACTTACATAAAAATAAATGAAACTCATCTATCGAAAAATGTAAAGGCATCATTGCCGTTTAAGGAATTCGATGACTTGAAAAAGTCAAAAATGTATGAACAAGAGGACAAGTCCCATTGCCCCGTTGAAGCATTTGACATTTACTCATCTCGAATCCACGATCCTAAAATATTATGGCCAAAAGACTCGAAAAGTTTTGAAAATGACGGCCAATGGTATCACAGGAATCTCGTCATTGGAAAAAATACCCTAGGAAAATGATGCCAGAAATTTCAAAAGCCGCATCATTGTCAAAAACCTATACAAATCATTCCGTTCGTTCTACAGTTATAAACCAACTCTATGATAAGGGATTTTCGAAAGAGCAAATTTGCAAAGTCACTGGAGACAAGAATTCGAGAAGTTTGGAATCCTATATTAGGAAAAGATATAGCGACCAAGAAATGTTCAACATGAACAAATCACTATACAATTCTCTACATTCCCAAAGTCAACTACAATTACGAGAACAACAGCGGACATCAAGTACATGTACATCATCACAGATCGACAGGCCAGAAGCTGCTACAAGTGCTACATGTACACGAGCATTTCATGTTGTATGTCGTATTATTTTAATGCTAATACTAGATTCCCCAAGTCATTATCAAGAATAACCAGACGTGCTTGCAGCCCCAAAACTGTTGTGATTATAATTCAAAATACAAATCCATGACGCACATAAAACAAGATACCACTCACAAACATAATAGACATCTACACAAGCCTATTCTACTAAAAGATAAGAACAATAGAGATCTCACGATCCCAGAAAGAGTGTCATACATCATAGAGATATGCCACATCCACCCTGTCCAATGCAGGATCCACATCGGGGTAAAATTTGGTTTGCCGTCGATTTCGAGTTGAGCGACGTAAACCGCCCTCATTCGGAGTGGTAGGTTGTTCTCGCTCGACTTGCTGTGGTCGACACGCCGAAAGCTGTGAGTCCTGCGCGAGTAAAGAGCGACCATCATCATTTAAAATTAATGAAGTGTTCTTTCCTTGCCTGTATATAAATGTCACTGGTCTGGGAATACTGCGTGAAGTAGGTGTGTAAAGTAGTCTCTGTTGGGGTTGGTAATGAGACAAAATTGGACATCTTATAGTTCGTCCGAACATCACTTCTGCCGGTGTTCCACCTTCTCTTCTAGCAGTATTACGATGAACGAACAGAAGCCTTGAAAGAAACGCGTGAATCGAACATTTCTCAGGGGTAAATGTCATGATTCCGTCCTTAAGCACTCTTACCATTCGTTCTGCAAGACTATTAGAGCGTGGACAGTATTCAGGCGAATGCATCAAAGTGCATCCTATATTCTCCAGCCAAAATTTAAAATCAGTGTTGGAAAATTCTGGAGCATTGTCCGCGACAAGAATTCGTGGTATTCCAAAACGAGAAAAGGCACCACGTAAGTGACCTATAACCGTTGTAGTTCTTCTGTCATTACATACAAAGCATTCAAGCCAACCCGACGTGGAATCGACAAGGACAAGGATGTTGCCTATTTTTCTGTGGTAGGCCCAGTCGATGTGTACTCTCGACCATGGTGAATCCTCCTTTTTCCATTTATCGGTTGTTTGTAATGTTCTCGGCCTATTACTGTTGCAAACCTCACAACTCGAGACCATAAAATCGACATATCGATTTAACTGAGACCAGAAAAATTCCTTTTGAATTAACTTGGCAGTTGCATTGATGCCGCAGTGAGATTGATGCGCTACCTCAAATATTTTGTGATATAATGATTTCGGAGGTACGATTTTTGATCCGCAACGTATAATATCATCTTCAACCATCAAAAGTGGAATCACTCGTTTATACTTGCTTTCCAATTCACTAAGATTTTTCCAATCTCCGTTTATTATTCTCTTCTTTAAATGTTGTAGAAAGTGATCATGCAAAACCTCGTTTTTAATTTCATTTATATCGATACACGGCTTGATGAAATGAAGTGTAGGTATCTTCACATTATGATCTTCTTTAAAATCAATTCGAGACATTGCATCAGCAGCATTATTCATTTTACCAGGAACATGAACAATGTCGAAATCATATCTCATCATGTCCAAGCTGAATTTTGTTAGTCTTGGAGATACATTATCTCGAACTGGCGAATATTCATCAAAGATGAATATTAGAGGCTTGTGATCCGTTTCAATTGTAAATCGTCGACCCAAAAGAAAATGTTCTAAACGTCGGCATGCCCATAATATTGCAAGTGCTTCTCTCTCTATATTACTGTATCGCTGTTCGGTATTGCTCAATTTTCTTGATATATATAAAATAGGGTGACCTTCCTGTGATAAAATTCCTCCGATTGATTGACCAGATGCATCAACAGTCAAAACAGAATGTTTATGTAATGAAAATGTCGAAAGGACTGGTTCAGAGATTAAAGACTTTTTCAATTTTGTGAAGGAATCGTTACATTTGTCTATCCATTGAAATGTCTCTTCTTTCGTAGCATCATACAAAGGCGCACATAGTTCAGAAAATTTTGGTACAAAACGTCAATAATAGTTGACTAAGCCTAAGAAACTTTTTATTTCCTGGTTTGATGAAGACACTGGAATTTGTTCTATTTTTGCCAGGAATGACGGATCGGGTTTAATTCCATTACCACTAAAGATATATCCCAAGAAGGTGATAGAGTCACATGATAACTTGCATTTGTTCTGATTAATTGTAACATCATTTTCTTTTAATCGTTTCATGACTTGATTTACTCTTTTGTGAAGTTGAGTATGACTTGCAGCGTGTATCATCACATCATCTTGATATATAATAACTCCGGGGATGTTTTTCAAGACGTGTTCAATGCATTTTTGGAAAACAGATGAAGCATTCTTCATCCCCATTTGTAATCTGTTCAACTGGAGTAAACCTTTGCTTGTATTTATTATCGACAACTTTTTTGATTCATCATCTAATTCAACTTGATGGTATGCATTCTTCAGATCCAACTTAGCAAATTTCTTTGAACATCCTATCGTGGCAAATATTTCTTCGATCGTTGGTAGCGGATAAGAATCGGATTGTATGTTCTTATTAAGTGTAGCCTTATAATCCACACAAAGTCGAAATCTTCCATTACTTTTGCGAACCCATACAACTGGTGATGCGTGCATTGAATGGTCCACTGGGGTCATAATACCTTGACTTTGTAAATAATCTAATTCTTCATCAATTTGTTGTTTTAGATGGACTGGTACACTTCTTGCTTTACAAAATTTCAACTTTTCCATGGGATTAATCAGACAAATATGCGCTTTAAAATCTTTAATGGTAGGTAAGTATTCATCATCCGTAGATAGAATAGTTATGTTTGTTTCATTTCTATTAATGAAGTCTCTCCCAATAAGTCCATATGTCTTCTTTGATACTATTCAACTACTAAGAACTGAACAGTTTTTGTACTAGAACCGTTGCTTACCTTTGCAGAAAATTCACCAATGGCTTTTAATAACGATTCATCATAGTTGAAAGGAGTCATATTAGTATCTTTCAATGGGGGAGATCCTATAGATTTCCATTGAGTACTGGACATGATACACATTTTGGCGCATGTATCAATTTGAAATTGCAATTCATGGCCATCAACGTTTAAAGTTTCAAAATAATCATTATTTTTATCGTTGTCTTTTGTTGCTTGTAATGCAAAAATATCAACATTATGCGTACTCTTGCTTTTTACTTGAGTAAATGTTTTCTTTACACGACAGCATTTTGCAAAGTGTGATTCATTTTTCCGCAGTTTTGACATGATTTACCAAATGCGGGGCACTCTCCCTCCTTATGCCTAGTTCCACACCTTTTACAATTAAATGTCTTAGGCGTATTCGGTTTATAAAATTGCTTTCGTTTTGTTGTAACTTGTAACGTGGTTGGAACTGAATCCATCTTATAATTATCTGTTTTGCTGTTAGCGAAGGCATGTTAGTTGTTGCGAGATTTGACAAAAGTCAATTAGTTCATCTATGTTGATATTTTTGTTTTTACTTGTATCTTTTCTAAGATTCGGAATTTTAGCTCTTCTTCACGTAGACCTGCTATGAATCTCAATTTTATCATCTCAGTAGCAGCATCAGATACTCCTAAGGTTTCCTATTTACAATGGATAGATTGTTCATTAATTCTTGTTAAGAAATCTATCTCAGATTCACCGATGTGTTGGGAAATCTGCAGTAAATTCGTGCGATCTGCTATTACTAGTCATTCTTTTGGAGTAATATAATGTAATATTTTCGCTTTCAATATTTCATAGGTGAGCTTTCTATGTTATGATTTGGGAAGAATGAAATTAACTTACTACGGCAAGAAATTCCACATTTTTCTAAGAACTTGTTTGTCTTCATTGAAGTACCGGTACCATCTTCAATATTATCTTCTATTCCTTTACAACGACACTGGGCTTCGAATCCAATTAACCAGCAACGGGCTTCCTCTGCTTTGTCCAGACATAATTCATTTGTCTTTTGCTGCGACGCCGTTGTTGTATGTCGTATTATTGTAATACTAATACTAGATTCCCCAGGTCATTATCAAGAATAACCAGACGTGCTTGCAGCCCCAAGTCTACTGTAAATATTATTCAAAATACAAATCCATGACGCACATAAAACAAGATACCACTCACAAACATAATAGACATCTACACAAGCCTATTCTACTAAAAGATAAGAACAATAGAGATCTCACGATCCCAGAAAGAGTGTCATACATCATAGAGATATGCCACATTTCAAATTGCGTCAAGCTCCACCTCTCAAGATGAGTCACAATTCCAAACAATATCATCTATGAAAACGTAACAATACACGGACCATCAACGAAAAAAATGAAAATTGTTTGTAGAGGTAATTAAAACATTATCGAGATTCATTTCTCGTAATCAGACTGTTTCAATTCTACATGTAGGGGCCTATATGGTTTTGTTGTTTTGCCACTCTTTTAAATCATATATATATATATATATATATATATATATCTGTATGTATCCATGTGTGAATAGCAAATTTTTTCGGTCCGTAATCTGCTTCTTCATGATTATGCAATATATATCTACAGACATAGTGGGTAGCAATGCACTTATCAATGCAAGTCTGCAATTTTTGTCTTACAACAAACCTGTCCAATGTCGGAAGTCGTGCGTTAAAGATAAGGAAAAATGATGAAGCAGAGGTTCATCCACAAAATTGGACAAGTTGTCTCTCTTCTAATGGTCGTAAGGATGAACATTATCGACAAAACTTGTGCACAGTCACAGAATTAGATTGTTTAACTTTCAGTTTTTCTGGAAGTGAAGACTAATTCAAAACGATGGCACATGCTGGAACTTAGTAAGTGTGCAAAAAGGAATTCCTAAGACCTTACAGAGAAATAAAAAAAACAATTGTGCATCGCTTGCGGACTGCTGTGAATTCCTCAAAAATGCTTCGATAGCCACGATTCCTTCAGATTTGACGAATTCAGATCATTGCGCACAAGTTTTCTCAATAATGTTGGTCCGTCAGATTCTTTGTTTAGAAGTTGGCAGGCGTGAGGAATTAAGTTCGCTCCATCTCTTCGTAGGATTTATCAATGAATGGTACTGTGACAGCCGTTAGTTACAGACCGAGGATCTCGAAGTGCATAACAGGCACGCCACTGCTTATTCAGTGACGACTTATTGTTTAAGCGTAGATTTTGTGTGGTCAGTGCCTTTTCATTATCGCATGCAAGATATGACTGTGTACTTGTAGGGAAAAGCGACTAGGGAACGAGCAGTTCAACTCTGTGTGCACAATGATCTGAATTCTTCGAATCTGAAGGAATCTTGGCGATCAGAGCATTTTGAAGGAATTCACAACTATCTGAAAGCGACGCACGACTATTTTCCTTTCTCATTATGCATTAAGAAATTCTTTTCGCCCCTTAGTGAGTTCCTGCATGTGCCATCGTTTTCAATCAGCTTGCACTTCTGGCAAAGTGATGCGCTTAAACAATCTAATTCTGAGGGTTCATTGTTCAAAACAATTACTTGGCAATTTCATGCAAAGCTTAATTCACAATTGGATAGATTTTTCTAATCATATAATTGGTCCTGTCCCTACGCTAAACAAACATATTGCATTCACGATGGTTGGACAAAGAGGACATCTCTATTAATGATAAGTCAAGTTTGACTGGAAAAATGAAGTTAAGTTGAAAAATCACATAGCAACATGTTACACAAGCACAATCCATTAGCTCGTTCGTCCAATCTAGATTTTCTAGGCTAGTTTGGCCACTTTCTAGTCTTCCACCAAACAGCTCAATCCTTGAGATGCTCAAGTCTGAGAACAATTTTTTAATACTGATGCATGACTGGCCGAACTTGCACCCCGTAGTCACGTTGTACAGTTGATTTGATATTAAATGATGTTGTATTTCATTTCTATTAAATCAAAGGTGATTTAAAAATTTGTATACAGAGTGTTCAAAAAGAAACTGTGCACCTGATTATCGTAATTTATGACCAAGTTACTCAGTAAACAATGACTACATTCATGTCTAATGCATCGATCAGTTAATATTTCATTGTTTGATGTACGATTATCTGTGAATAGGCAACTGATGGCTTGAACGATGTTCGAGAATACAATGAGTCACTGTTTTCGCTGTTCAATTTCATTCATTCTTGACAAAATGGTCTTGACTGTGCAACAGAGAACATTCCTGGTTGAACACACGTTTTGCTGTAATGGGCAATACACAGATGAGGCTCGAAAACGATTCGAATAGGCTTTTCCAAATGAAGATCCTCCACACAGAAATTCTGTCAGAAGCCTGATAGCCAAGTTCAGAGAGACAGGATCGGTTCACGACGCAGACCGATCAGGCAGACCATCAGTTTTGAACGCTGAAAAGATGGATGCGATTTCTGAGGCAATGACCAATAGCCCAAGCAAGTCCCTTCGACGCTTGTCCCAAGAAGCGGACATCTCTCTTGGATCGGCTCATAACGCAGTGCGCAAGAACCTGAATCTCTATCCGCACAAGGTTACGTGCTATCATGAACTGAAAGAGACAGATTGCAAGAAACGTGTTCATTACTGCAGATGGTTTGGACATGTTCTTGATGACAATGGCGTTTTGAACAGAACATTCTTTTTTGACGAAGCTTGGTTTCACTTGTCAGGTTATGTCAACAGTCAAAATTCACGTCACTGGTCGACTGTCAATCCCCATCAGTTCATTGAAAGCTCTCTCCATTCCGACAAAGTTGGTGTGTGGTGTGCAATGTCTCGTTGGAGAATTATTGGACCAATTTTTTTTCAGCACACGATTAATGCAGAAAGGTATTGGAACGAAGTGATACTCCCCTTCATGAACGAACTATCAAGACAAGAGCGACAGCACGGCTATTTTCAGCAAGATGGAGCACCGCCGCACACGGCGAGCGTAAACTTGTCACGCCTGAAAGAAGCCTTTCCTAGTCGACTCATCTCCACTGGAATCTGGCCACCAAGGTCCCCCGATCTGAGCCCTTAGATTTCTACCTATGGGGAACCGTTAAAGAAAGTGTTCAAAAGGAAGCCACGCAACTTAGAAGAACTTCAACAGCACATCAGTGAAATCATTCAGGACATAACTCAGGAAGAATTGGCTTCAGTGTTCAATAACATAAAAAACCGATTGAATTGTGTATTCGAGAAAACGGAGGTCATTTTCAGCAATTTCTTTGACTGCTCTCACATCTTCTTGTTACTTGGTTATCATTAATACACAAATTACTTGATTTGGAATCACTTGTTTTGATTTTATATTAAGATTAATAGGTGCACAGTCACTTTTTGAACACTCTGTACTCATATTTTATTCGATGAATTCTAAACGTCTTTCAACTGTGATTTCCGGAAGTAATGTAAAATTCATTTGAAAATTTTCACATTCCAGTACCGTCTGGATCGCATAATCTGATAATGCGTATTTAGTTGCCGTGCCGAAAATCATACTTTCTTAGCTGATTTTAGATCGTCTATTCTAATATCGCGGAGGCTATTGCTATAAGCTCGTTTTACCTTTTTGGTTATCAACATGTGAACAAGCATTGAGGATGCTCGATTACTTTTCTGTTTGATGAACAAATTTTACATGGTTTCACTGCTGGACTAATTTACTTTTCTTACTTATGCAAGCCTAAGATTTACTAGAAAGCACAAACAGAACAATGAATCCACACATGCATGTGCTCAATAGTTGTCAGAATCGTTTCATCTAATCTTTACGTGACAGCGAAATTCCATCTTTTATCATTTTAATTCCTTAATACAAATGATTGGTCAGTCACATACCTGGAAGAAAGCACTTTCCATTATAATAATGTTATCTATTGTCTTAATCTTCTGAGAAAGTGATCCAGGTAAATCAAGATGGTTGCTCACGGTAGCAATGTACTTTACTAACTGGGAGCGTGACCGACAAACGTACGTTATGTAACAAGAGGATGAAAGTGTAAATGGTGGTATTGCTGACGGAATCAATTTTTAACACAGATTCCATCTGCTCTCACGTTGAGAAAATTCACTGGAATCTTGTTAGGTAGCTAATCACATTAAGACTAATTTAGCACTTCTTGTTGCTTTGCGTAACAACTTTGGAGTTATTTAATGCTCTGATTGGAAAACATTCCATATTACTTCTTCTAGAAATCTAATTAGAAAAGGAGTTTGTTAAACAACGGGTATTGAACATTAATTGCGTGCACGTACTTACGTAGATAGTTAAGTAGATGCAATGTGCTTGTCTATCCGCAAACATTGAAATATTTTCTTTATATATAGCGAGATCGAATAATACATCTTAAACAGAATGTGCCTTCTTCGAAGTAAAAAAATGAAAGCATGTCATTTTGTGGAACCGATTTCTGTAACTATATATCCGGTAAAGTTCAACCAACTGAGAGTAGGCATATGAATATGTAAAGATAGAAGTTTTACAATAATAATGCCTGTTTCATACGAGAGGCTTGTAGGAGGACGCGTCAGTTTTCCGGTTGGGAAAATTGATATTTGTAGGACTTGAGATAGTGATCAAGTTGACCTAATCATCGAATTAGGGAGTTTTCCCTTAAGATCCCATTGAGAAAGCCTATTTGAAATTTGAAATTTGCTTCACCGATGCAGGGTGTTTCTAAATAAATATATAGGCCATTGCATTAAAATGTACTGCGACTTCTGCACACCTTGACAAATTATTATGCATGTAATATATATTATCATTCATGCTACTATTTATTTACTGTTATTACTTCAGAATCAATTTCTACTTTGAGACAGCTATGTCCTTTATTGAAATCACTGTTTCAGAGCCGGAACTGCCTGGAGGCGTGGTAGCAGGTTGGAACCGGAGCCGTGGTAACAGGTCGGAGCCATAGCCGACAGAAATTACCACTGTTCCGGCTTGAATTTTTATAAGTATTTGAATTCAGCAACTTTGCGTGAAAAAAGTAATATTTGACAGTGTAGCTGAAACGAATGCAAGTGTGTCATAATTGAAGGGTAAACGTTCTAGACCTCCCAAAATCTGTTGGCCTTCATCTCCTCTCATACATAATCCATTGAGAATCACTTATCTGGATTTTAAAGTAGATCGCGAACTTCTTTAAGATTCTGTTTCAGCCGAAAACGCAACAGCCGGGCGAAAGGCTATTGGCGAAGAACATGCACATGCATTCTAGCCTTAAATTTAGTGTCATTATTCAATCACTATATTGGTTCTTAATTGATAGTTCTTCATTTAAGAATGATAATAAAACAATTTTCTACGACTTTGTAGTTGTATACATGGTCGAACATACAACTACACGGTCGCAGAATTTTGCTTTATCATAATTCTTAAATGAATGAATCCCGACCGATGGCAGCAAAAGATCAATGTTCTTTCTTAAAAATAGGAAATTTTAAGGGCAAATGAATTCGTCCCTTAAAAATGCATGGTTATTTCATAAATGCTTCACTTTCGAAGAAGTGCTTTTATGAAAAAGAATTTTGGTACAATTTGAAAATATCCAATTGTTTGACTTGATTAATGAATATTAGAGGCTTGACAGCTAAGTGGTTGAAATGACCTGCAGCACGTGCTTCTGCAGGGAACGCAGAAGGCTGAAAATTGGACTTTCGAAGAATGCAGCGCACTCTATCCATGGCTGTTACGAATCTACGCGTCTTCCGAGTTCTACCCGGTTCCTCTTCTTATCAGACAGGATTAGAAAAATCCACGTGGATGGGGATTGAAGACTTTGAAAATCCTTTCACTGTGTCTGTTTGTCGGACTAAAATGCCTCTTTGATTAATAGCGCTGTACTCTGGAAGAATGAAATCCGCGCGGTTGGACTCATCAGAGACTTCAATCAATCCTCAAAAAATGGAGAAAATTTTCATGGCCTCCTCTGCGACTCATGCCTCACAAAAAAGTTGAAAGCACCAGCGAAGTAATTAGTCATAATTTTTAGCATGGAACATCTTCAGATCATTTTCCATGCGGCATGTTTTTATGTCTCCGATCGGTGATCGATGTACAAAATATATTTAAAGTCAGTAAATTTCAGTTAAAATTTAATCAAGATGTTGTGTTTGACGACTAAAAAGTAACGATTTGATGAATCTAGGTGTGTTTAACTTCCTAAACAAAGGTACACGAATTGTATAACATTGAGTTGGTTCTACACCTACCGTATGTAGCACTTTTCACTTAATGACAGAAAGTACAGACAAGTGTAATTTTGCCAAAAACCTCTGTATGCTTACCGTTGGATTCATATGTAGGCCTACTTTCTTTGATCTTGGTCATCTATGTCTCACAAGAGGAGATATCACGGTGTACACTTCGACAGATGTGCAATTTCGTAGTGCCATAGGGTGTACATCATACTGTGAAAGTCTCATTTTCGGTGTCTTGTTGACTTTATGTCGAAGGGTTTTGGGTCGGAGCCGGAGTCGCCCAGTGCCATAGTAGCCTAAAGAGTCGTAGCCGTGGTAGCTGGGCCACGACTCCGAAACCCTGATTGAAATAACCAAATAGTAAAAATATTCTCTAACAGATTATCATATTATATCATATTGGTCAGACATTGATGTAAGGCATTGATTGGGGTCCAAATTCGACCGCTTTGTATCTGATTGCGTCTTATACCGATTTAATTGCATAGTTTTTGACACTCTGGAAGAGAAAGTTTCTATGCAGAATTCACGTGTTTTGTTGTGAAACAGGGACAAATGAATAAAACTACTTAAACCAATGATATAGCATATTTTTTATTATTTTTTATTTATCAAACTCAATTTTAGACTGAAATTGAATGCAGAAAGAAATTTATCGATTTCATTACTTTGATGACACTTTCATTGGTGCATCCCCGTCACCCAACTGTCGATCAAGGATCTTGTAGCATTAATGAAAATATAACTGTTCTACTTCTTGCATGCGTACTGAGAGCTATCTATGATCTGAAGATTGTGTACTTTACATGCAGAAAGAGCCGTTTGATCATCTGCGGCTTTATCATAATATGCGTGACTCCTACTATATATGCGTATATCCTACCAGACCGTGCGTCAATCATCTTCTACAGAATTTAAATGCACCAATTAAAAATTCATCAATCTAAAATATTCATTAAATATTACATGGGTTAATAGTAATAAATGCCAATACTCAATCGATACATTCATCTATTGTTTGATTTTCCTTTCATGATACCATTCTGACTGTTATCATATATGTATATACCTCTCATATTCATAGTAAAAAACATATCGGTACATTTTACCTTTATTTCAAATATGGCAGTATGTGCGAAATTTTAAACACCAAATGAAGTTGATTGGAAGTCATCTTTTTTGAGAGTAATCAAAGGCATATTGATTTATCCTCTATGTTTTCCCTTCCTTCTTTTCCTCTTCCTCTTCTTCCTTCTCTTCCTCTTCCTCTTCTTGTGTTTCTTCCTCCTACGCTTCGCACTTCTCCGCTTTCTTCTGCGTCCACATCGTCCGACTCTTTTCACGCGTCTTAGCGCGTTCTGAACAACCGTCATTGGACGTAGCACCGTTGTAGGCTTATAGCGGCAGGCGAGACGCGTTTTAAGGCCACGTATGCACAAGCGTCTCTTCAACCGCAGTAGATCACGACTGGCAGTATTCAGCTGCCGGTATGTAATTGTTGCTTCCCTTCGCACCTTCAAACCAGTGCGCAGACGAATCCTTAATTTTTTCGAAGCCATTGCCAGTCGTCGGCGAATTCCGGAGATGTGACGACGCATCATTTTCTGTGCAGTGGTCAATCGACGTAGAAGGACCAGTGAAACTCTTTTCTTGCATACACGGCGATGAAGAGCCATCAGATAGATGTGTCGCCGACGTCGCAATTTCAATCGACGGAGACTCAGTGCCAGAAATCGTCGATATACTGCAAAAATATAAGACAAATCAATGAAAACAATTTGATTGCCATACAAACAAACATTCATTCTCACTGACATCAAATGATTTCTATGATCCTATGATTTCTCAGTAGCTTTTACAGATTCGTAGCTGCATAAAAGTAGTAAGATATTTGACAGCATATTTTTCATTTGCGAAATTCAACGGGTAAATTAAGAATTTTTCTTCTTTTTCAATCTTAAATGTAGTTGGAAAATCATTGAATTCCAGTTTATCCAATGTCTACTCCCAATAGTCAGTAATGAATAAGAAAGAAAAAAGTATTCGTCCTGCCACGATTTCTCTTCCGTCAGGCCTTTCGCATATTCTTGTCGAACGGAAATGTCAGAATACAAAGAACATTCGATGCATGAATGCTGCAGTTAAAAAAGTCACAAAATCAATTACGCGTAATTGAGCGTGGCATGTCACCTAGTGTAGCGATGAAGCAATAGCATACCAATCATACCAAAATTGGCCCTTGAATCTCGCTCAATTACGATGATAAGCGTAGAAAACTGATTCATCATGAAAGAGATTAGGTCCTGGTTTGAATGAAAAATAATTTTATGGTCACCTTAGTATTAAGTGCCAGCTTACCTCTTACACGTCTCTCAACGTCCCTCAAATGGCCTTGTAGACGAACAAGACGATAGCGGCAGGCTGCACGATTCAAATGATTGCGAAGACGCCTCACTTGACGTCTTAGTTTTGCGGCACGACGCGATAGTAGACCTTGCTCCGCTCGAACTTCCATCACAATACGAAGGCTCTGTCTGACACTGCCAGCGGCCACACTAGAGCGCATAGAAAGTCGCTGACATCGCTTACGATATGCAATAAGATACCACAGTCTTCGTGTGAAGAAGAATAGTTGCCGCTTCCGACGAAGGAGATCCTTCAAATAGAAATGACGTGCCCTCTGCGCTTTATATGCTTGACAAGTAGCTTCTCGCAGGTGCATTATGCGACCAAGGTATATGCGGTGCAGGCTGAAGTGCAGCCGAGTGACCGCTTTGGCTTTTCTCCCTAAAACCAACGCTGATTCTGAGCTACGATAACATCCTGGTCCGACTGCCGAGGCTTGGGATGACTCTGCAGAGGCAAAATTGCAAGTTCTGAATATATCTCATGAGATTTAGTTCAAAATTAGTTCTTAATTGTTGCAAATGAAGAAAGACGCACATCATATAGACACTCACGTTGCAAAACTCGGACGGATCGCATTTTAATATAGTCGGTTGATCACTAATTCAAAGCACAGGAACGATTAAACTAGTTTTCTAATGCTATAGATGCCATAACAGTTCATAGTTATATGAAAGGTCGTCCAAATTCATTTCAAAAAGAAAGTTGTCGATAAAACATGACCGGTTTCAGTCTTTATTGATCATTATCAGGTGTATGTACACAGTACAGGTTTGGAAAACTATCAACTTATATAGTAAAAGATAATTTAAACTCATAGAGCACTAATTTAACATAAAAATGCGACCGTCAGAGAAAGACCCGCAGCTTGTATGAGGAACCGAGTTCGTTCAAGTGTAAAGATGACGTCTGGTCTCACTAAAATGGGTGCTTGAGCACAGTTTACAAATAGATTTATACATAACATCAGAGGAGAGACTAAACTTCAACTTGCTTTTGTTTGGAAAGTCATACGTTTTTAAGGCTTTGTAAGCAACAATAATTCAGTGGCTCGCAGGGAGGAACTTGTTCAAACTATCGACAGTCTTTGTAGTTTGATTTAAAGTTTTTTAGTGTAAGGTAGGCGCCAGAAAATGCTTTTAATATCGTTGGAATTAGGTTTGAAATTATAGATATTGCTTTTGATCTTGCCATAGCGCTCATGGGAGTAACTACAGGCAGTGAAAATACCTTTAATGATGTTGAAACTGTCTTCACAAACATTTTGAGAACTACTTCACGCGAACAATCAAGGCTCGGATAACGGAAGTTTTATATTTAACAGGAGCATGGGCACTGTTAGGAATGTATGAATGTATAACCTAGTGTTGGTGTCTTTCAGATGCCAATGATAACTCAAAGTGGAGGCATTTTTAATGACCATGTCATCAAGAAGTTTCAATTACTGTCCTGTTTCTCACAAGTAAGGCGGATGTTTTTGTTAACACTATTAACAGCAAGCAAGAACCTTGCTTCAATATTTTCAACAAAAGAAGAATGACACGTTCAATAAAATAAGATCTTTACACTGGACTGTATATTTGAATGTTTCTTTTATGAGTCTGATGTTACAAAGGAAGGTGTAGATGTTCAATTTCTGTCACTACTATTCAAAAAATGATCGATTTCATAAAATATCATGTATGCGTCTAGATAGAAGCATGCATAACGCATAGTTTAGTGCAGATATCTCTGGTCTTCCAGTGATCTCAGTGTATTATATGAAAAAATATCACACGGTAATTTTCATGAATTCCTAGATGACCAAATATCACATATACATAGTTTGAGGAGCTGGGGTTCAACGGATAAGGTCTGTTAGTGTATCGGTATCGCTATAAGCACATAAAAGAATTGCTTCATAATTTTGCGAAATATAAGCTTGGATTGGAGGCCTGTTTGCTTCTTATGATAGGGTCCATCGACGAATTCCATCTTAATTGAGCGCATACTGTAATCTGCCACTGTCCATTGATGCTGATACCCCGCTTGGTGGTACGTTATGCTCCATAACCTGCAACAGCAAGATTTCACGACTTCGGTCTTGTGTATTGATTTAATGGCGCAAAATTTTCTTCAATCATTGAGCAACCCCGAAGGACATCTTTGATTCTTGATGCTGCTATAAGTTCACTCATTCTTAGAGGAAGTCATAAAATGCACAATTTTAGCTGACAAACTTTGAATGCCATCAGAGTTAGACGGACCATTGAACCATATGCATTTTATCAAGCTTGAGTCATGCTATCTTGAATATGATATGTCATGATATATTTCAAGAATGTCGAGATTCAGAATTTTCTTGCTTTCCATGCCCGTCATTGGGATCTGAGTAGTAAATTAGAAAACAACAATTTGACACCATTGATGTACATGTAGTGGTAGGCTATAAACAGAATTGATGGAAATACACACCGTCTTCATGTGGTAAATGACTCGAATGGAAATGAATGGATTTGGATATTTCCATGGATTTCTTCTGCATGGATTTCCATAGCATCTAGAAATCTATGGCTATTACCTGATATATTCCGTGCATTATGTACATAACAAACGGAAACCATCAGATATCACACTCAGAATTACAGGTAAAACTATGCGTTATGATAGATATCATACGATATTTTCAAGCATTATCCTATAACAAACTCCGGCCTGCGGCCGTCGTTTGTTATGTTGATAATGCTTTCAAATATCGTTTCATATCCCATACATAAATAATGACATAGTTGACATCACAGCTGAAATCCTCCAACGTAATAACAGAGACGTTTACGAAATAAAAATCGTAGAAATTTATCTCAAGATTTAAGCT
This sequence comes from Prostheceraeus crozeri, assembly GCA_907163375.1. NCBI lineage: Eukaryota > Metazoa > Platyhelminthes > Polycladida > Euryleptidae > Prostheceraeus > Prostheceraeus crozeri. The sequence goes on from CAJQUW010014428.1 coordinate 190,396, forward strand.
AAAGATTAACAGCATGCTGCGGCATAGTTTTCTTCTTATTTATGCATGCTTCTGTCTATGACACTTGCATTTTAATTTATGCCTTTATTCGAAATGTAAATATATATTGATAAGCAGGAATTATTAAATAAAATATCGCAGTCAATATGATTAAGTTTAATATAACATTTTTCTTATTTTCGATAAATTGATTTTGTTTCATTGTTGGAGAACTTTAATGCAATTCTTGCAAGCCATTTCATTATAGCAAAGCCAGCGCTTCGGATGTCCACAGCATCCATCTTCAGGGCAAACTTATGAAATCACATGGCAGGCTAGCATGGTTCTAAATTCAAATCTTAGTACAATAATTATACGAAAATCTATGAATGAGTTTGATGGTTACATGCAATATAGAAATCAAACTTAATATACTAAGAGATACTAAATAACAAAATACAAGAAAAGGTCTTTCTACATCACTGCTAGACGCCGTGTAAGTCCTTGGTCTTGCTTATTGAGGACCGGCTCATTCTTATTCATTAGTTATTCGGCTATCTCCAGATCTTTCTTGCTTTCATATCTTGCCAGGACGATGGTGTTCCCTCTGTTGATGTTGCAGTCTTTCAATATTTTATGTTCTTGTTTGAGATGTTCACTGATGGATCCGTTGTTCACATGTTGCTTGAATTTAGAATCATGCTAGCCTGCCATGTGATTTCATAAGTTTGCCCTGAAAATGGATGCTGTGGACATCCGAAGCGCTGGCTTTGCTATAATGAAATGGCTTGCAAGAATTGCATTAAAGTTCTCCAACAATGAAACAAAATCAGTTTATCGAAAATAAGAAAAATGCTATATTAAACTTAATCATATTGACTGCGATATTTTATTTAATAATTCCTGCTTATCAAATAATTTCAAAACAATTTCATGAAATATATATTGTAAACGAATAAGAACGACAACATTTTCCGACAAGGCCTTTCGATCCGCTCTAAAGGGTCAAAATTCTTCCATAAATATACATTGCCAAGATATGGCCACATGCTCATTCCGAAGAAAAAGCAAACATGTTACGGTTGTGTAATTCATACGCGTTTCAGAGCGCTACAGTCTCCTTTGTCAATGGATTGATGTAAAACAAGGTAAAATCATTTTTCATGAGATAAAATGAATTGAACACAGCTAAAATGATGTCAGATGGCAATGTACAGATGAAACAGAAAAAGGATATGAAATTGCGTAGCTAGAATCCAATGACATAGCTATAGATTCAACAGAAGTGGAAAGGAACCCCGTCTCTGCCGTTTAGCAAATTATTATTGTTTTTAATAAGAATCGATTCGAGAATCTTGTGATTGTTGGTGCACATAATGACTCTAAAATACTTTCTCTCGAGCGTGTGTGGATGAACCGATATTTCAGTGGGTAGTGGGTACCCCTTCATGTGCTCTGTGATGCGAGTAATGAAATGTCTAGAATTCTCTCCAACATAGACACATTCACATTGTCCACAGGTGTACGAATATGTGGATTTTGATTTCAGGTAGGAGGGAATAAATTCAAAAGAACATTTTCTAAATAACATGCTGGTCCTCAACGTTTGAAAGACTGAAATGCGTTTTAAGTGAAAAGCAGAATACACGAATTAAACAAAGTGTTACCCAGTAATGTGAAAATCAGAGCGGTCTTTCAAACTTTGTAGACCAACATGTTCTTTAGAAATAAGGATGTTGTTCCCTCCGACCTGAAATCAAAATGTATAAAAAATCACTAATTTATTCCTATGCAATGGATATATTGAGATAATAATTAACAGAGAAAAGGATAAAATGCAGGCAAGGGTTGGTTGTCCGAAAATGGATGATAACGAGAGAGATGGAGTAACCGAAAATTATTAATTGGCAATTTCCTTACATCCGCGAAATTCATTCTACTGTGAAGAACAAAATTAATAATCGCATTAAGAATTTATTTGAGAGTGTCAGAGTTAGACCTGTGTCCCAAACTATCAAGACCAGTATTTTATTTTAAAAATAAGGACGATGCTGTTTCATCCGAACATCGCGACACTTTTCTGCTCGCATCTCAAACATATAAAAGCATGTAATAGGATATCTGGTTCCGACGGAAATTCACACTCATCCACATGGAAATAATTTAGAATTATTGCCTGTACCAGACATCACAAACTCATAGAGTCAACTCTGATCAAAGAGAATACAAATATATTGAATGATCGTGAAGGCTCCGTTCAACTATTGTTGAATCTGTAGAGATTTTGCATTATGACCTTTGGTGTGACATCTATGCCTTTTATTTTATTTTGTCCTCTATTCTTTCTAATGAAATACGCATTTTGCTTGTAACGTCATTTTGCACTTCTCGTGAATCCAAGTGCAGCCTAACTCTGTTCACGGCTCGATTCTGTATATCATCACATGTATAAAATGCTGATTTGCAATTCGATCCGTTGATAAAGGAGTATGTAACTCTGAAATGTGTGTAGAATGAAGCCATTTTCCAAACTGAAACTTTTCTTCAACGATTTAATGGTCATTAACTTCAACAGAAAAATTAAACTGAAGACAATAGGAGTACGGGGTTTGAGCAACAGACATTCTGTCATGATGTGTTGATGAGTCTGGAAATTTTCCCCGTAGGGGATGAGTCATTTAGTAGAATTCCTCAGTTCCCATCGGAACGTGACGGCATCAAATCTTCCAGATCAACAACGGAGTCTGCGTGGTTGGATCCACTGATGGCGAGGAAGACAATGTCCAGTTACTACGAAGTCTAATATGTTTTGATGCTCAGAAATATGTTTTGGTCAAAGTTTAATAATGCGACGTATTCATGCATCTGTATGAAGGCTATGTCACCGCATTTTAATTAAACCACCATGGCTTAATTTCATGCATGAACCCGCATCACAGATGATAGCATAATATTGATCGTTTGAAGCTATTTGCAATGATATATGAATGTTATGCAAGCATACTGTCTTCCAGAGCAATTGCCGGCTGTCTTTCTGGCAGACAACATATTAGTGCACCATGTAAATGCCACAGAGTTCGAATCCGTCTTTGCAGGTTAAGTAAAAGAATTAAAGCAATACATATGAAGAATAAATCTGAAATTGCAGGAAAATTCAATGACATATAAACATCCCATTCGAGCTCTGTAGTAAATACATGTACTGCCCTGTCATGTTTACTCGATATCGCCAAAAGAAGTTAATTTAGATAATTCGAAATATTTGCTGAGTCACGTCCATGCGTGCATCTTTGTAATTTTTATCCATCTAATGTAATTCGGTTCAACCGATAATTGTCACGGGTGAACATGAAGATAATCACTATGTGCTGTATTTGAAATTGATCGTCCATCAATAAATGGAAAATAACACAAATAGTTCTGACTCCCCCAATCAATTCTCAAGTCAAAAAACATTTTCGGAAATTGTCTCAGGCTCCATGAATATCGAATTAGTGAGCACTGTTAAGAATCTTTATTTGTAGCTTTCCTCATTGCCTTTTATGACGACCATATGATGCAAGAATATGCATGATTTTTTATTTGATTTGATATATCAAATCTCATGCTATTGAATGAAACATCTACAATAGCAATATAACCTTAGCACCTTAACTGTAGTAAGTATAACTACGATTAATGATTTCCCATATGCGGACCAATCAATAAATTAATTGAAAAAACCAACTTCTTCAGACACAGCCTAGTTCTAAATACACGACGATTCGCAGTTGTCTTGCTTGATCACGTGTAAAAGTGGCACATGCAATTATTGCAATAAACATCAAATTTTTGAGACCGTCAAATGCGGCGTGACAGAGTAACTCTGCTAAATTGGATTACTCAGGGTAATATACGTTTTGATATACATGTAAGCCACTATACTAGTGCGCCATGTAGATTTCTCATAGACAGGTTGTTTATGGCGGAATGAACTTTGTCGTCAAGACCAAAAGAATATTAATTTAGGAAATTATATCAAATTTTAAAAGACATAAATTGCTTCAAATATCGATATTTTGAGAAGTCCAATTTTTCTGACATCTGACGTTAAGAGATTAACTTATGGCCCCACCACATTTTAGTTCAATACTCCAAAATAACTTTGAATAATTAACAATGGAAGTAGATAGGTCTACGCTGTGTATTGATGCCCAATTCACTGTCGTGATTTGAGAATTATATTCTTCAAGATAACGATTTTTCAAATTTTTAGGATCGGAGTTGCACAATTGTAAAAAAAAGAATGTCGTTAAACTTGAGCGTGAACTATTCATGTTTACGCAAGAAAAAGAGCTCGAAGCATATTTGTTTTATTCTATATTATAATGCATGTATATAAATGGCAATACGTGCATCGAATGCATTGTAGGCCTATACACGTGTATACACAATGAGCTGAGTTATCAATACACCATTTCAGCATATTGCATGAAAGAGGCTCTGACTAGTCATTTTCAATTTTGTAGTTAAAAGGGTGAGGAGCATCTTATGATATCATTACTACTGTTTTTACACTCTTATATTTTTGGATGCTCTTATTTGCCTTATTCCAATTTCTTACAATCATATTTAACTTGTTAGTTTAAAACCAGTGTGCGTCTGTCATAAGAAAATACATATAGTTATTATTATTATCATTATTGTACCTACATGTACATGTATATAAGAACAATAACATTATATAGTACTCCTGACTTTTTCCAACTACAAACATTTCAGCATTATTTACAATTGATTTATTTGCATGCTTATGTTGCAGGCCACAATGGCTCACTGTATTAAAAGTTTGCTTTGAGATTATCAAAATGAGTGGATATTCAAATTCAAAACCCATGTATTTACAGATTAATCTATAGTACAATAGAGATCTCTTTTGATCAAAAGATGAAGCCAAAAGAAATCAAACGACTAACAGATAGCTATTCATTTCTGGGTCTGAATTAAGTAGTCGAGAAATTTTGTAGTAGGGTTAATATATGGGTAAAATCTCATATTTTTATCAGACTTTTCCGATGCAATTTCAGAAACTCACCAATGCTTGGAAAGGTCGCTATGAGAGCAAGCCCTACGGCCAGAGGCAGATATGCAACTCTGCACATTCTTTGCCTGAGCAGATTTTCGCGTTCTTCAACCTGCGTCCGTTGCTCAGAAGTTCAGCAGAAATTCTGACTCCATTATACCCGTATATTGCTACACGTTTGGCATGACCAGCATAAGCAGACAGAAATGAAGAAACCAATATGTCGCCAAAGTTCACAACAACTACTATCTAACCAATGCATTTGCTGTGTAAGCTCTTGAAAATATATGCAACAGCCTACAGTAGCGTGCGATAAGTCGCATTAATCTACATGTATACCTAGTCATACGATACCCAGCTCATGGGTGGGGGACTCTGCGGTAATCTATAAGTATTCTGATGATCAGCTGCCATCAGCGGTGACTAAGTAGAAACTGTAACGTAGCATTGTTTTTTCACATTTCAATTCAATTATGCAATGCTCAAAGATGAATTTCTACTTTTAAATATAGCAGGTGCGTTTGAGCATGTAAGATAAGCCTGTCCACTTGAAGGATTCAATATTAGTACTCAATCATTCGCAGACACTATTTTTCGTCCTTCACAATGTCATTCATGCGTTTCGGAAGGGCATTAGTTAGCTGATAGCATTTGAAACTAGCAAGCTGATGGATTATATAGCAGCTGCCCTGCATTCAGTTATCAAAGCAGACTATCCTAAAGTCCAAGGCAATTGAAAAACGTACATTCCTTCAATACAAAGTATTGATATTTTATATACATGTTCATATCTTATATGTAGTTTAACTATATTTTAGTTTCTTTGCGAATTCAAAACGATTAAAAGCTATTTCGATATATTGGTGCAAAGAACAGGGAAAAACATGTGCATACATTATAACTGATGAATATCATCATTCCATATGAAAATGATATAAATTATTTGTTGATGAAATACAGTATATGATCGTTGAAGATCCTATCAGTTAACTATTGCAGAGGAAACCATCACTTAACTAACTATTGCGCAATCAAACTATGTTAAAAAGATTGAGGCTTTATTGTAAAAGAATGTGAATTTTTCGATTATTCTTGATCTTGTAGACCAACTGTCAAAATCATGCATATTTTTGGTTGGCAAATCTAAACAAAAGAGTTTCATTCCTTCATAAATCAGTTTCATGAGAATGCATCTCATGTTTCTGTAATCGCGAATATTTCCGGTAGGAATTGTCTAACTTTGAGCGAATGGTAGCTATAATCCTTTTGAACCACTTTGTAACTGATCTTGTAACCAACTTGATAGGTATTCACCTCGATATATAAAACGAAAAAAGATCTCCCACTTCTCTTTGTCAACAGTTCATATTGATCGCAACAGAGGAATGAGGATCATTACTGCACAGCAGGTTATATTAAAGATAACATTCTCTTTGGAAAAAAGCGTTCTTGAGAAAAAGTCTTTTTGAGATAGCCTAGAGGTCGACGATGGGTCGGTTTCCATTGCTAAATATCCAACTGATTGTTTAGCAATTTTCTGTTGTACTTTTCAATTAAACAGTAGTCAGCATAAGCATAATTTTGTGATTACGGTTAATAGAACATGTAATTATAATATCATATCACAGAAGAAAATTGAACGTTTACGTTATTTGTAATGCTGAAGCAATCACAGATTTTTAAAAATATGTTTTAAGAAATGCTTTCAAACAAAAAATCCTGCTATATGGGTTTTTGTTTTACTTGATTCCAGCATTTTGCATCTTTCTTCAACTAAACAACCTATTAAATATGTCAGCATCATCAAAGGCTGTTTTGGTGTTTAAAATAAAGCACCTGTGTGTCATGCCGATAATATGCTATTCGTGAGTTAGTTAAGTTGCATGTCTATATCATACAACCATGTCTTTTGATAACCGGATCACCAGTTTACGTAATCTGATCTCGTTTTGAGAGCACCGAGGTTATATCATGTTCCTAGATGATTTGGATATCAATTGTAGCTCAAAAGCAATGTATTTTAGATCAACGTTTAGACACTGTTTAAAAACATTCTTGAAAACAGAGTTAGAAAAAAACGCGTGGCTTAATAAGGTTTAAAAACATGTTCAAAGCAAGGTTTTAAAACCTCATAACAGTGTATAAAGCTCATGCTCAAAAGCATGCTTTTAAACCCGCCTTTGAAATCAATGTTTGTAACGAAGTTTTGTCTCTGACGAAACAGCTATTTGACATTATAAGCTTTACACTATTCAGCAATATACAAGCTTGCGATAGCCGTGCCCTACGCTATTATGGACATAATTTCTTGAGCATTGCTGTACATATATACAAATTCATCTAAACAACAAAAGACGCTAATCGAAGCAGTGAATATGTTATTTAAACCAATTTTTATCAGATTGTATTTTTCAAATTTCATATCATTGACATTATTTGAACATTTCTAAAAAGGAAAAAACATGTATTTATTAGGCACAAAAATGCTTGAATGCACACCATGTCTTCAGAGTCTTAAGAAGCAAATGAGTAATTAATAGTGATGCAATTGCAGTATTTATGCGGCGATTATATATGATATGATAATACTATATATAATGCTATAATTATAAGTATGTACTTATAATCGCTTATAATGTATGCGAATATACCTAGTGATGCAACCAGGTGTTAGAAGTTCTTCGACAGTCAATGGTCGACGAGGTCAATGGCGGAAAGAAGCGAATAAGTCCCATAAGAGACCAGAATCTTCGGATGCTCATGAAAGAAAGGAATGCACAGTGATTTTCTGCATGATGTTCAGGGTAGGGAAGAGAAGGGTTGGCTACATCCAGTCGAGGAGTGATGCCGTGTCAATCAAACTGTTATCGGAAGCAGGTTTGAACCAGAGGTGGATGTTTAGAATAATGAAGAAACTGCAAGAGTCAGCAGTGCTAGGGTCTGCTACAATGCCACAGAGCCCTCGTTCGGCAGTCAGAGTGAGTTTCTGCAGGGAGCGAGACCGAAAATTAGACATTCATAGAATGATGTACACCTTGTAGCTACTACGAATCTGCGCGTCTGCCGAGTTCTACAAAGTTCCTCTTCTTGTCAGACAGGATCAAAGAAAATTCACACGCTAATCCAATAGCACGCAGATTGTAGTTTTTGGCAAAGATTAAATTTTCCATGTCTTCTCTTGTTAAGTAAAAAATAATAAGTCTAGAGCCATAATTTTTGATGTCTGTTTTGACATTTCCTATCATGTGTATGTGACATTATTATGCTTCTGATCGGCGATGTATGCGAGAATGTGGTTAAATGTGGATACAGTGAGCCAACTTGTTGGTACTTGCTGACAGTAAGAGGCCTGTCAAATCTGAATGTGTGTATCTACATAGATAAATGCTAATGAACATTACAGCAAATGACTTGAAGACATTCCATGTCAAAAATTATGACTCTTGGCTTAGTACTTCAGGCTAAAGCAGAGGAAACATAGAAAAGTTCAGTATTAGCAGATGTGCAGATTCGTAGCAGGCATCAGGTGTCCCTTCTGTGAGATTTCATTTTCAGCTTTGTTCCCTGCAGAAACTCGTTCTGGTTGCCAAACTACATATACTTAAAGTAAGAATACTAGTATTAGGGCTACCGGCTCTGAAAACGTAGCAGGAAAGGGCGGAAACCACGATGACGCCAGTCCTACCGGATGGCCAGAATTGCAGTTGTAGAAGGAAGCTGCAAAGTCTTAACTGTAAAACTGTCTTTTTTTAATGCGGGATAACTATTTCCGATTGAGCGGTTTTATGTATTTTGATCTTTGTCCAGAAAGTCAATGACAATGAATTTTCTCTCGTGAACATGAGAACATGAGAGAAATTCAATGACGATTGAATTTTTATATGTTATTTTGATGGTTCGCATATGATGAGCAGCTCTTCAGTATTACTTGATAAAAGTTGCGATTTATTTCATTATAAAGCGTCGATTTAGACGTAATTTGAGCTTCATTTGTGTCAAATATAATATATCGCTATTATTTAGTATTGCCAATAATGTCATATTGCTAAATATCGTAAAACACAAGCAGTACTAGTACATTTAGTACATTCTTAGAAATTTTTGCTGGTTGATTTAAAAAATAGCATATAAATGTTTTTATTAATGTAACTATTTTCGTTCAGGCTGTGGAAAAATACAACAGTAAATTTATTTTGATGTATCTACATGTATGTATAGAATATATTTTTCAAAAAGTGCAAAACACTCTGAAAATTAGTGTACAATGCTATGTACAATGTTAATGTATATTGACATCTAAATGGTGATAAATTATGTTTCTTTGTGGTTGCTACAAATCTGAATCTTAAAAAATCCACTTAAAAAGTAGAATTAAATGAATATAAAATAAAAACATGTCTCAACAAGATCAATCTGCTAACAAGAGATCCAAAGTAGGCTTAGAATAATGTAAACACCACAACAAATTGTGCATCGGTAGCACAGTAAGGCAATTGCACTAACACTGCAAAAAAGACAGACAAAAAATACAAATTCGTCAGTTTTCTAACACAAAGCATTATGCAATACTTATAACAATAATTTTAAAAATGGTGCGATGGACGCTGAAAAATTTGCTCCCTACTCATGATTCATGAACTCTCTACAATTTCTTAAAATGTTTCCAAGTCGTAGCTTGCAATCGTGTGATTCAGTAGACCATCGATATTTCAATGACGTTCCACAAGTTTTAAAAACTTTTGCTTTTGGAAATGTTGGATGGATAGTGCAAACCTGAGAATGCCTTGGTAATAAGGCAGAAATATATCGTGAATAGAAGCCCCATTGATAAAAAATATTTGGTTTTCCACCATTATATTAGTAAGTAAATTTGATCGTCCTCATTGCATAAGCATAGGCAGGTGTTAAATAACAATTATTTCCTATTATTCTCTATACTAAAGGTGAATTAGTTTCGTCAAAGTTGAAACGGCCTCCTTGAAGTTATGAATAAAATATGAGCTATGAAAAAGAAAAGTTAAATTTGTCAATATGCAATAACCCTTGAGGCCTTCAGCCGAATTCTCAACAGGGAAGGATCATTAATGAAATATTCAATCATCAGAAGTCATGAACCCTAGTGTTGAGGGAAAGGACGAATGAAAAGACAAAGGAAATGCAATACTGTTGAATACACTCTTAAAAAAATTGGTTTCCTGGAAAACCAATTTTGGTTTTTCAGCCTGTCCCGGGGGTGAAACCAAATATGGTTTTCCAGAGAACCAAATGATATTGGTTCTCTGGGAAACCAAAAGTCATCGGTTTTCTGGGAAACCAAAATTGGTTTTTCAGCTTTCATATCTTGGTTTTCTGGAGAACCAATATTGGTTTCACGAGTGACCGGGTAGGCCTATTGGCTTTCTATGAAATTTAATATATATACTAAATAAAAGGCCTAATATAATAATAGCATAAAATAATATTATTAATTCATTTTTTATAATATAATTCAGATATGCTCTAACATATTTACTTCATTCATACTAATATTATTTTAAAACAGCATGCACAAATTGTTGGTCCAGCATAAAATAATGCTCAATAAGGTGTGCAAAAGAATGATTGTGAAAATGTGTCAAAAATGCGTGAATACTCAAATTAGGTATTTTGAAGTTTACAATTTATCTAAAACCATACTAGATTTCCCAGAACAGTCCCCGAAACGTCAAGAAGTCACTGTTTCTTATTTTTCACGTTTTTTCAAGTGAAGCTTACATAAAATAATACAAGAAAGACGAGGGACGATGTCTTTAGTCACAAAATTTCCCATGAAGTTGAGACATTCACTAGTCTTCTCCAAGATTGTAGATAAAATCACAGATAGGCCTCCCGCAGGATGCACGCCCAACTAATCCGGTGCAGCGCAAAAAACCACGTCGAATTTTTCAATGCCAATACTCGTTGCCACTGGACTGGAACTCGCTACTGAAAAAAGGAAAAAATAATCTCTGAAGGATATCCTCAATATTAGGACTGTGTAGAAGAAGCATTTAGAGAATTACCGCAAAATAGTACGATGTTACTGAAAACGTGTGTGGAATAAAACTCAACTATGAAATCAAGGTTTGTTGATGCGAAAATAATGTCATATAGGCCTCTACTGTCATAAATAATGTCATATACAGTCGAAGCTCGTTAATTCGAACACGGATAATTAAGATTTCGTTTAATTAAGATCACACGGCATTTTTTGTATCTTTTGCATATATAGTTTTTCCCGATCAAATATAACACCCTGTCAAACCAAATGTAACACTAGACAATCGCTTTGTAGCATGTCAGACCAAATGTAGATTCAATGCAGCGCATCGATTGCAAATCTAATTGTTGGTAGATCAAATATAATCTGTCAGATCAAGTGTTGAATTCTATTCATTCTCTATCGTTCTATTGTGCGCCATAGGTAGAACAAATATCAAACTAGTCTCTTTATAAGTGGCAGATACAGACCAAATATATGTTGTTACCATCGGACGCTATCAATGATGAAATATCAAAGAATTTCCGTCATTGACAAGCAGCGCTTGGTAGACGCTCATAGTCATGGCGAGGATTATGTTGCACTCGCCCGCCAACTTGGGATCAAGAGGTCCACAGCGTACGCCATCATTCGAAGAGCCAATGACAATTACGGCATCGTTGCCTTTCCTCGAGGTGGAGCTCGTCCGCAACGGACTCGTGTGACACCTGCTCTGAGGGAGGCCGCAGTAGCCATTGTGGAGCAACATCCAGACTTCACTCTGGATCAGATAAACTCTGAATTACGCGTAGCTCTTCCGACACATGCGCCGATCGGAAGATCAACGCTTTCGAACATGCTGCATGGGGAGCTAATCGTAATGAAGAAATTAGAGGATGCGCCTGGTCAACGAAGTGCTGGTGATGTCAGTCTTCCGCAGACAGTCACACTCGAGTGGCTTCCACCGTACTCACCCATGTTGAATATTGTGGAGAACTGCTTCTCTCAGTGGAAGGCCTCCGTAAAGTGAGCGTCAGCTTCATGATCAAGCTCCTCAGGAGAGAGAAGCCACTTTATGTCAACTTGCGGAGCAGAGTGTGTCGGTCATCACCCCAGAGGGATGTGGCAGCTACTTTAGACATTTGCAGCGGTATTTGCCAGCGTGTTTATTAAAGCAGAACATTTTGATGTAAATTTGATTTGATAATTTATGCACATGGATTATCAAGTTGTTCTCACATTCAAATATTTTTCGGCTTCAGATATTGACCTAAGAAAAGTGGGGTACTCAAAAATTCCTGATCATTCATATATGTTATCAATTCTTATTCTATTCTTAGGCATGAGTAAATTAATCGTTTTCACATCTTGTATGTTGCGGACATTCACCAGTATGACATTCAATTAATGGTTGATGTTCAAATGTGAAGTTAATTGCATTCTTCGTAGCATATCAATTCAATAAGATCTGTATGACACTATATGATTCTTTTATTATATTTGATCTGTCATTGTTAAATTTGCTTTTGACTAATCATCATTATTACATTTGATAACAGCCTTATGCTACATTTGATTTGACAGGTTATATTTGATAACTGCCCTAATGTTACATTTGATTTGACAGGTTACATTTGATAACTGCCCTAATTTTGACGTGTTACATTTGCTTTTATCTATATTACATTTGGTCAAAACAAGTGTTATATTTGATCGGGAAAACCTATATAAACTCATGTCTAATTAAGATTTTTGATAATTGAGAGATTGAAAATCTGGAATGTATGGTTTAATTAACGAGCTTTCACTGTAGTGTAATCAGAAATAATGATAGGCAATACATTTTTTCAGACAAAATTTTGTACACCATTAGCGGCATGCACATATAAAACGACGCCATGTGAACCAAGCACCACAAGAAAAGCTTTTCTGTACAACAAGCGGAATGCAAAGTAAATTCGGCTGTTAACAACAAAAGAGGGTTACGCATTATACTATGCAAAATATACTCCTCTACACAGGAAGTGGCATGTTGGGCTTGCACAAGACACGGCGAAATCAAGACTATGTAGGCCTAATAAGCATGCAAAATCAGCACGAATTAAACGGCAACAATTGCTTACTGCAGCTACTGTAATCTGGCGATGATATATACATGTACATTATATGACAATTGTTCTTAATTGAAAGTACGAATTTAATAAGTAAATAAATAAATAAATAATAATGCTAATAATTTGAATAAATAATTAATAATTAATAAATAAATAATTAAATTTTATTTATTTATTTCTTACATTCGCACTTTCAGTTTTGAACAAGTGTCATTGGTATAACTAGGTTTCAAGAATTCATTTATTCATGATTTCCCATGTATGAGGCAAATTGGAAATTCATCAAGGCTAAAATTAAACTTGTATAAAGCTACAATGTTCAGCAGACTATAGGACTTCATATATATTCCACAAGACTATAAGGCTGATATAACACATCACAGTAGTTAGATATAGGGATTTTTAAAAGCATTGAAAAATGGTCGAACATGAATATGAAATCAGTCGTATACATGTATTGTAAGCGATCTCTACATACATGTAGGCTACAAGCTGAATAGTCACGGTAGTCATGAGATTTAACGACAAAATTGCTAGATGCCCGAATAATTTATAAGGGAATACTTACATGAATGCTCATATTCATTCATAATTAAATAAAGTAATTGAAGATTGAATTGCAAACAGTATTTAGTCATGTCAGCTATACAGTACATGAAGGACTGTTGGAAACAATTGTTAAAATCTTCTAATATACTCACGTTTTGTGTGGATCATATGTAATTCCATACATAGTGCAATGAGGGATAAACGTTGAAAACCAACAAATTTCACAGTGCCACAAGAAATAAGATGACAGCACGTTTAAGTCACTGCACATGACACGGTCTCACTAGAACAAATGCGTCAATGAAGGAAGAAAATCAGACTCACCTCATTCTTGACGTCATGGCAACGACACAAATGTAGATCCTCGAAACCAATTGTTTTTCGTAAAGAAAGACTTTGCCATCAGTAAATCATTGGCAATTTTATTAATGATTTATTAGTTTGTACATACATCTGTAAAAACTTATCAAAGAAACACGCTTTCTGTTAAAAGCAAAGTGTCACGTAATATCTTCCCTTTGGCGAGATTCCGCTCGCTAAATTTAGGCCAAGTCATCGCAGCGAGATAAGAGAGTAAGGGGGATCACAATATGTGCAGCAGTGAATGAAAGAGAGTTAACCTTCAGTAGATGATAAAGAAGACACCGGAGTGAGAAAGAGAATGACAAAATTCCATAACTGCCCAACATTCAATTCTAAAGTAGAGTTTTGTGCTTAATGATTACATGAAATTTAAATTTCTGGTGTGAAATGAGAATGTGAAATACAAATAGGCTGGGAATAGGTCCTAATCAGCACAACTTTTAACACTTCAAATCATCCTCAATTAAAATCCATCATTGATATCACTAACATGAATGTCCGTCTACAACTCTACATAAACGAGGATCTGCCAATATATCTCCTTCGACATGCAATAGTATGTAGAAAATCAAATTTGATTTCACTACACTAAATACCAGGATTCATCAATAATCAATTACATTTTCATTAGGTAATTGAAAATTATGAAATAATTAATCAATCATTTGATTGCTACTGTCAAACGTTGCAATTTTCATTGATTGCCTCTTGCATCAAAAGTGATCTGCTGGTTGACTCAACATAATTGCAAAACAAACTGGTTTTCTGGACAACCGTTTGGTTTTCCAGAGAACCATTTGGTTTCCCAGAAATCCTTTTGGTTTTCTGGAGAACTAGTTTGGTTTTCCAGAGAACCGCTTGGTTTTCTGGAAATCCGTGTGGTTTTCTGGAAAACCAATTAAAAACCAAAATTTTTTAGAGTGTATTCTTTCATTAAGATATCCGTGTGTTGTGTGTGCGTGTGAGATAGAGAGATTCCGTCAATAAAATGCTTCCAGCTCGTATATTTTAACCTAATGACGATGAAATTTCTGTCAATTTCTGCATGAACAAACAAAAATTGATGCCGCAATTCGCATTATTGTTCTCTGAATTTACATTGACATTGCGTTGTTCATAGCTTTGCTTTTGTAGTTTCTCTTCCCTAGGTTCCTAGTTTCGTTTAGGTTTTGTTTTATTTTTGTCACATCTTTTCGTTCTCACTTTCGGTTTTCGCATTTTTAATATTTCATTTTTATTCATCAATTGAAATGGAATTCTTGAAAAATTGCCGTCATTAGTTTAATTAATAGTTTGCAGCTTTCTATAAATAATGCTTTTCAGCTGCTTGCATAATATTTTCCAATTTTGTAACCTGAGTAGAAGATGGTTGTGCATGCATGAATTATGAGGCAGCCAACTAATTTATAGTCTATTTCGACTATTATTGAAATGGGTAAGATAATTTAGAGTAAGTATATTAGGTAGAGTGGTAACTCCGCATTTATTAAATCCCTAATATGTATACACTTTCGATTTTATTAAGTGAACTTGAGGCGGGATACAGTTGGTAATTGTTACCAACTGTGAGATATTCAAATTTTTGCAGTTTTGAAGAAATTGCCTCGGAATTGAGTGATCATGATAGTAATGCAGAAGGAATTATTTCTCCGTGTCATAACAGGCTTGGAAATTTAATGTTTGTTAAATTAGCAATTCGATGGGTTGCTATTACTTTCATGATCAACCTCAAGAGTATTTTTTTAGTGTGATTATATCACAAGCAACCTGTCACTGGAAGAGCAAAACAACACAATCAAAGACAACGATTTCATTTAACTTTGAAAGATATAATGCGTCCACATCACTATTCAAATTCAAGATATGAAACAAGATTTTAGTGAATCATAAATTCATGCCTGTGAAAATTGAATTAAAAACTTGAAATTTCAGCCAAGAAAGCACGAACAATATCGCGACTTTTTCATGAAGACTTCCATTATAATACGGATCATGAAATTCCTTTGATAATCAGCTTAATTTCCGCTTAGTTAGGATGCTTATTAGC
Source organism: Prostheceraeus crozeri (assembly GCA_907163375.1). Classification (NCBI taxonomy): domain Eukaryota; kingdom Metazoa; phylum Platyhelminthes; order Polycladida; family Euryleptidae; genus Prostheceraeus; species Prostheceraeus crozeri. Next base: position 206,508 of record CAJQUW010014428.1, read on the forward strand.
AAATATTCATTCCTTTTGATATCCAACTTGTTTCATACTATAGGAGCGTCATCTTGGTATTATATAAATTGGCAAAATTTTGACTTTTTTAAAACTGCTCAAATAATTTTTTGGACCACGAGAACGTAGTCTCCGCAAAAAACTGAATCTTTGATAAAAAACTTTTCACTGTATACAGATACTGTTTTGAGTAGACACTCTACCTATATATCCCTACTCCATGTGCTAGCATTTATTTTCACAGGAATTGCTTCACACAATTTCCTGCAGACTGTCGAATGTCGAACATACTTAAAGCTCGTGCAATGGCTCATTCGACAACGCTCGATGAAAATATACTTTTCATGAAGCGCTTAAATCTCGCATTATAAAGAAATACAGTATGCGAGGTAAGATCAGGACACTCTGTTTGTTTATCTGCGACAATAACATCAGTTTTCATGACGTTTTCAATATCTAAAACAGCAAATCGGTCAAGCTACCGGTAATAATAAATGTCGCATTTCTGCCTGATGATGGAAAATTCTGCCAGAAAAATCCAGTCATAATCATAAAAATGACAAATCTCATTTCGAGTTTTTGAATGTATCCTGGATCATTGCGTTATTGCGTGTACCAAACTCGGAAGAACATGGATCCACTTAGACAATTGGGATTTTGCGATGTTTGAGGCTCTGCAACTTGCAAGACGACTGGAAATGCAACTTAAGAATTGTTGTTTTGCTGATGTTGGGTGACAATATGCATATTAAAAGCAATAAGTAGCTCGTGCCCGAATTTAGGAAGAAAATGTCAGTAGCTCCCGCTCAAACCCCTTCAATTTTCTGTAGGAAGCTTAAATTCGGTGGCAGAACGTCCCTTTATGATAGAAGTGATGCCATCACCTGAGCAGTGAATTTCAAGCACCTCATAACTTCTTTTAATGTTGACTTACTTTGGAAAGTAAGACATTGAATAAAATATGATTCTCTACAATATTGCAACTATACAAATTCTGGCCAACAGACTAGGATCCAATAATAAATCCGTGCGATAGATCCATGGGGGACATCGATGAAGGTATCTGACAAAGTGATATAATCGGCGTATTCGGTATAATGAACCTTCTTTTTCACCCGTTCCTTCTATTTTCAATTTGTGGTAAAATTCAGGAAATTTATACCCATTATTCAACAGATAATATGCGAATATCTGAATACACGCGTAAGCACTGGCACGAAAGACCTTTGCTTTTCACTCTATTCTATCTATAATATATCTCACTCTATCCGTATATATCTATTCTATCTATACGGGCTGCATCATATGCTGTTCAATTGGATTTACAGGTTTGATGTTATGTTAGTGTAGGTATATAATAATAGCGACTGACATTCTGAACTTAACCCGTATTCTTTCCGCTCATTATTCATTTCATGAATGGAAGATTCATTTCATGAAAGATTTCGCAGTGAGACGTTTCTTCAACATGATGCATTTATCTCTTGCCTTTTTGTTTGTTACGTCATTCGTTATAGGTAAGCATCACTTTCTATCAAAAGGAAATATTTACACAATTTTGAAATAAGAAAGAAAGAAAGACATAAAAGGACTTTTAGAAGAATAGAGAATTACACTGTATAATGAATTCATATATCAGACTGATAAGAAATCGAAGTGAGTGCTTCTTGTTTCTTTTTATTCCAGTTGCCATTTATTCTCCACCCAGCATTTCAAATCATGCCTTTCGAAATATCAATGTAATGTGGGCAATGTCTATAAAGCATTCGAATGACTTCAAACCACTAAGAATATTGTTTTGATAATGAAATTATCATTTTAAGATTGATAGATAAAATTTTATCCGAATTGCTACTTAATAGAAAATTTATGCAAAAACTGACAAAGGGCACAATATCAGGAAACGCATGTGAAGTTAGGGGAACCATTTATGTCTTCAAACTCGAATTTCTCAATAACGACTATTAATTTGTGGAATCTGAGCTCAGATTCATGAACAGGAGACTAAAATTGATAAAATAAAAGTTGTTTCGAATGCAATCACACAAGAATAAGAAATGGTTTTGTTAGGTAGCTCCACCAACTGGAATATGTTGCGATATTACCGTTTTTAACTGCATCGTTGTAAAAAGTGAAGCATTACTTGTAATTAGCGAAATAAATTGGATCTCAAACACTACTGCGAATTTCTGAAATCTGAGCCCAGACACTTGATCAGGAGGCTGAAATTGGTAAAGTCGAAGTTGTTTCGGATAGAATCACGCGGTAATAAATAATGGTTCCGCTGGGTAGTTCCGCAAACTTCACACGCGTTATCAGGAAATGCTTTCGTCTTCTATCTGCGAATCAACATTCAACCATTGCGCATAGACGAAATCGACACTTATTGTCAGGCGCTTCACCAATGATTTAGCGGCTCTAATTCCGTCAGTTGCCACTTTTCTTCACAGGCATCCTGAAGCGATCTTAAATACAGGACGGAAGAGGTTTCTGCGACTGACAATGTGAAAGCCTCTATTATTCATTAGTAGAGGCTACAGTAGTGAGTAGCAATATGAGTATGTAAACCTTTTCACGGAAGTACAGATATTCCAACAAAGATACGCACTTGATCTTGACAGATTCTCCTACAGAGTTGATCAGGAATAGCGAACCACCTAAAACATGCCAAATTTCTATCGCTTCTCCTACCTTTTAATTTCATTCTACATTGACAAGCCATACACCATTCGAGAGCTTATGTTCTCAGCTTTTCAATGAGTCATTGTGCACTTGTGTCAGTCATTGCATAAGGTGGACAGAGGTCAAAATGTGAATATCGCTACTTTTAGAAATTTGAAATTTTTAATGTAAAAACATGTGAGCATGACAATGAATCAAACACGAGGTGAAAGGGCTTTGTCTGAGTAATTTTTTGATGTATTGTTCGTCGAAATCGGTTTTCTTTTAGAGAAGTTATGATGTCCCAAATTCATTGCATAATTTTCTGCTTCTGTTGATTGTTGAAAAGTTATTTACATCTTCTGGTGCTAACAAGGTCATTTTCAGGCTTTCGATGTCTATCGTGTCTAGCCTGTTAAGCCCCAGTTTTGTATTTGCTACACCGCCTCAACTGCCAATGACGGGCGCTGCCCGTCATAGCTTCCATGACTTCAACTGACCAGAAAAGAAGTGAGCTACATGTCGCTAACTGACAATGACGGGCATGCCCGTCATGGTAAATTCTATGTTTACACTGCTCTAAATATTGTATTTCTTGATTGACTAAAAATAGGCACTCATACTTTGAAATATTGAATCAAGTTGTCAATACACGCATTTGCCAGTTATCAACTTTCTAGTTTTCAAAGTGCGAATTCTTTATTGTACATTACTTATTTTCTGAGATATCAAAGGGCAAGTAAAATTTCATAACCTTCTATAGCAAAAAGCAAAAACGAACACAAATAAAAACGTATGTTCATTTCGTATGACCAAAAACAAGAAACAACTCAGCAACAGCTATCCACTTGTATTGAGAGTGAAATTTTCCAAAACATGGGTTCACACAAAGTCCCGGGGTTGAAGGGCATTCTGGACAAATGAAAACTGTTTCCTTTTTCACTCCTTTCTGGAAGCAGACTTGCCGCAGTAATCGCAGAGAACCTACGTGATCGACGCATGACTAAATCATCAAGGTCATGCCTGCGAATTCAAATACACAAAGACTTTGCAAATACTGTCTTTGCACTATACACTGTCTTTGCAAATACATTTTAGACATAGAAATTCATAGCATAGCGCGAGTTGTGGCTGTGTGTTCATGATTCAAGTAGGTTGCTCTGTTTTGTATATAGTGCATCAGCGGAATAGATTCTGCTTAATGTAGATCAGGAGTCTTATCTAAAATTTTAGTCTTCTTCAGTCTAAAGATAATATCCGTTTAAATATGTTACAAAGTTTGTTCATATTTGTTTACCAACATTCGGTCATTCATGACTTCCTTATATTGTAAGAAAGAATACCTCCGGTCTTTCAGGAATGAGCTTATTATGCACATCACCAGTTCAGTCTTCCTTATCCAAGTACAAATATTGAAACATTTTGATATTAGTCATTTTATAAATTCATTTTCACTACAGAATCAATGAAATGATGAAACGATTTCACAACTGAAATAATTTTGTAGGAAAAACAGAAATAACTAGGCAGATGCGACAGTGCTGATCATGACGGGCAGAGCCCGTCATTGGCAGTTATGGTCATGTACAGAATCAGAAACCAGTCAGTTGTAGAAACTATCTCATGACGGGCAGTGCCCGCCATTGGGGCTCAACAGGCTAGACGTCTGCTCTGAACATTCAAATCAAATTGTCGGTTGACCCAGATAAGTGGCAAACAAAGTTTCAATTCGGTTTTGAATTCATCTTATGTCATGATGGCTGAGTCGAAGCTTGCGAAATGGCAAAGTTTTTACTCTTTTGCCGGAAGGACAGTCCGAACGGCCGCTTTGCCGGAAAGTACATAGTTGTCCCAAAGACCAACATCCAAAGGTAGAAAAATAATTTTGTCCCCCTTCCTAGAAAAGTTGGATCCGATCGGAAAGGAAAGACAACCTTTTGAACAGCTCGGATGATTAATCGCTTGGCAGGAAACGATCCCGCTTTGTCTTCGGCCAATTGAGGAGTTCACATCAGAAGCCAGCAGTTTCTGCCATAACGGTGAGACGTCGCCTGAAGAGTGAGCACTTCATAAGCCGTAAGAGACAATCAGGGATCGAACTGACCACCAACCAAAGAGCTAGAGGCTGAAGCGGGCGACAAGCACGCTCTCAATGGAATCAAGTTGGTTGGATTTATGAAGTGTCTGTGTCTACGAGGTCGCAATGGCCGTTTGAGAGCTAGGATGAAGTCAGGTGATGCAATTCCTGATCATTTGACATTGCCTGAATCAATCAGGTAAAAGATAACTTATTTGCGCTGAAATATGGATGAATAGCCGAATTGAACTCCATATCCAAAATTATAGCATGATTTCGATGGATTGGTAAAAGTTTTGCAAAAAGGCACACTTACTGAAATGCGGTGTGAGTCGAATAATTCTTCCTTGAGATGATCTTTCTAGACTTGAAGTTTTGTTAAGGCAAGAGTGGGAGAGTTTAGATCAAGCAGTGATCAATCACTTAATCGAAAGCATGCCTTTCCGGATTCGATTAAGTGATTGAACTTTCTGGTGAGGTTGCGAAATATATGTGACCACCAAGGAACTTACCACTAGAAATAAAATTTTCATTTCAATGTTCATTTTATTCAAATGCCTAATGTGCACCTATTATTGACAAAACTTCATTAAGGTGAGACAAAATTTAGGTGGTCCACTTTTTATGCTCATCACTTTCATTATCTCTGCAACTTTGAAGTCCTCTTCTATTGCTTGAACGTCATGCTTCTCCACTCTTTAAAAAGTCAATCATTCATAACAGCATTTTTGCTATGGAACTGTCCAGTGTCCGCCAATTTTACGTGGAAATTATAAAATCTAACACTTCATTGTATATTTTTGAGCATTGTTTTCATACGATCTGGTCATGTGGGTAGAGCTTTAGTTTGACTTTCTGTCTGACTTGCTCCGGTTGAGATAAAGTACTATCGTCCATTTGAACCGAATTTGCGTCCTATCTACTGTTTGATGAAATTTTCAATACAATAGCCGGGTCATATGATCGATCAAATTCATGGGGGAGAACATAGGGGTCGGATTGCTAGATATCCATGTTATCTAGAGAGGACATGAACTTCAACATGTATTCATAACCGAGACAAAATGAATGAAAGCAGAGCCATTTGCGAATGTGTCATTTAGTGTTGATCACAGAATTAGACAGGTCGTCTCTTCTTCCGTTTGACTAGAAGGGAAACATTGGAACATGTAACGTAAATGAAATGGCACAATCTGCTGACTAAATACCATAGCAATCGAACAATGAGCAGCCAGTTCAACATTAAACACGCCAAATTGTGCGAGGTTTCAGTAACTGTTATCAACCAGATCACACAGCAAAGAGACAGTCGATTTCAAGTTCTACAGAGAAATTTGTGAACGTTTTTTCATGCGCCTGCTAACTTTTTTTGAAATGATCGGAGGACCGAACATTATCGAGAAAACTTTTGCTCAATGATCTGAATTCTTCGAATGTGAAGGAGTCGTGGTGATCGGAGCATTAGGAAGGAATTCAGAGCAAAAGCGACGCACGACTATTTTTCCTATCTCTGTAAGGTATTAAAAATTTCATTTTGCCCACTTATTAAGTTCCTGCATGTGCCATCTGTTTGAATCAGTTTGCACTTCTAGCAAAGTGATTCGATTAAACAATCTAATTCTGTGGTGTTGATAGCTTGCAATTCTGCCTATGGATCCATCAGAAGGAAAATTTTCGATATCTAATGATTACTGAAATTGGACGTACATGTTACAACAATATGTATCATCTCTAATTGACGTTTCATGAACGCATCAATGATGGTAACTAAAATGATATCCTGCAATGATTATTGTGGACGATTGTGTCCACTGGTAGACACGTGAATATTTTATAGAATGAGGCTGGTGCTTTGATAACAATACGAAACGATTATCAATTTATGAAAATCAATGACTTGGTCAACTGATGAAGATGAAATCACAAAATCGCGTGGAAGCATGCTGGAATATCACTCTGCTCAGAATCGTTTGCAATGGATTGCGAAGATCAATCATGCAAAAAGTGGAAACATAAATCATAAGTCTGTCGGGTACAAGATCAATTTTAATATATTTCCTTCATCTTGTCTACAGGGTTTGTTAGCGGTCCAATTTCATTCATATTCAAACAGATGACATATCTTATGTGGATCTCATTCTGCGTGAAAAATGTAGGTTATGCGGCATTTGCATCAGAAGTTATCTCAAATTAAAGACAGGGAAGTCCTGAACTAGACTGTCAGAGTCCAGACTGATGCCATCCAAGTCGTCATCTATTGTCCTATTGTCCCCTCTAGGCAAGAGAGGACAATAGCATAGATATCTGATCTCTATCGGGAAGAAGAAGAAATGAATATTCCCGAAATGGATCATGAATATTCGACTATATCATTCTTTCATTAAGGGTCAAATTATGACATGATTGAATTTCATTTTCTTGATGATTTGAGCCGTTAGTAGCTAAGATAGTACATGTAAGTGACTGATCCCTTAATGCTGCCCTCATTCGGTGGAAACCTGAAAGGTACAGCAGTTTTTTAGTTCCTTGCGTTAATTGAAACAAACAAGGCACACTTTTTATGCATAAGTCGAAAGTCAAAACGTTTATTTCCAAGTGCATAAATGGCACTTTTGATACTACAATTTGGAAATGCATGTACAAATGCGAATACTTACTGTTAAATCATCAATATTGGACGTTATAGTTCAAACGCTCTTTGTGCAGTTTATCAGAGTGAGAGAACTCGTATGAAAATATCCGTCTTTGAAATACATTGAAGATAGAATGTATGTATTCATTTTACTTGATATTATTATGATAAAAAAATTGAAACAGCTGCAAGCTTCAATGAAATATTCTCTGACATTGAATACAATATATCGTTGGTGAGATATTTATGTATCTAAAATGCTAGAATCAAGTAAAACATTTGCAAACACAATGAAGATGTTTATAATGAGAAACTTCATATCAACATTTCTATACGCATAATTTCTTGATTTTTAGAAAACAACTCACATCATTTGTGTGATATCCCGAACCCTACGAAAATGAGTGAATCAAATAGTAATGTTTACATGTTCAGGACCAGCAAAATGACCGTTTAATTTATCTATTTTACATAGATGTTTTCAGGAAATCCTAAGTAGTGTATATACGTATATTTTATTGCTTGCATATTAAGCTTGTGTTGAATAATAATAATGTTAACGCAAATCAAATTCATGTTGTTACAACTTGAATATAAAAAATATTTTGTAGGATTATTTATTCCTTCGGAGCACAAATTTTAATAATGTAATTCAAAATATATTATATAGTATTCACTTTATATTTTATGTAATTGTTTTTGTTGGCACATATGGTTGGTTGCATGTATTTGATGCCCATAATGGCTCTTTTCTGTTTCATGCTGCTTTTCATGTTGATTGACTCAGTTATTTGACGCTCTATTTCGTTATCATAATGTGCACTTTCTCAGATTCATTTCTGAGAATCATTGCTATGTTATGTTGTCCTTTACAAAGTTTCCAAAACTTAGCTTTAACTTTCTTTTCCTTCCTATTTTTGTAATTTTGATTTCATGGTTTCATTATCTTTCTTGTACCGCATTTTCTTTTTTGTTTTGCTTCTTTCAGGTTGCTGCAATTCCTTTGGTCTGTGCATTGCTTAAAATTTGCTTCTGACATATTTTCATAATTTGTTATAAGTTTTCAATGATGATTTTGCAGTTTCTATTTTGATTTTGCGACTATGGGGCTCTTCATTTACTAAAATTCTGCCGACAGAAAATCAAACTGATTAAATTGCTCTGCCGGCAGAATATTCATGCGACTTTATGAACGACGGTATAACACCGAAAGCAACTGAATTTTGCCGGTTTCAGTGTAATATCGTCGTTCATTGAGTGGCCTGAATATTCTACCGGCAGAATATTTAATCGGTTTAATTTTCTGCCGGCAGAATTTTAGTAAATGAACATTCCCTATACCATTCTTTATTGATGTTCGCAAGTAAGATTTCTATGAAATGATGTATATAACCATGAAGCAAAAATTAGGTGATCTATTTTGAAACAGGCTAAATAAGCTTACATTAGAGCTGCAAAAGACAACAGAACGATGAAGCAATCGGAAGGACAATATCTTTATAAAAAGAAAAATGATGTTAAAAATAATTGAAAAATATAAATATATGAAATTCATTAAAAAATTGATGATATGGGCCAATGTACATCTATTGACATTAAAAGCCTATTTACCAATGAATCTGTGGAAGAAACCATCAATATCATATGCAATGAACTATATCGGAATGGACGGTCACCTCCAAAATTGCATGAAATGGTGTTATCCGAAGAAAACTGCCGTCTACTGTTATCTATTTTGACTCAAGATGTGCAATTCGTCTTTAATAAACCGTCTACAAGCAAATGGATGGACTTTCGATGGGCACTCCGTTGATTGTGGCATTCAGCCAGATATTTATGGGATATGTGGAGATAAAGCTATTCAAGAATTTTGATCATGAAAGATAAAAATTTTATTGCCGGCACATAGATGACATCTTTATTCTTGCTGACAATGACTTCACAATTATTGAATTCTTCGAATGTTGTAAAAACGTACATAAGAGCCATAGAATTCACAAGACAGCAGCCTTCTGGTCATTTTCTGGACCTTGTACATGGCGATATTCAAACCACAATTTATCGAACGAAAGGCGAATTTTACAGGACTTGGCGATACATTTTGTTCAATCAGTCAAAAACGGTAATAAAGTAAATCTCATAAAGACACTCACCAAGCGTCGCGTGCGTATGATCTGCGTTCTCAGAATCTTTTAACAAAAGAATTGGACCACTTGACAAGACACTTGTTCGGAATGGATATCCGGAATGGTCTATCAAGAAAAACATACATCCGCCAACCCCACAGGTTCTGACAGTAGAGAAGAAATCAATATTTTTCAATATTAAATGTCTTTGACTCGCTAGTGAAACGATTTCGAAGAAAATATGTCAGAACATCCAAAATACATTTCCTATTTTGAATCCAATCGTAGTGTTTCGGACTAACTCCTTGTCATCCACAGCGGTTAAAGAACAAGTTCCACAATGCCGAAAACTAGGAATAGCACATGATTTCAAATTCTTCATCATGAATTGATTTTCAAATGAAAATCATGAATTGTGAAAATTCAACATTGAATGCTCTCAATGGTTAAATGTTGTCTACCAAATGCTATCGACGTGTTTTCTGTGTGAAAAATATACGTTTTTGACTTTTGACTATAGCCAGAGTATTGTACAATATTCTGCAATAGAATTTTGAATTCTGAAGCACCAGAATATATTTTTTGTCCATTTCAGACAGATAGCCGAGTGCTTCATTTCGTTGAAAGTTCTGAATTCAATTGAGTAAAATTATTAGCATTTTCTTAGCATCCCCATGATAGAGATGTTCTTTCATAAGTAATTATTTTTGAAGCAATTTTAATCTGATTTACTCATCACATTGTTATACTCATTACTTGCAATCCATGCGTTTGAATCTAAAATTGGCAATTTCTTATCGTTGTAATGTGAGGTAACATCAATGACTAATTCATTGATTGATGCATTTCATTTCCAATATCTTAAACGATATTTATTATACTTTTATCATTTTCTATTATTTCAATATTTCAATTTAATATGTCATTTTGTAAGACAACATCATTGTTGCGTTATCGATTTACCTTTTCATTGATATTCATTATGCGTTATTTTGATTCAATCTGATGATGATCCACCTCACACCACATCATTTAGACTTATGAAATTGCTTGTGCCTGTCAATTCAAGCACGATTGATCCAAATTTTGTTGTAGTTTAACGCTTTTATCAACTTTGTAAGTATGATTTGGTATGACTCATTGTTAGTCAATTTTGATAGCCTGTGTTCTAAATGTACTTTCGTGTGGTAATCTTTTGTGTCTTAATTGATTGCTTTCATTCTACATATAGGCTATTTCGATTGTCTATTCTTCTTCCATTGTGGCAATGGCAATTGTTATGCGAAGGGCTGAACACCGGATTTCGCGGGAAGTTTTGATTAATCTCCCAAAAAATTTGTAAGTTAGTGTTAGTCTATGTGGTCTCCAAGTCATTTGCACTTTTTGAAATGGAAAAATAGGACATTTTCTTTTATATTTTTAAATTAAGTCCACTTCACATACATGACTTGGCACTTTCATGTGCTCACATGTAGCATTTATGTGTTTCTATTCATTCGAAACGAACTGTAACAGATTAGAATAAGACTAGTGGATGCTTTGAAATTGCATGCATTTTGAATCACTTTGTTTGTTCGAAACAATCATGAAGTATTTTAATTTTCTGTATCCAAATAGCACTATGGTTCTACGAATTTGATCGCTTCAACAATGCAATGCTATAGAAAAAGACCAATTACATGATTTCCACAATGTGAAGCGGTCGAGATATGAGTTTGCTGGAAAATGGAGGGGGGATTCTTGAACTTACCGCACAAACGTTTGTGACTGTCAAGCTGATGGCATTGACACGTAGGGGGCAATCCATTTATATTAAAAATGGCTATCAGAAGAATTTAGTTATAGCTTGCCTATTCCGAGAACATTCTATGATTCTAATACTATCCGCAGTTGTCATCAAGCAGTAAGTGAAATTCACATCAAGTAAAATATGCGCAGAAAAGATGTAAGAAAAATATCTACAGGAAAAAGATAGTGAGAATTAATAATGAATAATAAGATTTAAGAAGATACAAGGAAGAATGGTGGGTGGTGAAGAGTCGAGAGTGCAGAACACTTTGTGTGGCACAAGGGAGATGAGAGAGCTCTCATTGTTAAGTCAAGATGAATGAGGTGAAGTATGAAAGACTTGTGTAAAAGTTAATTGCATATTTATCACACAACCATTTCATGTTTCTGGGAATCGAGGATGAACAGGATTTGTTTACTTGTGAGAGCCGAAAAAGGCACAGGTTGATGTGCAGGATTTGTTTACATGTCCCGATCACAAAAACATGCTGTATTTATTATATATGGGATGAATTTAATGACAGGATGAGTTTGCATATGGGAAACGCAACATTTGCATGATGTGTGACACATCTTTTTGACATATCTTTCCAAACACATAATTACCTATTGAGTATTTAGTCAGCCACAATGTGTGGAACCTGCTCGTCTGGGTTTCAGTGTTCAATTTAAGGGTCGAAACACAACTAGACCACTATTATCAACTTTCCATTTCCATTTTCCATTTGTCCACCATTACCATTATCCACCATGTGTAGCCATAGTTATAGCGTGTAGCATTAGTTCAATTGTAATCCTTGTGGTTGCAGTTCTATTGTTTATCTCCAGTACTCCATTTTTATCCATCAGTTTCGTTTCCTGTTGATTTATAATATCCATTTTTATTTCCTTAGCTATGGATGACTGTGCCGACGGACGAAAAGACAAGTAAGCACCCGCGCTGTGCAAGATTGCGTTTATTATGAATTCGATATCCTAGTCATGAAACATTTAACCAACATAAACAAAACTCATGTAGGGGAACTTTATATATTTATTATTTTTTTTGATTTATTCATTAATTTATTTTATTTTATTTTTTTAAAAAAAAAATAAAAAAATCGTCTGAATTGAGGAGAGCTATATATTTGCTTACATCGTGGAAAATTGAAAGCTCATGTAATTCGCTAGAATGTCATCAATAGAAATCAATGTCAGAAGGAAACAATGAATTAATTCTTGGACTCTTCGCCATCTCTTTGTGATAGGGAATTTGGTAGTATCCACACTTTCGGGAGCAAATTGGCCTCCGACCATACCATTAACAACAATGAGATTAAATACACGATAGATCAGATTGCCATGCAAAAGATGTGCGGCTGGTAGGGTTCGAACCTACGACCAAGGTTAACTAGACCTGTGCTCTAACCAACTGAGCTACGAGGCACTTACGCGACTGTGTCAATTGGCAGGATCAAACCCTCACCACCACACATCAGTTGTCAAGGCAATAATAATCAATGAATAAATAACACGTCAAAATTGTGACCGCCGACATTAAGGCAAGTAGCGGGGATCGATTGTCCACCAAAGCATCTTAAGCCATGTCATGAATGCAATTAACAACAATGAGATTAAATAGCCTACACGATAGATCAGATTGCCATGCAAAAGATGTGTGGCTGGTAGGATTCGAACCTACGACCAAGGTTAACTAGACCTGTGCTCTAACCAAATGAGCTACGAGCCACTTACGAGACTCTGTCAATTGGCAGAGTCCATGAATGAGTCCATGCAAGAATCGATTTGGAGTTAGTGGCTCGGGATCCAGGTGATTTGCTGTTTGATACGTGATCGGGCGAGAATTTAAGAGCGATTCCACTTCCACAAATATAGTCGTTACTTCTTCGTCGGTTATTTCAGCATTCGCAATTACATTCTTTATTGCTCTCATGGCGGATTTAATCATTGATTCATGGGCTCCTCCAAAATGCGGTCCACGAAGGGGATTGAAGTTCCACTTTATTCCACTATTCGCTAAGGACTTCTGTAGTTGAGACTGATCCAATCTATTGGTGCCGTTGTCGCTGAAAACTTCGAGAGGCAATACACAACGTCCAATCATGCGTGCAAATGCATTTAGGAAACTGTCAGTGTCAAGACCATACGCAATTTCTGTGTGTACTGCCCGTGTTGCCAAGCAAGTAAATAAACATAAGTAACGCTTTGCTCATTGTTTTCCTCTTCCTTGTTTTATCAGGTAAGGTCCTCCAAAATCGACGGCAGTGTGGGAAAATGCTCGTAGCAATTGTTCTATTCGACATCTCGGAAGTGGCGCCATAATCGGAGTTGGCGGCAGTTTTCGATTGCATGTGGAACATTCATTCTCCCAACTCCGAACTGCTTCTCTTCCTGCGATTATGATAATAATAATAAAGCGTATATTTCCATCAATTAAAAATCAGAAAGTACAAAATAAGGATGACACGGAAAATAGAGCACTACACATAATTATACAAGACACATTAAGGGCAAAGTGGAACAAAAGTATGGCGTGAGAAAATTATTGTCTGGAAAAGCACAACGAACTGTATACCGAGGACATGTAAGGAATGAAAGAAATCAACATGCGAGCAGTTGAACAAAACGGTAATCGTAAACGACCACTAGGTAAGCGACTTGGAAGTAAGCAGTTTAATGGATGGTCTCTTGAAGCCAAGGCCTGACGGAATAGCCGTAAACTGCTTTTTTGTACCATATGAAAGTCTGCTAAGCAAGGAGATCTGCAATGAGTGTCACAGCTGATGAGATGACAACGTTTGATAAATTTGTCGATAATGGCTCTATCTCTGCTCAGCATAGCTCCCACATTGATTTGGCAACCATAATTTATTGTCGGTAAGATCAGAGCGCCATAGATTACAATTAAATCGTCCTTTGTAAGAAAACTTTTCAAAACTCTAAGTAGATGAAGAAGTTTACTCGCCTTTTTCAACCGATGCTCAATATCAGTAGTCCAATTCATCTGGCAGTTAATCGTAACCCCAACAACATTAATATCAGGAACTGATGGTCACACATTTTCGTAAATACACAACTCAGGGGGTGCAAACGTTTTGAAACAAGCAAATGTGATGTTTTCGGGAAAGGCTATTAGCCTGAGTCCAACTCAAGACACTGTCCACCTCCGATTTGAGCTCATCAACAATTACATTCTTGTGAAAAATACAAAGTAATAGGTCGCCGGCATACTTGCACAACAAATTATCTGGGTGAAACGGGCAAAGTGAGCTGACAAAAACACAGAAAAACATAGATAGAGAGAGGATTGCGCCTTGTGGAATACTTGAAGTAATTGCAGTTACACTACTGTACATACCATTGAAGGAAGTAAATTGCTTTCGATCGGACAGGTAACTTGCATACCAATGAATAAAACCTCTGGCCAAGTTTGTTTGAAGTAAACGATGTATCAAAAGTGTGTGGGACACAGTATCAAAAGCTTTCGAAGCGTCGAAACTTACAAGAGAAATACCCTTCACGTCGATCTCATCAAGTGCTTGACACATTTCATTAAACAGAGAAATAAATGACATATCGGACTAAACAGATTCTTGATTGAGTCCGTAATTCTCATACAACTTGAGACGAATTCTATCATAAATCAGTTTTTGAAGTATTTTTGGAAGACACGGTAGGACGGAGATTGGACGGAAGCAGACAACGCAGAAGTGTTACACTTCGGAATCGGAGTAATCCTTGACATTTTCCATAGTTAAGGGAACGTATTATTGCGTATTATAAACACTAGAGGTATTGAAGATGTGGGTAAGGGGTCTGCTTAAAGCGTGAGCAGTAAAAGTAAAAAACTTTGCTGGTATACCATCGCAGCCATAGAGTAAATATATTAGATAGAGTGGCAACTCCACATTTGTTAAATCCCCAATGTGTATACACTTTCGAATTTATTAAATGTACTCAAAAGAGATACAGTCGGAATTGTTTCCAGATGTGAGATATGCACATTTATGCAGTTCTGAGGAAATTACATCGGAATTGACTGATCATGATAGCATAAAGCAGAAGGAAATTGCGTTATTCTGTAGATCATCCGTGTCATGACTGCCTTGGAGAGGTAATGTTTGTTAAATTGGCAGCTCGATGACCTGCTATTGCTTTCATGATCAACCTGAAGAGAATCTTCACAAGCGAGATCATATCAGAAGCAACCGGTTGGTAGAGCAAAATAACAGAATCAATGACAATGATTTCAATTAACTTTGAAAGATATAAATAGGTCCACATCATTATACAGATTCAAGAAATGAGACATGAATTTAGTGAATCATGAAATCATGCCGGTGAAAATTGAATTAAAAACTTGAAATTTCAGCCAAGAAAGCACGAACAATATCGCGACTTTTTCATGAAGACTTCCATTATAATACGGATCATGAAATTCCTTTGATAATCAGCTTAATTTCCGCTTAGTTAGGATGCTTATTAGCAAATATTCATTCCTTTTGATATCCAACTTGTTTCATGCTACTTATTTAGAAGACTCATCTCGGTAGTATAAAAATCGGCAAATTTTGACTATTTTCAAAAGTGCTCAAATAATTTTTTGGACCACGCGAACCTAATCTCCGCAAAAAACTGAATCTTTTCAAATCTAACGAGTTAAGACAAATTCGTCTATGTAGCCGCGGCTGCTTGGTTGATAACTCGATGAGTTGATTTTATACTTATATTTCGGCTGTCACAGCCATTTTCAAAGTATAGAGTAGAAAAGATTTACAAATGGAGTACAAAGCTATATAAAAATGTTTTCAAAAATCAAAATGTCATGTATATACCACTGTACAGATATCTTGTCCTTCATCACGCCAGTCCAGATCAGGTTGGGCTGTCTTGATTTATGAGTGCCTCTTTGAGACGAAGATCTACTGCGTCTTTAGCATGTGACGCAATTTCTATGCTGAGGCTGCCATGACAGATGAGCTTCACAACAGATGAGCTTCACAGTTTGGGCTGTCTTGATTTATGAGTGCCTCTTTGAGACGAAGATCTACTGCGTCTTTAGCATGTGACACAATTTCTATGCTGAGGCTGCCATGACAGATGAGCTTCACAGGTTGGGCTGTCTTGATTTATGAGTGCCTCTTTGAGACGAAGATCTACTGCGTCTTTAGCATGTGACACAATTTCTATGCTGAGGCTGCCATGACAGATGAGCTTCACAAGCTCTAAGCATAGAAATCTGTCATGGCAGCCTAAGCATAGAAATTGTGTCACATGCTAAAGACGCAGTAGATCTTCGTCTCAAAGAGGCACTCATAAATCAAGACAGCCCAACCTGACCTGAACTGGCACGATGAAGGACGAGATATCTGTACAGTGGTATATACATGACATTTTGATTTTTGAAAACATTTTTATATAGCTTTGTACTTCATTTGTAAATCTTTTCTACTCTATACTTTGAAATTGGCTGTGACAGCCGAAATATAAGTATAAAATTAACTCATCGAGTTATCAACCAAGCAGCCGCGGCTACATAGACGAATTTGTCTTAACTCGTTAGACTTAACAATAATGCTGCTCAGAGAGAATTTTGATATCTTATGAATCTTTTCATATAAAAATTTTCACTGTTTACAGAAACTTTTTTGAGTCGACACTCTACCTATATATCCCTACTCTATGATCGCAGCCTACACCCTTAGGAGATAAAGATAATTAACTCCTCAACTTCTTTAACATCAATTAAGTCACACCAAGGCTCATCAGTGCTAGATACTTGCGCAAATTCAGAGTCTACATTGTAGACACTTTGGAAGTAATCATTTATTGTCTCTGCATCAAAGTCGGACTTGCTGGATACATTTCTTTTTCATCTGCTTCTCACATGATCAGCAACTTTCCAAATAACCTTTTTGCTTTGTAAGCATCCCTTTGACCATAAACGCTTTGCTGAGCAAATAGCATTCTGGACCTTCACTTTATAATGAGCATATAAATTGAAATCCCCACTTCTATAGGCGTCCCAGCGTTTTTGGATTAAATGCTTGGTAAGCGGGGTTATCCACGGTCTATCTTTCTTCGACAACTTAACTTTCGCTGTGGGTATACTTTCGACTGCTGGTCTGATCAAATCATAGAAAAGTTGAGTCTTGATATCTACATCGTCCTCGGAAAGATATAGCTGATTCCAATTTACAGATTCTAAGTACACCAGTAAGATATTCTCCTTTCTATAATCATAAATAGTAAATACTTTATGTTAAGTCAAAAAGTCGCAATTACTAGGCAGAAATACTACGTTATGGTCAGAAGATGATAGCGGAGGAAATACTCAGCAGTAATGTTATCACGAATGATATTTTCATCAAGATAAATCAAATCGAGAGTAGCATTCCCTCTAGTTAGCACAGAGACGATATTCCGTACATCATTGAACAATTCAAATTTACTCAGATCAAGTCTGTTAAAGTCACCACAGAGAGTATTATTAGCCTCAGGGTAGCGATTATCAGCTTCATCAACAGAATCGCATAAGAAATCCCCAATCGAATGATTGATGTAGTATTTTAGACTAGGAGGTACGTAACCTGCACAGAACACAATTTTGTTATACAAAATCAGAGTGACATGATCTAATGCGGAAGGTTTCACACTATCGACTTCAAAGATATCCGATTTCATGCTTTTGTGAACCCAAACCAGAGCACCACCTCCTCTTTGATCAAGACGATCAGCGCGATACGATATGTAGTTCAAACAAATCGCTGTCATGTTCCTCATTTAGCCAAGTCTCCGTAACAACTGACTCGTGGGCGAAGCTTTGATACATGAAGACACAAATCGTCGAACTTGAATACAATAGAGCGGGCGTTAGTAAGCAGTATACTAGGATAAATTGCTTTCACCTCTGGGGGACTGAATGACCTTGCGGTAGTATAGATGCGATTATGTAAAAACTTTAAGGAAAAGGATTCAAAGTAGATTTAGCGACAGCAGTACCTCTGAATATGACGATGTCTTCACCGTTAAGTCTGCGTTCCTTTAGCTCTTGGCGGAGCAATTTCTGTTTTCTCTGCTTAGTCGGTGTATAATCAGGATTGATCTAAACTTGATTATATCGCCCACTTCTCACCTTCTTTGAATTCTTTACTATTCTCATCTTATCATGAGAAGACGTAAGTGAAACTTTAATAAGCCGTTTACCGTCAGATCTCAATTTACCAATCTTCAAATCTCTTGAATTTCAACATCCTCATCACCAATTTCCTTAAATATATCCTTACATCTTCTGCGGTCTTCATCTACTCTCTCCCTTAGCGATCCCTCACTAGAGTCACTCAAACCTGAGATCACAATATTACTTTTTCTCCGCTGGATTTCATCGAACTCTAACAAAATGTCATCAGCAAGTTTTTCAGTTTCCTCCTTCGCCTTATGTAGCTCTCGCTCCATATTATCAGCTATATATATATATATATATAGTTGATATATTATATATCAACATATCATCTCAACATATTATCAAACGTCATTTTTAACTTCATTGATACATTCCTCAATACGACAAACCATATCAACTAATTTAGTTAACGCAAGACTAACACCCTCCAGCTTAAGTGTAAAAGTTGAAATTATATCTTCCTTTGCACTATCCAGCGATTTCTTGACGTCATTGCTGGAAAGATTGTTCGATGCACGTCTGCCTCGAGTAGCTACAGGTGAGGGTGACATGATTCGGATGATAATAAAAGATTCATCTATTAATCCGCGTGACGAAGACTGAACGACGTCACAAACGGATCGATAATCAAGTCAACCGGAGACAAGGGGACGTTTAGAGCTTCACCAAAGTATCAGCTGATGAACAGGCGACAAAGTCCTGTCTGACAAAGTCACGCCAGTCCGCTACGTTGCTAACGGAGGGTAAAAGTACACAATGGCACTTCGATAGACGAACAATAGATATTCTAATAGTGATGAATCAACACTGACGCACTATCCAGAAACAATGGACTATCGGAATGACCCAAAATTGCTCGTGACCAAAACATACACCACAGTGAGCAAGAGGATCTCAAGAGCCACCAGATGATATCAAAACTCCCCGAGACAATCCACTGAAACCGTATATCTACCAGCAAACCCACAGCTCGAGCAAGAGAGCAAAAACTAAACAACCTTCCGCCATGCATGAATCGAGCTTTCATGCATTATCCAGAATTTCTGCGCTAACATTGCCATAGTCTGGTTTATCCCACCGTGATAACAGTCTTTATGATGCCTCTTCACTACCAGACGAGTATATGTATCATTTCTTGGTAAAATAATGGGGTGACGAGCTTGATAGGGTAAGTAGTCAGCATTGCGCAGGCGACCATCAATTCGAATCAAATCATCAGCGTCGATCTTTGGATTCAATTTCAACAGACAACTCTTCCTTGGCACCTGTTTTCCTTTGACGAACAGTTGATAATGTTCTTTGATTGCTCATTGTTGCGCCGCGCGTATGATGATAATCTCAGCGTCATATAGCTCATCTGAACTCAGTTCTCCTGCCGTACGATTCTCAGGAACGGTTCTTGCATTACCGATAAATTTTGTAATCCATGCCTGTACTCGAATCAATTTCTGTAAATTTGAGCAGAGTTCTTCGATTGGAATTGATCCTCTTTGCATTGATTGCATTCCATAATACATGTAGACTATAGACATACTCTTTGATGCTTTCTTCCTTCTTTCAGATTCTTCGGGATTGCTTTCGATGGGAGTGTGTGGTCATTCTTCTTCTTGTAGCATTAGAAATGCTGGTCCGGACCACCACAGCTTCAATTCTTTCAGCTCTCAGACCGACAATCCCCTTGTCATTAGGTCGGCGGGATTCTGCCTGCTTGGAACATATTTCCACTGTGACGGTGAAGTAGATGTCTGGGTTTCTCCGATTCGATTAGCAACAAATGACTTGAATTCCCGGCTGCATCTTTGTATCCCACAGAGCACATTCATAGAGTCGCTGCACAGCACCATTTTGCTACTATTAATGCCGTGTAAAGCAATGTTTAGCAGATGTGTAAAGCAAGTCGAAGACCACATATAGCAGCAACGAGGGATTGAAGCGGATTTTAATGGCGCCACTTTCACCTTGACAGCAAACATTCGAACTGGAGAAGGGTGTGATCGTTGAACGCACAAGAACGTTGAACGCACATACGATACCGCTCCATAAGACAACATTGATGCATCTACGAAGGTATGAAGAACTGTGTCATCTTGAACATCGAGAATCTTTGCTATCTGTATATCTTGTAAGTTCTCAAACTCATGAGACCATTTCCTCGCTTTCTTTCCGATGTCTGATGGAAAAAGCGTCATCCCAATCCAGCCCTGTACTCCACACTTGTTGAATTAGAATCCGTCCAACTATAGAGAATGGCACTAAGAATCCCAACGGATCGAATAGAGTGGCGCTTCCTAAAAGGCTTCGTTTGGATAAAGGTTCATCATCAAACGCACTACCATTGAACACAAAATAATCATCGGATGCCGGCCACATGATACCAAGGGCCTTCTGTTGAGGTAGACTGTCCTTGACGATGTCGACCGAAGCTGCTCGAACTTCTTTGGGAATTACGGACATAACATCACTTCGATTGGAAAGCCATTTTCGTGGTTTCATGCCTGCAGATTGCCATACTGTATTCAACTCATTGTAAAGTTGTATTGCCTCCTAAACAGTTGATCTTGAATCCATGCTGTCGTCCATGTACACGTATGTAGATTGCAGAATAGTTTCAGAGGCCTGGGAAAATGTTTCTTGTAGCTTTCTCGCATGTTCATGGGAAACGAATTGAGCTAGGAAGGGTGACGCTTTCATGCCGAAAACAACTCCGCCGAACTGATATTGGTCAGGAATATTGTCTTGACTCATTGCTCTCCATAGAAATCAGAAATATGGTTGATCTTCTTCTGGAATTCTAATTTGCATATACATTTCCGATATATCACAGACCAATGCCACGTCGTGCTTGCGAAAACGGAGCAATACGGCAAATAAATTTTGCTGCAAATTAGGTCCAGTTTCAATTACGTCATTTAGAGAAAAGTCATCGACCGTAGCTGCGGCGTCGAATACCATTCTCACCTTTGTTGTCACCTTGTCCATGCGTATGACCGGGAAATGCGGAAGTAACCATTTCGCTGGGGACTCGACCACCTCATGACTTGAAAGTTTCCGAATGTAGCCTTTCCTGACGAAATCATCAATGTTCATTTGATAAGCTTTCGCAAAGGTTGAGTAGCTTCTTTTCTGTATACTATAATCTTCACATAGCCAAATCGTAGCTGTCTGGCATTATGGGCGTCTCATGCTTCTGTGGAACCGCAACTTGATAATGGCCATCTATAAACTTCGTAGATTGTCGAGTCGATTCAACAATTGCTTCTTCTTTGATTGAGAGTGATGACTTTGGATGAGTGCAATTTTCCAATTCCCAGAATTTGCGTAGAATGTTGTCCAACTCACTGTTACTTCTGCTTGAAGAACCAAAGCAAGTGAAGAACATTTTGCTTTTTGGACAGGCATAATCTCTTCCGATAGGACCCACGCATGTCCATCCCAGTGGTGTCAGGCGTGCAACAGGATCATTCACTCGCCCAGGAATCTCCTTTTAGAATCGATGCAGCTCTGTAGTCCGCTCCAATTAAAAGATCCATCTTTTGCCGAGAAGTGACATTTGGGAATCGTATTGTCCGAAGATGGTCACATCGAACCTTTTCCACGTTCCACGGTACCGCAACAAGATCACCAATAACCTTAGTAGTGGTCAAGGTAGTGACTTAGTAGTGACTTCGTATTGACCTCTTCCGTCTTCGCCGCATATCTTGAATTCAACTTCTTTGCTCCAGAAATGTTCGCTCTCACCATTAAAGACATTTACTGTCATATTTCTGCTTGGTCCTTCTAATCCCAGCTCCGCTGCAATATCTTCATATATATATGAGGCACATTATATATTTATATATATATATATATATATATATATATATATATATATATATATATATATATATATATTGAAATAATTGAAGTGAAAACACATGGAATGCACAAGCGCTTTCTATATTCTTCAGTGAATATATATATATATATATATATATATATATATATATATATATATTCAACATATGAGGCACTACTCGCGTCATCGAGAAAAACCGTGACCTTTATGGCCTTATCTCTGCCCTTAACGATTGCTGGAACTGTTCTAAATGAAACGTCATTTGGTCCACTTGCATGATGCGTCGTTGTTTGCTATGTTTCATTCTGAGCAGCGTCATTATCTGCAGCATGCTCCCCCATCGTGAAAGAATGCTGGATCGACATTGGCTGTCGTCGTCCAGCATCGTTGTCATCAGCAGATTTTAAATGTAGCAATTGATTGTGCTTACCGCGACAGCCGTCAAGTCCACAAGGTCGTGTCCACTTGCATTTCCAGGCTTCATGATCCCGCAAAAGACACATGAAACAGAGTTTATTCTCTTTCACAAAGTCCCTTCTTTTGTCGACTGACATCCTTTTGAATTCTGTGCACTTCCAGAGCGCATGTTGATTGAAACACACTTGACAACCTTTTGTCGACGAAGATTGGAAATAGGATCTGTTCGTTGATTGCCGTTGTGCTCTGTGATATTCTCTGTTCCCGTCGCCTCCTTTAGCACGTAGACCATTCACGTCTTCCATAGCCATGCTTCGGAATTCCACCTGTTGAAGAACCCACAGTCGAAGAGTTAAGACTGATTCATCTTCACCGGATTCAGCGGACTATTTATAATAATATGTTGCTAACGATTCCGTCAACTTGGAAAGACAAATGGCGCAAGTCATTCCATTTCGAAGTACACTTTTGAGTCCAGCTGTTTTAAGGCTAGCAGCTGCTATTTCAAGAAGATCGGCAAACTTTTCCAGTTCTCGCAAATTGTCCCATTTCATAGATCGAAAGTCACGAAGCTCACTGATATATTTCATAAGTTGTCGCCGTTGACCATCATATCTGCGACCTAGTCGTTCTTTTGCAATTTCATACGCTGCTGCTGAATGATCAAGTCCTTTAATAGATCGCAGGGCATCTTCCTGAGGTGATTGTCGAAGCTGCAGAAGTTAATATTCCGCCGTTGCCGGTGCTTTATCCACACATGCCTCAAACGCAGTCCTCCAAGATTCAAAGCCATTTTATCGCCGCTAAAGGTTGGAATCTGCACCCGCTGAAGTTGTTTCGATAGATCTCGTCCGACGTCTCTGCTCTTTGCCGTCTCTAAGTCAATGCCTGCATCTTCGCTCGACGCGACGCTTGGCTTTGAAACCAGATATTTGGCCGCTGCAATAAGAATAAAACGATTATCAGATTCGATGTCACTTGAGTTCAGACACAATGCCTGGAATAGCAGTCTCATTCGCCGTTGCTCGATGAACGTCGATCGTATCTTCAATAACCATCTTCAATTCTTCTTCTAGATCCACTATATCATCCCGTAAATTGCGCACTTGACCTTTGTCTTCGTCTTCAATAGCGTCTTGTAATTTGTTGCTCGTTCGCTTCAATCTACTTCCAAGTCTTGATTTGCTGCGCCGCAATTCATCCAACTTGCTTCTATTGTCTTCTGCGTCCGACATTCTATTGCGTAATCACAGACAGCCACGCTCTGCTACCAATTTGTACCAATTTGCGCTTCTTCAACCAAAGGTACAAGATGAAGGAATACAATGAAAGAAACAATGGGTGTGTGTTATTCGCCACGACAAAACGAAAGCTCAGTTAGAGCACGATAAGCTTTTGTTCGAAGAATTTCAAGAACGGAGGAGGCTTGGTCACAATGTTGCAATTCGTCAAGGTAAAATTATAGAAAGAAATGACTGACAAGCGCCAGTTCTCAAGACTTGCTTGACATCTCTGTGTTTCTTCAATGCAAGATCACTCATGAATAAAATGGACGAACTGTCAATTTTCGTTAATACTCGTTCACCGGACATTCTGTGCGTTGTAGAGACATGGTTGGGTTCTCAAGATTGACGACTCTATTTCTGTCAAAAACTATAGTATATTTCGTGCCGATAGAAATACTGGAGCCAATGGTGGAGGTATAGCTTGTTGGATTCACAATTCTTTTGTCTCTGAGCTGCTTTTTTGCCAATCTGAATTTTCTGAAGTAGAAGTTGCAATCATCCGAATTTGGAAACAGCATTTTCACTGTGTATTAGTGATCTTATATTTTCCGCATGGAGGTCGCCTGAACGCAAATGTTTCTAGTGTGTTGAGTAATTACATCGTTGCAATAGTTGACGATCTGCTGGTGAAGTATCCTGATTATTCAGTGTACATGACTGGGGACTTCAATCTTTTCGACTCTTCATATTTCCAATCATCATTTGGTATTAGCAATTTAATTCAAGAGCCTACAAGAAATGAAAGCATTTTGGATCTCATACTTACTCCTGAAGATTACATCAGCTTGTATCATAAGCCCGAGATTCTGCCACCTATCTAGACAAGTGACCACAACGTGCTTTTTCTCAGACCGCTTTCATCTTTCCCAAATGATGAAAATTACATCAAAGTGCTTGATTTTCGAGATTCTTTTGTGCAAAGTGCATCACGTCTACTGGGTGTCAACTGGGACAGTCTACTTGACAACCTGGACCTAAATGAGGCTTGTGAGATATTTTATACATGTTTAAACAATGCCATTAATTCCTTGCCATTTGATTTGGTCAAAAGAAAATCCATGGAAAAGCAATGGATCACCAATGTGATAAAAGCCAATATTAACAAGAGGTTTCAAGCTTACAGGGAAAAGAATTGGACATTGTTTGCCCACTACAAAGACAAGGTCCGACGAATGATCTATGCTGCAAAAAGAGAATGGAGTAAGCAATACCTTTCTACAAAGTCTATTTGGGATATTAAGAAAATTCTCAGTAGCTGTGCTACAGTCAATCCTAACTGGCTATCTCAATGTGATCCTGACATGACAATAGATGACATTTTGCAAATTACAAATGACAAATTTTGTGCGGCGTTTGTGCGTGATTTGCTGGATAAAATGCATCTACCATTCACGGTTCCTTTCCAGTTTGTTGAAAGTCATGTGGAATTACTGTTGACACGTGTCCGCCCGAGTACAAGTCCTGGATCTGATGAAATCCCTTCGATGGCATGGTCTAAATTCGCTCATTTTATTTCTAAGCCTTTGACAATACTCTACAACAAATGTCTATGTTCTGCTGATCTTCCAAGTGTGTGGAAGAAGGCTAATGTGATATTGTTTCCGAAGTCAAGTCCTCCAAATTTAGATCGAATTCGTTCCATTTCTCTACTGCCTATATCAGAGCGTTTATTTGAAAATTAGCTTCTTAAACATGTTGGTGGCAATATATCAGAACACATTGATGCGCAGCAGTTTGGTTACCGCAAGAAGTCGTCGACAATATGTGCTTTATTAAATGTTGAGGATTTTGTCACACGTACTCTTCAAATGCCTGACGTAATTGCTTGACACCTGCTGTCCTTGGATTTAGAGAAGGGGTTTGACAAGATTTCTCATCGTTTGCTGATAGACAAAATGCTGCGAAATCGTCTTAATCCGTTTCTCATATCCTTTATCACGAATTATCTAACCTCAAGATACCAAAGGACAAGATGGAAGGACCGTCACAGTGAGTATCTTCTAGTCACGGGTGGATTACCGCAGGGCTCGTCCATCGGCCCCTCCATGTTTGCATTCTTCGCAGCTGATTTGCTCATTCAAAATAGTCATGATGTTTTACTAACAAAGTATGCAGACGATATAGTTGTCGTTGGAGCAATACGGAAAGGCTACTCACAGAGCCCTGTGCTCAATGCGCTTACTGACATCGCCACTTGGATAACGGAGAATCAAATGGAGATTAAGACGGAAAAGTGTTCTCAGATTTTCTTCCAACTCTCCAAGGCTTATGCTTGCGAAGGTCTATGCATCCCCAATGTTCCTATTCAAACAGAATTTAAGTTTCTTGGTGTGACTATGCATGAAAGTTTCAAGTGACATTTACATGTTCAGAACATTACAAAAAGAGCTTCATCTAGACTGTCCGTGTTAAGACAATTAAGGACTTTTGTCAGTTTTGAGGACTTAGTCAGTATACGAGTATATAATAATTGCATCACGAGCATCTATGTTCTGCCATCTTCAAGTGAAGGATAATGTTCTGTTAGACAAAGTTCAGTCCCGAGCCCACAAAATTATCCGTGGTGTCTCAAATTGTGATTGTGAAAACTTTTTGCCACTAGATTATCGCAGAAACATTTTGGGAATTCGACTGTTCCAGAGCTTGGTGAATGACTCATCGCATCCCCTGCATCACTTGTCTCCAGAAGTCAACCTCCATTCAAAGACATATCGCATGCCAAAAGTGATGGCTTCAATTCGTGATAAATCATTCATAGTTTCCATGATACGTCTGTCAAATAGCGGTTTTTTCTAACTTTTGAGTCTTTCGATTGTGTTTTTGTTAATGTCTTTTTCCAATCATAGAAATGTGTGTATCTTTTTACTTTTCGTGCCTCACGATTTTCAGTAATGAGGCTTTTGATAAATATGCGATTATTATTATTTTTTTGGTACACGACCTCTACATCGGTCGGTCTACAACCCAGGATCTCGGAATCCTACCAGGATTCAGGAAGATCGAGAGTGCGTCTGAGGATATAGGCACTGCCCAACAGAGCAGCTTTCTGTAACTGAGGTACATGATGAAGTCCGGGTACTTCTCTCAAGTATTTTGCGAGATTCTGAGTGTGAGCACCCAATGCCCCAATGACAACAAGGATCACTTTCACCTTGATCTTCCACAACTTTTGGATTTCCAGTTTCAAGTCTAGGTACTTTGCGATCTTCTCTCTTTCCTTGTTCGTTATATTTCTGTCTTCTGGTACCGAGATGTCAATTATGCATCCTTTTTTCTTCACCTTATCTATTATTACGATGTCAGGTCTTCGTGCTGTGATTTTCTTGTCCTTTCGAATTTCAAAGTCCCACAAGATCTTAACCGAATCATTTTCTGTTACTGGCAAGGGCATATGCTGCCATGGCTCTCGTGGTACGCTTAGATCATAGCACATGCTGATGTCTCTGTGAATGATTCTGACATCGATTATTATTATTATTATATTCCCCTAGACTAATTCTCGACATGTTTTGTTCTGAAGTGGAGCTGCCGCCCGCAGAACATTTGTTTTATTTCATAATTTCTATCATCCTCATAATCACAGTTCTGATCATTATTTTAGTTTTCATATTAATTGAAAGTGTCCTGGGATTTTTTATGATTAGCAAGTTTATGAATACTATTAAGATTACATGTACCTATATTTACGAGTATTTTGCAAAGATTGTGACAACAATGAATGGGCTGTGGTACATACATGCATATAGCATGTACAAGATTATCTCCATGTACCGTATGAACAACGCTCCTCACCTCTGAGTCAGATATTAATCGTTTTACTTTCTTCGCCTAACATGTCAATGATTCTACAAGCTTTTGCACTAGCTTGTGAAAAAGCTAGCTTAAGAAAATTAATTTGGACTCAAATATTCGATTGATTTCAATCTTTCATTTGATTAAATGTTTATGACAACAAGTATGCAGATAGGAACACCGACCATGCAGATTAGAGTGTTCTATAATTAGAATGACAACAAGTATGCAGATTTTGTCAAAAACTTTGCAGATTAAGTCCCTCTATAAATAGATTGACAACAACTTTTCAGACTGTGACAACAGCTTCGGAAAAAGGTATTAGTACCTGTAGTCTGTGCACTTGTGTACGGTATAACACTTGTGTGCGGAAAACAATTCAAATGGATTATGGTCTATGGTGAATTGTGTAACAAAGAAGAATCTGATAGTTGAACATCATCATCTGATCATGACCAACTAACCGATCAACGAATAAGTTCTCACAAACTTGATGCCTGGAAAATTGACATTTCAGTGGAAGATGTACAAAAATCACTTCAAAATCTGAAGGCCAATAAAGCACCTGGTAATGATAGTTTTTCACCCAGACTTTTGAAGATTGCAAGTGAGCACCTAGCGCCACCCCTCGCGCATTTATACAATTTGTCAATAGCCACAATGAAATTCCCAAGCCAATGGAAGCTAGCAAAAATAACACCGATACCGAATAGCGCCTATCCTTCACTCGATTCGCTACGAGCTTTATCGAATTTATCCATCTGTTCCAAGGTCCTTGAAAAACAACCAATTGCGAAGACCATGTGCACCCACCACCTTCGTATCCAATACAACGAATGTCGAAGATGCCACTAATCTTCAATTATAATGCTTTGATTTGTTAGGATGGACCACAGAGTAGGTTCTTCAATCTACAAGCGCTTCTATCATTTGAATAACATGACTGCTTAATGGGGGATTTTCGTCTTCTACTTTTTGAATATCGTTACGATAAAGTAGCAGTTAATTATTGGATTGAAATAATTTTCAGTAATAATGATGGCATTAAAAATATTTGCCACAAGCAGATTAAGGAAAATCTAACTGATATGAAATATTCCTACACCTGATGCTGGCGCATTCAAAAACCTTTAAAACAATTGAAGGTGATATATCTTTGGCAAAATCAAACGAATTTAGAGATAAGTGAGAAAAATGCATATCTGTTATTCAAACGCGATTAATTGAACACTTCCGAAATGAATGGATGAAAAGTGCTAAAAGGAGTCAAACCGGTACCGATTACTTAGGATTAACACAATTTGATTGCCAGCTAGAAAATTATCTAACTCTGAATCTTAAACAAAAGGACGTAATAACCATACTAAAACTGAGATGTGGAAATCATGACCTATTGGTTAGAACAGGTAGTTATAAAAATATGCTTGATTACGAGGATCGAATCTGCAATTTGTGTAATGAACAAAAGGTGAAAATAATAGCTCATTTCATTTGTGAATGCCCCGTTTATCATGGCATCAGATCAGTTTCAGATCAGTTTCATTCCATTCTTCATTGAAATTTGTAAGAAAGATCTTTATGACATGATACAGAAACTAAAATCAGGTCACCTAATGAAATTAACAAAGCATATTAGAGCTGCTAAAGAGATCAGAACAATGAAGCAATCGGAAGGCGAATAACATTGTGATTACCACTCATCTATATCTTACCGAGAAATCATTCAGACGGTCAGGCCAAAATACTCTACTGCATATGACTGACGAGAGGTCCGGAACACTCCTTAATATTCGGCGATTTTAAGTGAATTTGGAAATTTCATTTGAATTACAGATGAGACAACTTGAATCACTTTTCTCCTAGCTTTGATTAATATTATGCAATGATATGCATGCATACAAAATATTTTTGTTGTTTACGGACCTCTAGCTTAGTGAATGATAAAATAGTGATTAGTTTATTAGAAAAACATCATGGTAAGACAGATTACCCCTGATGTAGCGTATTTTCTGTGATAGAGAATATACGTTTTTTGACTTTTGACTTTTGAATCTCACATTCAATGGTTTAGCTGATAATTATTGGAGAATTATAAGATAAAGTACATCAAGGAAAGTACAGCAGCGGTGAAATTCAATCATTCATATGACTTTCCTCGCATTTTGATGGTCAAACTAAACATAGGTAATTAATGCTGCTCTGTAATGAAGTTGAAATGTGAACCGATCCGGGCCTGCTTCACAGGATGTGTCACGGGCCCTGCCCGGTTCCAATTCTGTGATGTCCAACAGTTGATGATTTGAAGCATGTCACATAGTATTATAACTGATTTTTTCACGAAATTCAGAGAAAAACATGATTGTACTTTTCGCTGTGGCATCACGAAGGTCACCACAACATTGATACACTACTGTATATACCTGGAAAGAAATGCGTATCTGGGAGATGTTAGGACTTTTATAAGTTTCGTTTCACTCTTGGACCTGAATTTTGTTCGCAGTTTAAAAATATCCAAGGAATCAATAGTCTACTCTATATTTTCGGACGTTTTTTAGTATTTCAACTTCATTGCCTACTGCATTCACCCTTTTATGTAGGCCTACTATGTACTTTCAATAAATTCAGACATCATATTAGACCTTCGTAAAAAATCGATTTGCTCATTAGTTCTCGTTATGTGGCTCTAATATTCTAAGCAAATGAAATAAAATTCTCACTTCAAAATGAAATGAAATGACAAAAAAATGATGCAATTCACAGCACACGGCATGCTAAATTCACCAATCAAATGCAATTCGATCATTCACATTGTCTGAAAATATTGAGTTGCGACAAATGCAGACAGAGTGTCAAATTCGTTCCTAAGAAAAATGAAGGACAATTTCCGGAAATTTCTGAATGATTAATAATGACATTCTCAATGCTTCATGTGACGCGAATGGATCTGTATGTAAATTACGCTTCCTTATCCGGCTTATCTACTCAAACTGGGTGCCGAAACAATTACTACCCACTTACAAAGTCAAATGCGATCTGAATACAACACTGAACCGATACCAAACACATCAATGTTCGCATATACATCACTGTATATATTTTTGTCTCATAATTTGAGTAAGCTATAGATTCAGTGTTTTGCTTGATCAATTTTTGACTAGATGTCTGGAACTAAGAAAGAAATGCTTACCGGTACAATTTTTCTGTTATTTATTAGTTCATGAACTCTGGAGATTGCAATTGACTTTTGTCGATTAGGCTACACTGCTGCATCAAAAACACTTAATTGTGTAGTGCCCCTCAATCAGTGGCGTCGTCTCCGTGCCTGCGAGGCCTTCGCCGCATACCCAAAAATAATTATTTACGTTCATAAAACAAAGGTTCAAATAGTTTTATTTTTTTGTTTTTGAGAGTATGCTTACATTTACAACTGTACATGCACTTTACAGTTTCAAGTCACTACTCTCAAATCCGCTCCGAGCGTCAGCGCTCAGCTGTTAACTGCAGGGATCTTCAAGCGATCACACAATGCGCTCGGATGTGCACAGCAAATCACAGAGATTTGTGTGTTTGTGTGATATGTGAAGCGTGTGCGCTTAGCTCGATAGTTAGATTCGTCTTCTCCCGATAGAAACGAAGAAGCAAATACATTGCAATAATGCAAGAAAATATCTATTTATAAATTCTTAGATTCAGATAGAGGGAGGCGCAAATTTTCCCTATTCGTGGCTTCACCAAATTTTGGGGAAGATGATGATGCATTGAATCGTCGTGTCTGCGTTCACCAATGGCTGAACGTCGGATCGGAAGGTGAGAAGCCGCTGAAAGATACAGCGATGAAGTTTCCATAATTGATGTGTGATTCAATCAGAGATAATGATTCAGGGCATATTGCTGATACTATGTTTATGGCGACGATTTCCACAGTGGTTATTTTCTACACCGGCCAGTTGTCTGATGGATTGTGCTCAAACTCAAAACATCGTACACGAAGTTCATGGCATTGAAATAAAACTAAAACACTATCAAGAGATAGAATATGAGGAGGAGCACAAAAAACATTTTAGCAGCCTTAAATTTGAAACATGTAAGTGATTGACAGACTATGATAAACACAACAGAGTCTTACTTTGGCGAGAGCTTCCTTGAGAGTGAATTTTCTCTATAATAATCTCACCAAGGCGATCAAGCGTCATGTGAGAAATCAACATCACATTTTCATTGTCATTTAACGTTTAAAATCTTAGGAAAACAGGAGTCGCGTTGACGAACAATCAGCTTAGGGTTGCATGCTTATGAGGATGCTCAGAAAAAGAGGCTGTCACATAGGACTCATAGTGAATCACAATTCACATGCAGAATAGTCTACATTGGGTAGTCTATGGACTTCAGTGTACCTTTCATTTAAATATCAGCATCTATTTCCCATTTCATTTCATTTTATTCTGTAGTAATGGATGCCAGCATGATTTGAATGTTCATGTACTTGTACAAATGTTCGAAAATTCACTGAAATTAAGATAGTGTCATATTAATTATATTATGCAGTTCATGCTGTCTGCTGCAGAAATATAGGAATCCACTATGGAGCGAAGGCCTATGGTCTGGGAGCACGCGACGCCACTGCCCTCAATGCTAAAATAAAAACCTTGTCAGAAAAACGGAATATTTTATGAAAAGTTTACTCTATCATTGATGACATTGAGGGAAATTAAAGTGCAGATGCTAATCAATTAGCTTGCCTTGATTTAGCAAAGAATGTTGAAGGGAAGAATAGCTAGGTAAAGGCATGGTACATGGCTATATGGTATAGGCCTATAGTTAGGAATCCCTATCATAATAATGCTATTATTATCCAAAATTGAATAGCTTGTTTTCCAGAGTACCCAACTTTTCTTCCACTTTTCACAGATTTCTCTGTCGGTGTCTTGGAATCATGCGATCCTATCGAAGCCTTACTGATGCAATCCTAAGAGTGAAGGTACCTTATCAACTAGATCGTCAGCAAATATCCTATTGGACTTTGAATGGAAGTTTGCTGGCAAAAAGGGAGTTTACGCATTGCACTGCAATAACCAGTGTCTGTAGCCAAAATGTTTGCAATTGATAAGACCCGTTCACTCCCTGGCCCATCGGTCACTCCTCCGGAATGCGACAAACTACAAGTTGTAAGTTACAGTAGGTCTTGGAAGGGAAATATTTCTGATAGCTTTCCGCATCAGTGCTACTCGGAAATCAAGTAGACTCAATATCTTGTTAGTGTTTGGCAATTCAATTTCGAATTTGATGCTGGAATGTTGGGCATTGAGATGCTGGAGAAGTTTTAAGGCTTGTTCTTTGTTTTCAATTATTGCGAAGCACTCATCTACATATCTCACAAAAAGTGGGACATTATATACACTCTCGTTTGTCGGAGGGCTGCTGTTTCGATGCTGTCCATGAATATGATTGTAAGCACACCAGAAAGAGACGAACCCATAGATAAACCTTTAACTTGCAAGAAGATGCTATTATCAAATTGGAAATGTGTGTTTCTCAAGATCACATGTTAAAAGACAGACTTTTGTACATAGTCGTCGGTGTGAATTTTGAATTTTTTACTGAACCTGTTCATTTTCTTCCTTTTATACCTGAAGATGGTTAACGGATGTTAACAGAAATTAATTGTAATAAGTAGCGAAAATAAAATCAAGATCTTTCAATATTGGTTCTTTCCAATTTAAACTCAAAACGCAAATTTGTTATATACTTTTCATTTCATAGAACACTAAGCTATTTTAGGGAATGCAGCATACTTTTGCCAAACATCTCTCGTAAAATGGTGAACTTCGATGCCCATTTAATTGAAACCAATCATTATGTGACTGACACTTGTATATTTACAATGTTCAAAATATCACTCGTGCAAAATGTTCTTTAGAGCATACTGATTAAAATTCGGAGAATAGAGGAAAATTGCTCGCTGATTCTTGTTGAGAAAGTGGCTGCTTCTTGAAGATATAACAAATGGCATAAACTTTTTAATCTGAACTCATGATGTTAGCCTTCTTTCCATCTTGAATCCAAGAGTACAGAGGACACAATATTTCACACACAACCTGTGTGCATCATTACGTGATAAGAGCCTTCTTTCTGTATTCCAAAAGTGCATTTGCGCAATTACATGAATAACAAAACTTCCTGTTCAATTCTCCTGCCAATGTATCTTATGCAAAATTATTGGAACAATGGTCATGATGTTTTGCAAATGATATATGAAATATACTGCAAAAAGTCGACTAGCCGAATATACTGCGGTAGAATTCATTCAAACAACGCTGCTTCATGATAAACTAGATTTTATGAAATGATGAGGGCATTGCTGATGTGTCCAGTGCACTGTGATCTCTAGCATGATAAAAGCCATGGAATTCCATGGTCTTTCCCTTCTCCATCTCTGGCTTTCATATCTTATCACAGTTTGATCAAAAGATAGCAATTAGCGGCCGCATAATTCCTCGAGGAATGTTGCGCTACAAACTGCGAATGAGAGTCTCTAGTAAACGAAAGCGTTATGCATATCCCCTTCATCATGAGCTATACGGCCGCAGATTCTTTTAAGTGGATGTTATCCATGACACCCCGATTCGTGTGACACCCCTGCAGAGATAGATTTAATGATGTCCCTCGCTGACATTTGACAAAACCAAATAAGAAGGAAATTGGAAAACGTTCAAAAATTGCATCTATATTCTGATGAAATTTCAGGCCCATGCACCAAAATTCCAGGTCCGAGGCCCGTGCGAGTTTCCAATAGGCCCAAGCCCGTCCCAGCACGTTCTCAGGCCCGGTTCCAACTCTGGCTGTGCTGGTTTCAATAAATGCAGCTATATTATTGCTTGAATTCGCTTTATATTATTTTCTTCTTAAAGAGGCACAATAATCATGCTAACTTTATAATTTATGTATGCAATATATAATCATCTTCTATTTAGGTTACAAACATCGGAGGACATTGTGCATGTAACTGAGAAGCATTATTTATATAATATTTGTAGACCGTTAGCTAAATAAATAAAGGCCATTTTCAAAAAATATATATTTGAGCCTTTTTCAATTTATCAATAAGGATGAAATATTAAAAATGCGAAAACGAAAAGTAGTCCTAAAAATAGATCGAAAACGAAAGCGATAGCGAAAAGTAAACGGAAGCGAAAATTAAAAATCTAGGACGAAAGTAACGGTACCCCATCTATTAATGAAGTGCATTGCAGACAGATGCACTATCAAAGAATCCGATTCCGCTTCCATCTGGTGCACAATCTTCATTCGTCATTTTTTGATTTGACGGCTAATACTGCGTTTGTCCTGGGGGGGGGGAAGTCACTAATTGGGTTACGCGGACTCTCCAACTGGAACTCAGGCCGCACTGTCGCTCGTCGATAGCTCAGTTGGTAGAGCGTTGTGCTAGATTGCCACAAGTCGGAGGCTCAAGTCCAGCAAAACGTGCAGACATATTTCGTCTCTGAAATTATCACTCAATACATTAGACAAAAATCAGCGAAGGCGTCAATGTCATTAATAATTGATGTCTTTGCAAATGAATTAATACTGCATACTTTCTGTCGTTGGTGTATAGAAACTGCATCAATTACTTCTTTTACAGATACATCCAATGCCTCAGTTTTCGGTTCTGGCTGTTATCATCACTCAGAATCGGCCATGGATTTACAGCGGAAAGCTGATAGTCTTACTCGCTCGCACTTCAACGTAAATCGCATATACGCTTCACGTATAAGTCATCTTCGGGAGGCTACTTGTCAAGCGTACATGGCGCAGAGGACACGCCACTACTTCTTGAATCGCTATCTTCATCGCAAACGGCAACTTTTCTTCTTCAAGCGCAGACTTTGGTATCTTGTAGCATATCGTCAACGTTGTCGACAATTTTCAGTTCGAATCAGTCAAGCTGTGAGCAGCGTCAAGCGAAGCTTTCGAAAGCTGATGAAGCTGCGGTCGCGGCAACGTGGCTTATCACGCCGTGCTGTCAAACTAAGGCATCAAATAAGACGTTTCCGCAAACATGTGAATCGTATTGCTTGTCGTTATCGCCTCGTTCATCTGGAAGACCTTATAAGAAGTGTGGAGAGTCGCAAGAAAAGTGAGTTGTGGATTCCGCTAATGAATTTCCTACTGTGTAAATTGAAAATTTTTGCGGTATGTAGGATCATTACCTAGGATACGCCATGCAATCATGAGTGATTTTTCTGAACATTTTCTATTTGAATATGTTATCTTGATGAATTTGAATTCGATTTTTGTCCTTATTCAATCAAATTTGGCTGAATTAATATATCAATGTACAATGCGTGAGTTTAGCAGACCTGAAACTGAAATTGAACTAAAATGATTTACATTTTTTCGTTAACTGGTTTTCAACGTTATAAATTTGGCTATTAGTATGTTTAGAAAATCTCGAGCTCAAGCTATCGAAATTGGGATAATCTGATCTCGAAATCTCGATTTCAACTGATGCCACTAGATTGGATTTCAATTGCAATACTTGTATGGTGCTTACCTTTGTGATCCTTATGATTGCTCATACTCAATGAAGTTGAGTGTCGCAAGCACCTTGCTGCATGATCTGCGATAATTAATGCGTTCGCATTTTTCGAAAAAGGATTACAAATCTGTCCAGTTTAATTCAATGTTATGTAATTTACTATAATTTTAGTTTTCCAGGTATATCAAAACTTAATATGAATCCTCTAAAGCAATAATGCTTTTGTGTGGAAGTCTTCTATTTATACTGTACTGCTGGGAAGAGTAGTAATCGGCTAATTACAAGAATGCAGTTCAACATTATCTGATGCATTATGTTAAATGATACACGTGCATTTCACGAGTGAGCGTCACTCAGTGTTTCGAATCTCAGATAATGCTCACACTAATTCATCATGCTGTGTGTGTGAAATGAAGTAGCGAATTCGACCCACCACGCATGACCACAAGAAAATTAAGAAAATTGTTTTACATTTGTAAAAGGTGGAGCGATTAGCTTCGAAATCCCGTAATCCCGATATTCGTAATTATCTGAGTTGATGGCAAACCGTGACACTACATTACTCAAATGTTTTTTCGTTAAATTAGATAAGAAAATAGTTAATTAGAAGGGCATACTTCGCTTCTACTCAGCCAACTGCCTTCACTCCTCGTTTTTCAATGCACTCAAAGTAAGTAAAGAATGTACCTCACTGTCTGAACAGTGAAGGTCAACTTTCGGAATTCATGACTGATGCGTGTTGTTTGAAACTCCTACATGAAATCCTAATTGAAACCCACGTCGCGTTCCTTCATGCAGGTGATTCCATGTACTTGAATCTTGAGGACAAAATAAATCAACTTCCACTTCATCCCTTAAATGAAATATTTTGCCGTCATCCTTCCTCGAACAACTTGTCAATAAAGTTTGAGTACTATAAAGATACAAGGTATTTTGTTGCCTCCATTCATTTTTGTAATAGCGCGCACATAATGTTTAGAAAAGTAAATATTACTATCGTATCGTATATACATATATTTGAAGATTTGAAAATCATCATTATACATGTGGTCAAGCTATGAAGACATACTAACGTAATACATCAATAAAAAGTCAAATGTAGTAAATGGCACATAAGAAGAGTCACCGCTTCCAGGCACTGCTAATAATAGACTACTTTTAGTGGCAGGGAAGAACGAATTACTTTGACGAGAATGCAGAAACCGGCTGCTGGCAGAAATGGGAGGGCAGAAGCTGTGAAGAGGATGATCAGGATTGCTGAAAATTTTATGTAATACATGTAGTTTGCCTGCTGCCAAATTTCGCCTTTCGGTGAGGTCAGGTAGAATGTTACATGCACAATTTGGTTCACAAATAATTCGAAGAGCTCTTCCATGTATTTTGTTCAACATTGAGGTATTCTTCGAAGTCATTCCTACAATCAAAGGTGAGCAATATTCAATAAGTGACAAAATAAGTCCATTGTAGATTCGGACAAGAGATGCTCGATTAAGGAATGGCCGGAAGATTCGTAGTGCATACCGACGTTGAAGACAACACTTTGTGTCATAATTTATGTTGCTTCTCCACTTAGGAGTGTCTGTGAAAGTGACACCTAAAATAGTCATTTCAATCATAAATGACAAAGACTCCTAGATATATGATGTCTACATTATACATGTAGGAGTCTATGACAAATGATATCCCGGATAGTATTGGGGTGGGATTGATATGTGATTTTGGTATCCAAATTTCCTTGCTTTTGACCAAGTTGAGAGGAAGACCAATACTAGTGGCCCAAGTAGACAACGTCAGGATTCATCTGGAAATTTTTATATGATGTAATGATGAATGTGTGAATGTACAATGATTTATGTATTTTATTATGACAGTTGATGAATTGACGGGGCTGAGGGAGCCCGTGAAAGTATTTAATAAGTAAGGTCTGAGTACATAGTGGAGATATACATAGATTGTACATAGATGTACATAGTGGGTATATAGTCTGAGTACTCAGTGGATTACTCATATGATACAACAATTTGACAGATTGCATTCGATTTCGCAAATATTCATTTATCCACACTATGAAGCCACCTGGAAATTTGCTTCCATTCAGTGCATTTATGATTATGTCGTGAACCAATTTGTCGAAGGCCTTCTTAAACTATGCAATAGCATACTAATCATTACTAACTATATTGCGGTCATTACAGAACTTATGAACTGAAGATCCCTAGATTGATTTATGAACCGTGACAGAACTTTTTGAAGGCCAAGAGCATGCCCAGCAATGGTATTCAGCAGGCGTGGTATGCCAATGTCTTGTTGTCACATCCCCGGACGTTCATTTATCACACGTTCAGCATTACGCAACATGTTTGGACACATTTCAATAAACGGTTTGATTGTTATTTCTAAGCTTTCGCTGATGGAGATGTCGTCCTGGCCATCAACATAGTTTCCGAATGTCAAGTTCTTTTTTTGTAAATGCAAGACACTGAAACACAACACTTGATCAATTGTTGATTTCGATGACGCTTTGCAACAACCGGAGATCAATTGGTGCAGAACAGCAGCTTCAAAATAGAGTAACAAGCTCTCTTGCTTACTCCTTCCTTTGTTTGCTTACGACCTCTCTCAATTCATTCTTCATTCTCGTAGCAATGTGATCATACTTCAATATCTTCGAAATTTCGCAAAAAATAGGACAGAGCAACATTGCATTTCGAAAGGCCCTTTCTTCGAGGTGAAATATGAAATACAAAATATCATGTAAAAGTGTTGCATGACAAAATCAATCATCAATCAAAAGAAAGAAAACGGGACAGTTAAAGCGGGGTGTCAGGGTCTCAGTATATTGGGTCTCGTACAGAAGGGCTCTCGTATAGGGTAACATGAACGTCACCATCACAATCAGGCTCTGGAATAGAATCGATGTTGCATCAAAATTGGTCACTCTTATTGACAGCCTCTTATTATAGCGCATTGATAGTAACTTGATAGTAAGTGTCCTACACACCGAAATCGTAGACTGCTTGGCCCTGACGTTTCAGAGAGTAGACGACAACAATAGCGATGACAGTCTTTCTCCTGGCATGTTCCGTGCAGGTGGCTGCATCACGAATGACGCCTTGAGAAATCATTTAGTCTCCTCATAGATCACGCCTGAGATACCCATGACACCAACTTGTCGTGCAAGGCGACGAATAGCAGGTTATTATGTTCTCACTCGGCGCCTTGCGGTGACGCTTAACGACACTCTGAGGGAGACTCTGACCTAATTTGCCGCGTCCAGAAACTAACATTTCACGGAACATGATAGAACAACTCAACGATGGACAAGATGCCTTCGAAAAAACAGACAGGATGCCTAGAATTTTGCAAAGGAATGTGTTTGGTTGATCACGTTTTCCATAAAAATGACACAATCAAGGCAAAAAGGTTCCTTCTATTATCCAAAGAAAAGCTCTAGCTCCATAACAAATAAAGTGACTCTAACGTTTGAATTTGATTTATCTCACTACAAAATATATGCTTAATCCCAAGATCAGATCAACTAGCCATGATTCTCTAACAAACTACTAAGAATAGTGACCAGTCAGAGACTGAGCAGCTTAAATAACAAAGAATAAACCGTAAAGGTTGCTGCCGATTGCAATGGGAACCACCCGAAGCGATGTTGTAATTTATATATATGTGTACTGATCACTGGAAAAATAAATATCGATGGTCTTCAGGTTCTTCTCGCGAGTTAGTAAGTAAAACTGAAATGCGTTGTTCTGCATTGCATGTCGGGAGATGTTTGACGATTGACGAAGTATTCCAGTTTCAGTTATCACAGGTGACATAGACAATGCAAATTTGAGAGTAAAGGAGTCAATGGCAATACAGAAACGCCTGCTATAATTCCTATGTTGATATTCCTGTTCCCTACAGAGGCTTTACTTATAGAAACTTTAATGCTCTGATACTTCTATTCACCATGCAAACATTACATCAGCTCTCTATTTGCGAACAATCACTGATTTGAATCGGTTTTTTTTATATTTAGTACTAGGATGCCCTCTGATTATTATCATTAGAGCTCTCTCCAGATGGAAATTATTCCTATATTACAACACTGTTTGGTTTCAGTAAGCTATCTACCTTTTCAAATCGTGGTAGATTTAGAAGATTCAAAAAGAGGTAAAAGTTCAAACAAAAACTGAGACTTTGATCAACAATAACTGAGTCACTAACTGTAATCGTGATGCTTCAAACAATAAAATATTGACTTCCTATGTCACCTGTCTTGATGTGTCATTTTGTACTTAGAAGGCTTGTTTTCTCAACAACTACTTGATTGGTTTAAGACAGATGACATCATGAACCCATTAACGGTATTTAGCAGACATGTTTGCTAGCAATGAACAACCACGGATTCATTATAAGATGAGTTCATGATTGCAATCAAAATTGTTCTGCAGTAACTTTAAAGAAGTAGACATCAGGTAAATGGATTTCTTTTTGATAGACTGGAAACAATGAAATTGGTCTACCGTCGACATTATATGAACCAACTAACGAAGGAGCCCAGTTTTCATCAATCAAATGCAATTTCACAATTAGAAACATGGCGTTTTTGATAACAATAGTTTGATAACTGCACCTTTGCTTCAAAGACGTATTTTTTTTATTTCTTATCACTTTTTCCAAATGATGTAATTCTATACAAGATTCACATCCACAAGCAAATGAATGTTAGCATTATTAACGTATTCAGAGCTTCTATAAGTGTCTTTTGGCGTTAATATGGATCTGATAGAAACTTATTATATATTTAAGCAATAACAAAGTAAGTAAGTAAGCAAGTAAAGTGTATATTTCAGCATAAATGAAAATCAACTGTAGTTTCACTGATACAAAGCGAACTGGCGATAAAATAAAAGCGAAAATGACATATGCAAAGAAAATTTACAGAGTGATCAAATCAGTAAGGTTATTTAGGAGACATGCTGTGTAAGTGACGAAATATTTGCGGGTCTTTTCAATTCTACAATAGGGAATTGATGGAAGACCTGTACGCGGTAGTCTTTTCGGGATGATTCGGTTCAAAATGTGAGTCACATCTGCTTCGAGTCGTCTGTACACTTTCTTGCTTATCTCGTATTTCTATCTGATCACCATGGTTGTATTGATATTGTCGCTGCTTGCTTCTATAAATGATTCTGTGGGCACGTTTCTCCACTGATTCGAATTTGCAAGAAAGATTTTTTCCGAGACCAATAAACGCTGGGCAAACAGAGAACGGCTAAAAGTTATGTACAACATGTGCAGTTCATCAATGTTTAAATGAGGCCAAATTTGATGCAAAACATAAAATCGAGTGTTTGACTTCATAACCAAATTAAAAATATGACTTTCCCAACTCAAAAATTCTTAATTGAGAAAGCAATATAGATATATAGCTTAATAGTAAGCAAAAATCGTAATAGATTCAACGGTCTCGATTGGAAAATGTCCTTCATAATTGAAATCAACATCATTGACAAAATAGGAACTTTGACTTTGACATAATTAAGAGATAAAAATTGATGTCACACCAACATTTTATGTTTTCAATTTCAACATTTAAATCAGATGTAGCAGTTGGATCAGAAATGATTGTCAAAATTGATGTCAGAACATCTGCATATGCAACAATTAGTGTGGATAGTAAGATACAATGTAGACGGTTTTTTGAAGAAAATGAACAGCTGCAGTAAATTTTGCATTTAGACTTTGGCTTTCAGCTGCTTTCCCGGGGCTGAGATTCTTCGTAGCATGACATTCACTAAGTTTTTCAGCCATACCTAAACTTGAGATCATTTTTTTTATTTCCTTCAGAGAATCATTTGTTGGACATTGTTCATTAGCAGCAAAGCAAAAATCAAGCTCCCCTTTCTTTTATGTTTCATCTTTTTTCTGTCGATCTTTGAAAGTGTTTAGACGTCGAGGTGCTGTCAACTTTTGCATAATTTTAGCGGTAATAGGAATCGATCTCAAAAGAAACAGGAGCTTGATTTTTGCTGTGCTACTTTAATGACTATGCGCGATCCCATCGTTTGGTCAAGTGCATGAATTTTCTAAGAATCATGTTTTCCTTAGCCTATCTATTGACAGATCATTTCATGTCTCAAATTATTTCATTACATGGGATGATAGTTCACATGCATATAAAGCATGAAGCTTAGGAGTTAAAATGAATTACTGGATTTCAGTGCAACCACGTGTAATACCAGTAGCTCCTACTGTCAGATCACTTGACAGTGGAGAGTAGAGCATTGTCCGAAGTTAACAGCATGTAATCAATTTTGATTGACGTTGTACGTAGTCAACCCGGTTTTGATTACAGCGACCGGCTTCATCCCTGACGCATTGTATACATTACAGATTTCCTAACAATGCATTCCCAATTTATTGTGTATAATTTATCTAGATTTTTCAAAATGTTTAAATTACATATTTCGGTATAGATCAGCAGACTTTCTTTGCTAAAAGACTGCCGGTAATTTTGCAATATTTTTCACGAATTTAAGCAAGTATTTGAGCTTTCCGAAATCCTGCCCGGTTCAGACTTGTGGGTGCAATTTCGGAAAAAATTTTGTGGTAAACTTGCGGAAAAGTCCCAAAGCTTGTGCTTCAATGAGAACAGAACACTTTGGAAATCGTAGGATGAACTGCGGGTTTAGGATTTTGATTAGGTATCGTTTTTGGCAACAAATGTGCACATTAAGCATCTTCTTTGGTTTTCATATTTTGTTAAAAAGTTATAGAGGTCTACACCTCACAGTATTGTCATTTCAACGATTCTGATTTCTGTAGTAGCCTGCTGCAGAATCAGTTGACCACAAAGGTA
Source organism: Prostheceraeus crozeri (assembly GCA_907163375.1). Lineage (NCBI taxonomy): Eukaryota > Metazoa > Platyhelminthes > Polycladida > Euryleptidae > Prostheceraeus > Prostheceraeus crozeri. The sequence continues at coordinate 249,703 of CAJQUW010014428.1, forward strand.
ATCAGATCCATGATGTAGTCTGCTACTAGCCTCACAGTTGACAGGCAATAATAAAAGTCAATGTTTTTGCAAATTTCAATAGTCACGTCCTGATTTTTGATTACTGTAGCACAAGTTGTGTAATTGTCATCCATATCTTGACATCTACTCCAACTTCTGCTACATATTTAATTTACCTATTTCCCCGAATGCAATTTTTCAACTGCACAAATCAAGAAAAACAACCTCACATTTGAATTTAAAGCTGCACAAATTGTGTTCAGTTGCATATTAAAAAATCCTGCAATGCAAATCTCCAAAAAACATTAAAGATATATGGTGCCAGCACTGCTCCGTGGGGGACAACAGATCATTCACAAAAAACACCAGAAAATTGGTCATGAAGTTTTATATGAGCAAAGCGATCGGCGAGATAATTTTTCAAAAGGACACAAAAACAGCTCGGTACCGGTACTCCTTTACTCAAGTGCTTTCTCAGTAAAATATTGTGATCTAAATTATCTACAGCCTTCCGTAGATCAAGTATTACTAGAAGAGATCCAGAAAGTTCTCTTATACATATATAATAGCAGTTCTCGAGCAAGCTATTCATTCTGGAGATGAAAGCAGCAGTTGTGGACCTAGACTTAGACTTACGAACATCATGTGGATGATGATCTGTTCCGAACATTGCTTCAAGATTTCTCAAATATTAACTCAACAAAACCTTTTCAAATATTTTTGCAGGCAAAATACTTTGCGGAAGCGGTCTTAGTATTGTCAACTGAGCAGGCTTTTCTTTTGGGATCGGGGTACTATCAAATTTTTCAACGCAGATGGAATGTTCCTTTACTCAATACAAGATTGAAATTTGTGAGTTGAAAGAGCAGTAAAATATCTGGATAACCAGAAAATGTATTGGCCTTGAAATCCGAATGCAGTCACATTCAGTCTCCAATCGCCGTCAACTATATTGACTTCTGAGTTTGAGGAGCTGAAAATAAATGACGATGAAAAATGTTTTGCTATCAGTTATAGGGCACTTCCAAGCCATCGTTTTTGTTTGTGAAATTATCAAACATAGACGTTTTCTTTAACGGTGAAATTCAGAAATTTAGAAATTCTTTAACCCTTTTCTCTCGCTTTTCAATTTCGTTGACCAAATCAATTTGCACTTTTGTATTTCTGCTTTAAATGGTTATACTTCGTCTAGTCTTTGTCTCGGAAAACTTCCCAGCGTATATAAATCAGGTGTTTCGTCAGTCGTGTAAAAAATCGCCTAGCACTAAAGAAACGCCACACCATACATCGATCAATATGTATCATTCAAAGCGAACAGTCAGATTCCAAAAAGTCATAGATTTCAATTTCTATTTGGTCGTATCAATTGAGCAAAAAAACCGAAACCGAACGGAAACTGACTGACCACAAAATTTTGAAAGTCGCCGATGCTATAAATGAATGACACGACTGACCATAAAAGATGAGATCATCGCAGCAAAATCTTTTTGAGGCAGCAGTCATAATTGTTAACAATGGGCTATGAATATTAATTATATACATAAAATGGGATCGAAATTCATAAATCTGGACTCACAAGATCAATTTTAGAAATTTTTTTCATGCTGTCACCTTTTTAACGGTGTGTTATCATTAATATTCAAGCACATGCCACCTCTTACTGTGTATTAGTATTTGACTGTGTGATCACATGACATTCAAATCAGAAAAAATATAGATTAGAGGATCCTGAACTAAACCCACAGTCAGAGTCGAGGCTGACTGCTATCATTATTATATTTTGTCCCCTCTAGACTTGAATAGCATAGATAAAATTTTGCATTTTTAAAATGAAACCACTCAAACTTTTATAAAGCCGGTGTGAATGCTACTTGAAGTGATTCTAAAAGCGAAAGTAAATTTGTAGAAGCATAGTTTTCATATTAAGTAAATAAATAGACAAGCTTTAATGCTGTTATTATTTGTTGCATATTATATATTAGTTGTATTGACAGTGTAGCCTATAATGATGATATTGCCGACAGTGCTATAAGTGGAGGCTTTGTTAGTCATTCCTCAGTATTCATTCTTCGATTCTTAAGTAATTGTCAATCCTCCGAAAGATAACTCACTGAAACCTTTTCAACTGACTTCCATGCTAACCTCGTCTATGCTCTTTACAGAAATATTTCAATTTCTGAAAATAATGCTGATTTTTACTTTCAACAGCTGCGAGGAGCCTACTGGTTTCCCTTCTAATGAGACTAAAATTGCGGCGTCAAAGACTAAATCATCTCATGACGTTGAAGAGCTTCAGATGCCACAGAGAACCATCAATTGTCGTTTTACATCAGCTCTTCCATGCTCGAAATCTAATGAGACTTCAAGCTCTGGAACTTCGACGGCGTCTCATTACATCGTCTCATCACTTAAAAATCAAGTGGAACATCAAAGAGAGAGAGCAGCACTCGGCATCTTCAACATATAGGCGTTTGATTGACATCATTCTCGATCTGCGTCGCATTTGGCGACGATTGTGCATTCATGGTTTCAAGACACGCTTGGCCTGTCGCTACACGGTGGAAAAGGTATTGCGACCTTCAGCAGAGGTCCAGTCAGTGTTGTACGCTCTTAGAAAAACTGGACGGTGTAGTAGAAAAAAATCTGTAAAAGCATTGAAGAGACGAAGGAAAAGAAGTGCCCACTTTAGATGGTTGTTTAGATACTACTGATATTCATAATAATTCGAAATGCTCATAACATCAGGTTTTTGTCTGTAATTTTTTTGATCAGTGTTTATTCCACAAAGGCTATGTATTTTTTCATATGTCCACCACTTATGTAAATTAGAATATAGAAAATATTTTTCCACCAGTTTTATTTAGTTGTGTTGGCGACTGTAGATAACATAATATCGTGCTTAAGTGAGCTAACTCTATCACACAAACCAAAGGATGATTATAAAACGTAAAGGGCGTATCGTTATTTGAATGTATCTAGGCCTAATACTCGATGGGCCCTATATTACAATATATTTCATCTCACAAAAAGTCTACAAGTAATTAAAGAGTCAGGAAGTTTTTTGAAAAATGCATTGATTTCAAATTCTGGCAGTCGTTGGAACAGCACATAGAAATTGATAGCAGCAACATCTCTAAGAGCAGAAATTTGGCTTCATATTAATGCTTAATACAAAAAAATAAGACTGCTACATGAACAGTGTTTGAGTGCTAAAGTCAAAGTTTTCAATACTTTCCTTTTACGCTTCTATTTTAACTCCTTCGTAGCAATTTCAGCTATTTTTGTCATTGACATAGATTGACAGCTTGACAAAATTCATGATGGAAGCAGATTTATGATATCTATTTATAAATTAAATAAATGAATGTGTCCAGAGTGAGTTTCGTAATACTGATGAATAAACAATCATTTCTATTATCTTTTATTCTGATCTTTAAGTATCGCTCTCAAGTCACACTATATTCATGCAACTCAGCTTTTCAAATCTATTTTTGTATTATCTCTGTCATGAATATCTCTATCTGGTACAATAAATTGATAGGCATATCAGTCCTATTCATCATCGCTGTGAAGGTTTTTTTCAAGAATAAGAAAATCTCTAATTATGTTTTGCAATAACAGTTAAGCTAGCATTAATATTTCGACAGATGTAAAATAGATTATTTTTGCATTGCTAGCGGCTTTCTGTCGAGTAAAACGATAATTATTCTAAAAATTAAATGGCAATGTATCTAGTAGTTCATTTGAATGAATAAACCAAAGTGGAATAGACATTCCTTTTTAACATTCCTTAATTGATCTGATAAGTCGAAATTTAAAAGAACTATAGGAGCATGATGCAGCTCAAACATCATCATTCGATAAAGACTTCGTCAAAAAACGTGATATTGCTATGCGAGCATATGCAGATCATCTTTATCACCAGAATTGTAGCCGTCAAACACTGACATTAGTACGCAACTGACAGCTCACTCAAACTGAACTATGAAAATCCTGATGCACCACTCGAGACAGCTAGAAGACAAAGCAAAAAGGAGCAAAATCAGGAAATCCAGATCTAGTTAATAATTGCAAATAACTAAAAATTGTAAAATTAATGATGTTCTGAATAATCTGAAAGAAACTTTTATCAATAGCACTGATACATCCAAAATCAAATATATAAACAAAGAACATGAAAATCTCAAAATAGCAGCCTATGAAGAAGAGAAAACAGCAACTACATTGGCAGCATTAAATTAAACATAGCGCAGAAGGTCATAGCCAAACAAAATGGCAAAAAAGTGAAAAGTGATTTGCATTGTGTTATGAAAGATGACATGCTGTCTGTCGAAAATTCGGCAGCAAATAAATGGCATTGAGGCAACCCTTGATCTTACAGCACGTTTGAAGCCGACATTTGTTGACTTGTACTTAATTTTTCTTATAAATTGTAAATTTTACTTACTCAAAAAGTTTTAATGACCAATAGCCAATACCAGATAATGAGGATATGAACTCCCTCAAGATTTACTTTAATATTCTGTCCACTGAGACTTTCCAACTCACATGTTACATCTAAACTACGTTGGTTGTAGCTGGTTGTCGGTCGTTCGCCTCTCGCTGTAATTGTCAATCACATATTGATATCTCTGGCGCTAGGCATCCGTGAATCTGGCTTTTTGGCTCTGTAGCATCGTCGTATCACTCGCAACCATAGAAATAGATTGTTTAACTGAAGTTGACTAGAATGGAAATTGACTCAAGGTCGCGGCACATCCGGGGGAACTAAGTTGGGGCATGAATAACGAATGAAAAGCTTTGATTTACACATGTGACTGATTCTGACCCAATGATACAGCCGTTGACAAGTGTATCTAAGTGAAAATGCGTGCGATTTATGTGCCACTATTGTATATTGCATGAAGCTTAACCTCCGTTCTAGAGGTTTTATTGTTGTCGATTTCGATGCTCGCAACATCGCTGTATCCTCTGTTATCACCTCTGATCCTTCAAATTGTATTAATTCGGGGTTTTTGGCTCTGTGTTGAGGTTTTGGTGATCTCCGTTCACTTCGGTCAATTTCATCGCTAATCCATTCCAACGTCTTGGATTTCCGCTGTGTCTCTCGTCGTTCTATATTTAGATCCATATCAAGTTATAACATCTAGTGTTCTTCACAGAGGCTTATCTGTCTGTCATTGATCTACGTGTGGTGACTTGTCTGTCTGTAGGTACTAGTATTGTCAGCACTAAAATCAGCTGTTCAGAAAGAAGCTCTCTAAAGGCAGCCTCGCGCAAATTTTCATGATTATCGATTTTTGATCACGTGTCGATATCGTCATTTCTACGCAGGACGTTAAACCCGATTAATAACTAGCGAAACTTCACGTCTGGTACAGCTGTTTGCATAAGGATACTAGAAGGTCTGGCCAAGGTTACGTGGTCGAATCCCTTGTTGAACGTTCTACTCCATTTTGCTGCATTTGTTTTCTATGATGGCTAGTCGAAATGGTCGAGATATCCTGAATATGACAGAACAAGAACTTTTATCGAGAAAGAACTCTATTAATAAACAAGAATTAGTTGATGCCTTGATTTTGCTTAAGAGGCAAAATCCCATTGATATCGAAGAAGTTACACAAGCTTTAGAAAGGACTTTGAATCAGCGTCTTGACCCTTTCCTAGAAAGACTGAACCAAATCACTTCCACCATCTCTGAAATAAAATCAAGTCTTGAATCCTTAAAGACTGAATTCGAAAATTTCAAAAGCCTGAATAACAGCAACATGACTAATTTGATGCAAGAAATGGAAATGAGAATGGACAGGCAGAATAACATAATTATCACCGGTATTGCAGAACCTGAAGAAGGCAGTATTGAGATAAGAGCGAATCAAGATAAGGAAGCATGTGAAAGACTGATTGAATGTCTTGATGTATCGCCAGAGGAAATTGCCAGAGTATATCGCATAGGAAAATCTGGTAGAGCAAAGAAAAGTATGATAAAAATGACGCTAAAATCAATTAATGCGAAGAAAGAAGTTCTGAAGAAATCACGAAATTTACGGAGGTATCCACACTACAATGGCGTTTACATTAATCCTGACAGAACTCCTGTTCAACAGCAGCTACATTTCATGCTAAGGAAAGAACTCAAAGAACGCAAAGAAAAGGGTGAAAATGTTGTAATCTACAAAAATCAAGTAGTGGAAAAATCGGAAGAAAATTTTCACAGCGGTTTTTAAATTCGTGTTCTTCATTCAATCGGTTTCCTTCGATAGCTCTGACGAATATGAGATCCCTGCGTCGAAATTTTGATGAACTCAATACCTTTGTGTCTGCGTTTCGTCCCTCAATTGTCACCATCTGCGAAACCTGGCTAACATCTGAAGTAGAATCTTCTCTTATTCACATTCCGAACTATTCTTGCTTTCGTCAAGACCGCGCTGACGGCCGTCGAGGTGGAGGAGTCTGCATATGTAGACAACAATTTTGGAGCAGCTGAGTTGACTACTCGTGATCGTCAAGATTGCTGTGAATCTTTATGGATCCAAATTACTCCGTGTAATGTAGTCCTACTTGTCTTATATGTAGCCCCTGGCCTCTCACGACCACAGTTATCTTCAATAACAGAATATGTCGTCGAAAACGCTGATGAAAATAAGTCTACAATGACAAATGGTAGAATGATAATTGTTGGTGACTTAAATGCCCTACCTACTCAGGAGATTGAAACGATTTTGGATATGAAACAGTTGGTGAAGACTCCAACAAGAGGTTCAAACATCTTAGATAAGATTATTATTGATTCTGACCTAGAAGATACGTTTGACAGTCCAATTACTGCTCCACCGATTGCCAAGACAGATCATCTGACCATTTTATTGAAACCAAATTACCAGGGACGATCACAGATTAAACGATTTGTCAAAGTGGACTGGAAAAATATTCAATTTGACTACAGAGAGTCTTACGTTAATGCATTCCTGAACCAACTGAATACTTTTCCTTGGCATCGAATGTATTGGAGTGATATGCCTTTGGATGATAAATGCTACATGCTTGAGAATAACATCAAGGAAGCGATGGAAGTTTTTCCTTTTTCGTATGTTCCTATATGCGAATCTGATAAACCTTGGATGACACCGAAAATCAAGTCTATGATAAACAAAAAGTTCGCCTTATTTAGATATGGAAATTTTGAAATTTACAGTCACTATAAACGAAAACTGAAAGATGAAATAATAATTGCAAAGAAGAATTGGGTGGAAAGAATCAAAACGACTCCTAACAGTTTATGGAAAGTGGTGAAAGGAATTAATGAACCAGACAAACAAGGTTCCTCGTGTCTGATGAAGCTAATCAATCAATTTCCAAGTCCTATCGATGCTGCGAATGCCATCAATGACTATTTCTCCGCATTTTGTTCATGTGCATCAAATTTCAATCAAGATTTCGACAATCCATCTCAAGAAAGTTGGATAGTGAATGTCGACGTTCGGGCAGTTAATGAACTTTTACGTGATTTGAACACCCGTAAATCTCCTGGAAGTGATGGTATAAGTTCATATATCCTAAAGATCAGCCGAGATGTCATTGATAGGCTTATGCTTATCGGATCTAACAAGTACAGACGCTTACCTATAACATCTATTCCCACTTCTGACTCCATTAACATTCTTGGTGTAGTTTTCGACAAAAATACAAAATGGAAGTCTCATATCAACTACATAGCAAAGAGAGCATCACAGCGTATACACCTGCTCAAGACTGTTCGTAAGATTCCTTCGATACGCAAGCAGGATCTCATTCAGATTTATACTCAAATGATTCTTGGTGTGATTGAGTATAATTGCCCGCTGATGGTCGGAATGACAACTTCATCTTCGACAATATTGGAGAAAATACGGAAACGATGCCATCGAATAATATGTGGTACCACCTGTAAACGCGAATGCTTGCCCAGTTTAGAAGAAAGAAGACAGCAAAAGGCCTTAAAAATGTTTCACTCTACGCTAGTGCAAGGACATATGCTCAACAAATTTGCTCCACGCCGATTGACTTATTCAGGGAAATTTGCTGTACCACTCTCCCGAACTAAACGTCAGTCTCTTTCGTTCTTCCCCTTTTGTATAAAGTTGTTTAATGCAACGTAATTACTTTGTCACCAATTTGATTTCCTCAATGTATAGAACACTATGAATGTTTCTTGCACTGCATGATTATCATTCAAAATATAAACGATTTATTATTATTTATTATTATTATTATGTATCAGTGCTCTACAATGCAAGTCGACTTGTTGGAGAGAGGATGCACGAAACCGCACACAATGCCAGAGTAATTCATTTTGATTATAATGTGCTGATACGTTCCCTCATTGAGTAGAATTGTCCAGCTGTCATCGGTCTGTCGGAAGGAGATTCCTCAAGGTTACAGGTTATTCAGAAACGTTACTACAGAATCAAAAACTGTGTGCGGGTGATTGACTTAGCCATAGCTCAAAGAAGAACATCTGCCACCTTGAAATGGCCTGATCAGATTGAGTCTGCTGCAACTTCCATAAGGTGTCTATCTCCATGAAGGTTACCCAGTGGTCGAATTTGTGTACCTTTTTATAGAACTTCAAAACGCAGTAACTCCTTCTTTTCCGAAGGTGTTCATCTACCTATCATGATTAACGAGAAGATGACATTGCTGATGTGTAACTTCCGATTTCCAATTGTGATATCATATATGTAATAACGCACCGTTTAATGATGTTGTTCTAAGCTTGCTGCTCTCGCCCTTTCAACTACTCGTACCTTCAAGAGACCACATACACATATAATGTCATCAGTTATTATAGACGCACGCTGATCACCGAAAAACAAACTTCAAACGTCCGATTGACTCATCAGGTGCTCCATGAGGAATGCAACATGAAAGTGGTGTTTTGAAAACAGATTGACGCAACAATTTCCATATGATATTCTTAATTCAGATTCATTCTTTTACATGTAAATTAAAGTATCCACTTATACATTCATATGAAGGTAAAGAAAGTTGTAAGAATGTTGTTGTCCTCAGATGCATTTGTGTCCTTAGATGATATTGTGGATACTGTTACTTATCGTGACAGGAAAATGTTGTTTATTCTGAACGAAGTTCATGTGAGAAGCGGGATGGAATTCACGTCGCTGCTGTGGTGTCCTTATCAAAGTCCATCAAATTATTCACCACACTTTGCGTTTTCTTTCAATATCAATTAATCAATGTTTCTGCTCAAGTGATTCTTCAGACTTTTATCGAGTTTCTTCACTGCCAGAAAAGACAAGTTTGCAAAATCTTGAGGAGACGTAAATAACGCCACAACTTCTTCCGTGTTAACAACATAGACATCAAGTCTGCGAATTACATTTATATGGAGTTTTGTTACCGGTACTACAAATTTATATCTACGCATGCTGTAGTAATTCTGTGTATACTAGTAGCCACTTTGCCACGGTCATGCATGTGTTGTTTATGCAAAATGTTGAGTGTCAAATGTGATTTGAAATACTGGAGTAAAAAAGGAAATAAAAACATTTCAAAGAACGAATTGTCGAAAACCTTTCCATAGGGATAAAGACTATCTACAGGGAATTATTGTATCATTCTCTTAATCGAAACTTTAATAATGGAACCTGTTAATGAATTTGTTACACTCTCTAAGGCATGCTTTAAGCTGGATTCATACTTGAGCGTCAATTTACAGATTGTTTCATAAAAAATGGACCACCCTTAAACATCGCCTTAACTTCAATTTTGTCTAACTCCGCCAAACTTGAACGAATTTCTCTGAAATTTGGAAGATATGTCAGTTGTGCTTACTAATATCATTGTTGGAAATTTCAAGCATGAATATTGAGTTGTTTTCCTGTTGTAGATAAAAAAGTAGTAGATAATTTGATCTTCATTTAGCAATGTTACACAAAATCATACCTCACTCTTATAAAATTACATTGGTTTCCTTTGTTATGTAATATGTTGTTCTACAAGCCAAAAGCTATCAAGCAAAACAAAAATAAAGAAAATCGGTCAATCAGAGCCAGTATAGCACATCAACAATATTCATCAACAATAATGTAACTGCTACATGTGATTAACTGGACTTCATGTTCCATAGCTTCCTGACTTCGTTGCGGTGGTGTTGGCAGCACTCCTGATTGCTTTCAGCTAGAAATCTATCTCTTACCGGTTGAAAAACAATACAAAGTACAAATGAACAATAACGAGATCGCATTCACAAAAGGCAAAGTGTCAGCCTTGCCAGGGTTTTCTTTGCGAGCTACAGCAAGCGACTAAATGTCCCTTAAACAAATGTGCATCGATGGCATAATGATGATTGAACAATAACGAGATCGCATTCACAAAAGGCAAAGTGTCAGCCTTGCCAGGGTTTTCTTTGCGAGCTACAAGCAAGCGACTAAATGTCCCTTAAACAAATGTGCATCGATGGCATAATGATGATTTTCGACTCTGTCGTAAAGAGGGCTCTGGCCGTCCACGCAAAACATCCAAACGTAGAGACCGCCTAATTTTGAGATTTGTTAAAGTTGATTCAAGTCTCTTGTTAACTGAGATGGCTGCACTAGACTCGTCTATTTCTAAGTCCACTATTCGTAGAAGACTTATTGAGTCGAATTTCAAGAGCTGTAAGAGGCCCTCTCAGATCGAATTATCAGATCAGCATACAAAAAGACGTCTCAGATGGCCAATGAGTCATTGTCACTGGCGAAATCAATGGGATCGGGTTGTCTGGTCTGATGAGACATCAGTCCCTCTGAAGGATAGTGATGGTCGATTGAGATTATGGATAAAATCTGATCAGGAAATTCCGAGACATTTACATCGTCCCCGGGTACAAGGTGGTGCGACTCTACTGATTTGGGCTGGCATTTGGACCAATGGCCGCCCTGAACTTCACATACAGCAAGGAACCATGAATTCTGAACGCTATGTGAATGTTTTACGAATGAACATTGGCCAAATGACAGATCAACTTGGTGATCCATCGACTTGGTTATTTATGGATGATAATTCTACGTGTCACAGGAGTAGTATAGTCAACCTATGCAAGTCTCAATTAGGGCTTAGGACATTATCTTGGTCAGCTCGTTCTCCTGATCTGAATCCCATAGAAAATGTATGGAGTATTCTAAAACGTAACGTTCGTCGTTCACTGCTACCTACAGATGGCGTATCACAACTTACGTCACTGTTAAAAGGAGAGTAGAGAAAGTTAGATCAGTCAAAAATCAACGATATCATCGAGTCAATGCCTAGACGAATTGGTAATGTCATTGACAATAAGGGTAGAGCCACAAAATATTAGCTTCTTAAGAACCGTTACTGTATCATAGCTTATCAGATTGTATAAGGACATTTAAATATATTAGGGACATGAAATAACATGAAAAATGCTTTCTGTATCATACTTATGTTTTATTTAGTCAAATTTTAGGATGATCCACTTTTTATGAAACGGACTGTACAATCAATTTCCAATATTGAAATTCAATCTAGATGTAATTTCAATATAGATTGAAATTTCATCTAGATTATGTTTTGACACTATTTCAATTGGCGTTCATATTTCAGTCGTTCATGCCTCGAACTAGCGCGATCATGTCGCTGATGTCAGAGAGAGACTTCATTGAACTAGTCTTGTTGTTCAGATTGTCCGTCAGAGGTCCGTGCATCCGGTGAATACCACACGCCTACTGTATGGACACTAACATGGCCCGGTTCATATGAAACTGCGAGGATGCATCGTACAGATGCTGATATTTTTAATTTCGTTAACAAACCATGCTACCTTATACGGGTAGGCCTATTGCTTAGGAGGGACCATTTTCTATCGTATGACAAATAACAATAATATAATAATCGTTGCATAGAGCCCTATTGTCTGCTCTACACTTGCATACCGCATCGATATCGTGATGATGTCAAATGTGCTCTGCCTATTCGCTTATTCATTCATCCAATCCTTAGTAGCGCAGCTTCACGCTCAAATAAGACATGAATTTATTCTCGCTTGAGCGGAGCTTTTGAAGCTAGATGCAAGCAAGATTGAAGCCGGCTTCAATCCTGATTCAATCTAGATTGATTTTGCATCTAAGTTGCGCCTTGTTGAACTTATTCTGCCACTTCTTAGTGACACTCAGAAGATGACAAGCTGATGAATCAATGCATTTCTCTTTAACACCATTCGGTAGATTGCTATTGGCTGGTGACGCACGAAGCGCAATCATTGAAGGCAGCATTCCTTTACTTCAATTGGTATACTTCTTTTCTGACTCATCATGGATCGAAAAGTGTCAGCAATCAAGTTGCACTTGTAAACGCAGCCTTAGGCCTCAGCCACACAGCGAGCTTTTCCAAGCGTTTCCGAGCAAAGCGTTTTGCAGCAAATATAAAATCATCATTGCGGCAGTTGTAGACTGCCACACAGCGAGCAAAGCAAATCACAGCGATCGATAGCTTACGGACATACGTTTGCTCGAGACGCTCGGGACGCTCGTGTTTGCTTTGCTTTCAGTTTGCCTGAGGCCTTAGACAAGTCGTCTCTTCTTCTGTTCATTAGAAAGAAAACACTGAAATATGTAACGTTTATGAAATGGCAAAATCTGCTGACATAATACCATAGCAATCGAACAATGAGGAGCCAGTTCAACAATAAACACGTCAAATTGTGCTAAGTTTCAGTGACTGTTGTCAACCGGGGATCTGTTGCATAAAAGTTCAGAAGTTAGTATACATTGTACATCTGATATTTATCAGTTCACAACTGATAAATAATAGTTGAAGAAAATTCGATTTCATAAACAACTAATAATTGTCTGTTTAGCCTCTTCTAAACTTTTATTGGAATCTCATTCTAGTGAAGTGCTAAATTTATATCGACCTTCTGAGACTATAGCCGCTTGGCCTTTATCAATAATGGTATCAATATTGGTCTTTATATTCCACGTAGATCGTTGGATTCCACCATCATCATAGAAATAAATTGTTTATCTCCGGTGGAAATTGATTCAGTGTCGCGGCACATGCGGGGTAACTAAGTTGAGGCATGGATCACCAATGAAAGGCTTAGAATTGCACACGTGACTGATTCTAGCCTAGTGACACTGTGGTTTACAAGTGCATCTATGCGAAAATGCATGCGAGTTCTGTACCACGTGTGTATAGCATGAAGCCTTACTTCCCATTCTAGAGGTTTTATTGTTATCAATTTCTATGACTATCATAGAATTCAATCTAGATCTTTCCTTGTGAGTTTTATTGTTACAATTAGAATGTTTGCAACTTTCCGCTCATTTCTGTTTTTTATAAAGGAAAGCACCGTCAAATGTAAAAGTAAGGGTGCATCTTAACTTATAAAATTTATCTGTGAAATCCGATATCTTAGTAGTTCATAAACTCAGTGAGAAGTTTTATGCAACTGATAATTAATGAGCTCATGAAACTTCATTCGCTCAAAAGATTTCATCAGTAAATTCTTGCTAGCTAGTAAATTTAGCTGCTGACAAAATTCTCTATCCAACAAGTAATTGCTTTATAGCTAATATTATGAGCTACTAAATATACCCCGGATCACACAGCGAAGAGAAACACAGTCAATGTCAAATTCTACAGAGAAGTTTGTGAACGTTTTTTCGTTCGCCTGCTAACTTTTTTTAATAATGATCGGATTGCACAACGTTATCGAGAAAACTTTTGCGCAATGATCTGAATTCTTCGTGGAATCTGAAGGAATCGTGGCGATCGGAGAATTTTGAAGGAATTCACAGCAATCCGCAAGCGGCGCACGACTATTTTTCCTATCTCTGTAAGGTAGTAAAAATTTCTTTTTGCCCACTTCGTGAGTCCCTGCATGTGCCATCGTTTTGAATCAGTTTGCACTTCTAGCAAAGTGATGCGATTAAACATCTAATTCTGTGCTGATCACTAACATATGACGCTTTAAAGTACACCTATCGGTTATATCATTTTTACAGTTCTTTATTGCTTCACTTACAATCAGTGTCTTTGTATCATCTCTTATGTCAAAGAAGAAATTTTAAATTCTCTTGAGTTGTAAAATCATCGTTATAGCGTCTTTCAATAAGCAAATCCTTGTAAATTATTTTACCAGTAATAAAATTTATTTAACGGTGAAACTGAGCGAAATGATGTTTTCTGATTATGATAGTAATATTGGAATGACAGGTCTTTTGATGCCAAGCACACTTCATTTGATTATCTACAATTCTTAATTTCAGGGCTAGGAAGTACAACTAATTGCCTGGTTTATTGATTTTATATCGCCATCTATATATTGAACATGTGATTAATAGATAAGGATGGACCCGAAGTAAGTATAGGTAGACCTACCTATCTTTGCACTTTGCACTCATGACTGGAAACATACTGTACTTGTCTTCTTATGATCATCTGAAAGGACAAGCATGTTATAATATTTTCGCTTGGGCATAATCAAGCACAGCCTACGCAGCGTCCCAGAATTACGGCTTTGTATTCGGCTATTACGATTTCGGAACGAATTCATTGGACCTTGACTTAGCAGCACAAGATACCCCTGTACATGGGGTTTTGCTTGAATATCATCAATCATGTTATACTTCGTCAAAAAATGCCAGGAAATTTAGACCTGTACATTGTAAATAAACATGTGAAAATAATCGACTGGAAAAGTTAAACTCTACATCAATGGGGCCTACATTCAGAACGTATTGTTTCGTCACGTATTGTAGAGATCTTGCCATTCGCGCTACGTATTTCAACAATTGTTGTCGTGTTTTATTATGGTCTTGACGTGACTGTCTGTAAAATTGTATTTTGAGATAATTTGATAACTTAGCCGGTTTTACCTGAGGACAAGAGTAGTATAAAGATAACTCATACTGTCCCAGGATTAGTACATTTTGAATTGGAACCTAAATGTACCGAACAGGATTAGTACATTTTGAATTGGAACCTAATGTACCGATTTGTTTTTAAACTTGATCTTGTGGTTGTAGTCGTCTGTTATTTGAAGTGAACACAAGTGTACTGTTTTGTGTTAGTTGTGAAGAGAATAGTGTAATGTGTTGATGATGTGAGTTCAATTAGGTACATTTAAATGTTCTAGACTTGTTAATTTGAACATGAATGGCAAAGTGTGAGGATTGAAACGTTGAGGATTGCTGTAATTGTGTTGAGGATGAGTACGTAATATTCTAATTGTGTTGAGGATGAGTACGTAATGTTCTAATTGTGTTGAGGATGAGTACGCAGATGTTCTAATTGTATTGAGGATGAATACATAATGTTCTAATTGTGTTGAGGATGAGTACGCAGATGTTCTAATTGTGTTGAGGATGAATACATAATGTTCTAATTGTGTTGAGGATGAGTACGTAATGTTCTAATTGTGTTGAGGATGAGTACGCAGATGTTCTAATGCTGAACTTCTTGTTATTTTTTTTTGAATGATTATGTTGAAGGCTATCTATATCTATACATATCTATCTACATATATTATATGCATGGAGAATTGTTTATTATTATTATTATGGTTTGTGTTCGATTGAGACAATTGTGACTATTGTGACCATTGTAACCATTGAATCCTTCATTTCTATTTTGTGTTCTTTTGTCAAATATCGATAATATGACTCCCCAAATTCCATAATAGTTTACAAAGTGAAAAAGACAACATTTACTATGTATGTTTAATTATATATGCGAAAATACGTTAGGGTACATGATGGCCATCTCAGAGAGAAAGCCCTCTCACCACTGATGGAAAGCAGTGTTATTTGAGTAGTCATGCTCCTTCATGTGGACGGGGCAAACGACTTCGACTGGCTGACTGCTCCGAAGTTGCAGGGCCGTCACTACAAGTACTCTCCACAAGTATACTTCACAGCCACATGATAGTCTCATAACCGTGTCCAGTTTTCCACCAATGAGGAATATCCCAGAGGAGGTACCAGAGAAGAATATCTCACCACTCCTGGACTTATCTTTTATTTCTCCAATCACCGCATCGAGTTTACCGCCTTCAATGGGTTCCGTTGTGTTCCCCGATAAGATAATGTTGTTTGAGCTTCCTGCCATGGTAGTAGTTAGGATTAGAACAGATAACAGTTGGAACTATCCCACGACTTCTATAGCCAAAGGAGGGAGAATTAGAACAATTCTGATTGGCTGTTGGGAATTCCTTTGTTTAGAAAGTATATAAGTCCTGAAATTGTACCAATTCCAATCCTGAAGTTGTTGTGAAATTGAAAGAGACAGTCAAAATGGTAGGCCCCAACACACCACCTCAATCGCCGGTTCCAACCGAGGGATCGATATCGAACATATTCGATTTGGTTGATTCACATGTCAGCGAAGATCAGACAACACCACCGATGGAAGCACGCATTAGTGTCAAGGTGTGGAACGCTCCAGAAAGAGTGCACACAAAGCGGCTGAAGTTAAGATTTGAACCTGACGACGAGAAACTAAAGAATTTGATACAGTTCTCCTTTATTGAAGCAGAAACTCCGAGGCGATATCCTGATGCGCCGCGAAAGACGAAGGTCAGTGTGCAAGTGGACCTGCGGAAGATACCACCGTTCCCGATCTTGGAAAATTTGTAGACTCTAGCTTTCTGTATCGTAACGCTCTTTTGTAAACTTCAAAATATCATTATCAAAATCATCAATCAAATCATCATTATCAAAATTAATGTCTGCCGGTGGGAACGCACCACCAGTCCTCTTAAGGACAAACCTTAAGTCTTATTAACTATAAGTTTATTAAAATTATGAAACATGTAGACGTCGTTATGGGAATGTCCCAGCTTCAATTGTTATTATGAGTACAAAATTGGTGTTTTGATTTCTTTTCAAAGGAGTATTGCCTCCAAGATTTGAGTGGAAGTTGGGATTAAAGTTTTGAAATAACATCTATTTACATATGAGGATGGAAAGACATGTAGTTCCCCTGGAATGTGTCATACATAGTGCATACAATAAACCATTAGAATGAAAATGAAAAGAGTTTTCGAATGATATACGGTATGCACCCACTTCCTCAAAAAAACTTGCTGTATGACAGCCTTGAAGATAGACAAACGATGGAAAAAAATTGACTTTTTAAAATTTTGCAAAATCAATCTAGTTTTCAAACGCATGTAGCTCGTCAGAAGGTATCATAAATGATGCATACAATACACCATTGGAATCACAATGAAAAGAGCTTTCCAATGATATAAAATATCCACCCATTTGCTTAAAAAATTCATGTTGTATGCACGTGTATGAAAAAAATGGAAAATTTCCAAGTTTTTCTCGAAAAATGACTGATTTTTCAGATTTTGACCAAGTTCCAAACTTAAAGTTTACAACTCAAAATTATCACAATACTTAACACTTTTACCCTCAACCTTGACCTGACCTGACCTTTGACCTTCATACACTTCATACACGACGCGCCGCGGGGGGGCTCAAAATCTCTCGGGCGCTTCGCGCCCTCGAAATTTTTCGGATTATAGGGTAAATAAATTTTCGAGTGCGCTATGCGCACTCGAAAATTTATTTACCTATGGGCTCCGGGCGCCATAGGTACTCTTTCTTCTCAACTGAACCCTAACCCTAACCTAACCTAACTCCAACCTAACCTAACCCTAGCCCTAACCAGAGGCTCATATCTTCCACAGTCTTGTTTTAATGCAGCAATTGATAAGTGCGCAAAATTTGAAAATGTAATGACCATATAAACATCCTCAGCTGATGCCTCATGTGTTCACCATCTGGTTTGTTTAAATGGATCATTTGATAAGTGCGCGAAATTCGAAATTTTGATTGGGTGATAATTCTATTAAGATTTATCACTCTGGAACAATTTACATGTTACTTTTTTCTAAGTTCATAAGTAGGTACATTAATAAGTTCTAAACCTTAAGAGATAGAAAATAACTTGATCAAAATTAATAAACTCTGTTACAATTTAATGTTAAGTTATTAATGTTACACTTTATCAGCTGTTTGATTTTGAATCTTGTTTAAATGAATACATTTTGTTTAACTATATCATCTCAATGGCATGACGTCAGTAGGTCTTTGTTCGTAGTTGTTTTGTGTATTTCATATATAAAGAAAGTGTTGAAGCCAGTTCTTCACTCATTTTTGAGTAATCTGTCGGCCTGACAAGACGTTAGCTGTGTTCCTTTCCTGTGTCGAACTATATTTAATATTCTAAAGTGAGTTTGGAACAATTTAAATGTTACTTTTTCCTAGGTTTAAAAGTAGGTACATCAATAAGTTCTAAACCTAGAGAGATAGAAAAAGACTGGATCAAAATTAGTAGACTTTGAGTTTTGATTATTAAGTTTATTTAAGACTTTAGGTGTTCTACTTCGCATAATATTCTCTACTACGATGTGACTTGGAACAATTTAAATGCTACTTTTTCTAAGTGTATAAGTATGTACATCAATATGTTCTAACACCTACAGATGAAAAATTTACATTTAAGCTATTTTGTGTTTTAAATATGAATTTATTTTTTACAGACATGACTCGTCCCAGCTGCTTACTTCGCCAACGTCTAATTTTTCATTATTGTGAGACCTGTAAGCAGGTGGCCCTCACTCTATGAAGAGTCAACATAAGGGCTGCACTCTACGACAGGACCGCAGTTTCCTTTACTGCCTATCGTGTAAAAGATACCTTTTAACGGACATGGAGGCAAAAGGCGAAAATCCAAAGAGATTTATCTCCACCCACACCAAGTGCGCCTTACGAAACGGGCGGGAGGGCCGAAACCTCACTTGTCTGCAGGAGAAGAAGAGAGTCGAGAGGCTGTTCGCCAAAGAGCGACCTCTTCAGGGCATCCTCAGCCAAGCCCAGAGGGACTCTACCCCTGCAATGCCCCAAGCGAAGGCGAAACCCAAACCCAAGTCCCGCAGGTATATCGAAACCGATTCCGACTCCTCGGATAGTGATGTTGAGGTGAGTTCATATTTAGAAAATTAGCAGTAACATAATTTAAAGAAAATATTTAGAGTTCAAACCTTATAGGGAAAGTTGACTTCTGTTTTGTTTTTCATATATAATAGTGTGCATTCTTTTCACCATTTCAGATCAAGAAGCCATCTGTTAAAAAGATGAAAGTCGGGCAGAAGCCATTGGTTCCTGAAAGGAATGTAAGTTTGAAATGTCAAATCACCAATTTATCTATTTATATGTATTTTCCGTTTTTCACATTTTAACTATGTTTCATTTCTATCCACAGGTAGTCGCTAGTACGCCCGCATGTAGCAGCTGGGCTGCGAAGCCTACGCCGCCTTCACAGAGAGTAAGTAATAGAAAATCATTTTAGTCATGTAAAATAACATGATTAGATTACTAACTTAGGTCACATGCATACATTCAAATTCGAGAGGAATTTAAAATGTATTTTCCCTTGCAGAGCTACCGATCGCTCTCTCTAAAGAAGAGCAGGCGATCGAACTTCCTCGGCTTAACTCCTGCAACGACATCGTCGATGGAGGAAAATGAGGAGCGCCTCTACTCCATTCGGGAGTCCTCTTCAGATGAAGAAAATGTAAGTATCAATCATAGGAATAGGCTAATAATCCTAACTATCATTTCATCACATCGAACTCGTGATGTTATGTCTCTTTCATTAATTCAAATATCTGTTTTTTCCAGCAACAGTTGATACTTGTTCCGGAAGAGGAGATTCCCTTCTCCCAAATCCGCGCCTCACCCAATATTGATGTCTGCTTCCCACCGTCTCCAATTCTCCACCGCGTCCCAACTCCACCTCAGCCACCAATGACTAACAACTGGGTCCCATCGTCACCACCTGCTCCTACGCCGATGCCCAACAGCCCAACACCGACAGTAATCCTCCAAACTTGTGATCCATCGTTCAACTGCGACCTCGATGAGACAGTTGAATCTGTGGTCGAGGTGGTCGAACCTCGTTCGACGGAGGACAAAGTGCGTCACCTTGAACGTAAGTTGCGCCAACAAGAGGAACGCGAGACGGCTCTTCGCGCTGACT
This sequence comes from Prostheceraeus crozeri, assembly GCA_907163375.1. Taxonomy (NCBI): domain Eukaryota; kingdom Metazoa; phylum Platyhelminthes; order Polycladida; family Euryleptidae; genus Prostheceraeus; species Prostheceraeus crozeri. Next base: position 269,755 of record CAJQUW010014428.1, read on the forward strand.
ACAAGTCTTTGCTTGAGTCGCTCCGCAACATTTCGCAGGCTAACCTGCAACTGTCGCAATCGATAGTGAAGCGTGATACAATAATGCACGTTGAGCTATCGAAAGCGCAGTTATCAACAAAGTGCGCATGACACATGTCGATGACTTCTCACGGTGTCATGGACATTGTACTCACGTCAAGGTGACGCATAGTGACATCATCAAGTGTCAATCTCTTTGACTTCTTTTTTGACTTTTACCTTTGGAAAAAAATAATTACTTGTACACTTTGTATGTCTTTTTATTTATGTATTTAAGTGGAAATATAAGTCTGGAGTTAAGAACAAATTCCATTGGTCGACGTCACTGGTTACGTAATATAATATGTAGACAGTATATAAGTAGACGCAAATTGTTAATCCTCAACGATCATCATGGTTGTCTGCTCTAAGTGTGGAAAGAAGTTTACAATTCTTAGCAATTTAACGCGTCATGAAAAATTTTGCAAGCAAGGAATAAAGCATAAATGTAGTAATTGTCCATATGAAACCAGTAGGAAAGATAATTTAAAAAGACACAATCTCATATGTTGCACTCAAGAAGGAATAGGAACAAATAATACTAATTTATCAACTTGTAGTAGTCATGTTAGGGACATTCCAGATAGCGCTTTAAATAATGATGAAGCTTTTAGGCATTGCTGCTCTCACTGTGGTAAGAATTATAATAGCACAAGTAGATTCCGTCAACACAATAATATACATGATATTAACATTGAAATGAGTAGTCACAATAATTATGGAACACTCACCCTTAGTGAAAGCGCCTTCAGCGGACGTGCTCGCGTGTATGACATTACACCAACCATTCAAACAATAGATGTAACATATTTTTTTATTCAACATGCGAAATCTACTAGAAAATTTAATTAATGACTTGCGAACTAGTCTTCCACTACGTGGTCGATTAATTGCTCAAATTCGCTATGTCCGTTCTAGTCCTCAAGAGGAAGAAACTTTTCTCGCGCACTTCACCTCATTATCATCAAATTATATATATGACTTTGACACATGGTTTCAGGATAATTTAAATAGTTTATCAAATCATGTTTCAACTTTTGCAAATAGAGGAAGCAATTGGGTTGTTGATAAAGTAGTAAATGTAGAATTCAATTTAATTTCAACTCCTCTACTATCTGGTGGTAAAATGAATACTTTACCTAAAACGTTAAGAAGTTCTAAAGCTGTAATAAATGTAAATTCAAATTCAAATGACTGCTTCATGTATTCTATCTTGTCAATCATTCACTACGATGAAGTTACTCATTCAAAGATAAACGAGGTAAACTCATATAGAAAGTGGACATCTGAATTGGTTATGGATGGCATTTCCACACCAGTGTCAATAAAGGACATTCCTAAGTTTGAGAAAAACAATGATATAAAAGTAAATATCCACTTGTATGAAAATGGTCTCAAGGGAGTAAGATACAATAGCAATTTCATTGGCAAAAGAACTGTTAATATTTTGCTAGTGCTACATAACGGCTTTGCCCATTATTGCGGCATACGAAAATTATCTAGGTTATATAGCAAATTTTACACAAGTCGCAAGATTTTTTGTGAAAGATGCACTCAATCCTTTTCAAAGAGAAGCGTTTTAGAACGACATTTTCAATTCTGTAGTCGTGGTAAGGCGCAAATAGAAAAAATGCCCAAACATTTAGAAGTTCAGATAAGTACTACTGAGCACCAACTCAGTCCACCTTTAGTCATATACGCCGATATCCAGTGTTTAATAGAAAATAAAATTCATAAACCTGCGGCTGTAGGTGTGTACCACGTCTGGCATGAGGCAATTCAGTCAACCTATAATAACACCTATTATCTGTTTGAAGGGGAAAATTGCATCGCTGAGTTCCTAAATCATTTAGAAGACGTTGTCCAAAATTTATATGATAATCAAAATGTCATGACCAGAATGCCGATGCGATTGACAGCAGTGGAATATATTGCTCATAAAAATGCAGAAAACTGCAATAAATGTAAGATAAAATTTAGTGAAGATATATCAAAAGTTCGTGATCCCGATCACATAACCGGAAAGTACAGGCAAGCATTATGTTCAAAGTGCAATTTGCGATTAAGATTGAATCGACGAGAGCTTCCTGTTTTCTTTCACAATTTCAAAAACTATGACAGCCATATTGTTTGTTATAAAGCAATTGGTAAAAAGAAATCTTGGAAGTTAGATGTTATTGCAGCTACTGCTGAGAAATATATTACTCTATCATCAAAAATTCCAGTAAGCGAATATAATGGAAAGCCTGTATATTTTAAATTGAAATTTTTGGACTCATATCAATTTCTGAGTGCATCGCTTGCTGAATTAGCCAAAAGTCTGAAAGTCTACAAACATGTAGAAGCGCTGCGAAATGAATTTCCAAAATTAACTGATGATATTCTTTACGAAAAAGGAGTGTTTCCGTACTCATATTTTAGTAGTTTGGCAACTGTAACGGAGCTCTGTCTTCCTCCTCAAAGGGAATTTTACAACGATCTTACTCTTGAGCATTACAACGATATAGATTATGACCACGCGAAAAAAGCATGGAATGCGTTTAATTGCAAAACATTTGGAGACTACATGCTTGCATACCTCAAGTTAGATGTCTTGCTGTTGGCAGACATTTTTGAGACATTTAGGAAATTAAGTCAGGATGAAGATCAAGTAGATCCAGTTCATTTTGTTAGCCTTCCTCACCTTAGCTTCACATCAGCATTGAATTTCGCTTCGAATGATCCCCCACACTACATTCAAGATGAGAGCATGTATAATCTTTTTGAGAGGGGGATCCGAGGAGGTATGACGTTTACAAATATTCATAGAGCGCGTGCTCGTATTTCAGAGTTGCAAAACAATTCACAAGAGAGACGTCATTTAGCATGTTTAGACGTCAACAACCTTTACGGTTCGTCGCTAAGTGAGAATCTTCCACATTCAAACTTCAAATGGCTTGATGAAGGTCAAGTAGTGTATTTCTCAAATGAGGAAAACATTCAAAATATTGATAATGAGGCTGATATAGGTTATGTCTTTGATTTGGATTTAGAATATCCTTCAGACATTCACGATGACACGGCTGATTTTCCATTAGCTCCAGAAATGCAATTGGTAGAGCAAAAACTGTTTTCTACATATATGAAAAATTTCTATGAAACTTTGAGACCAAATATGTGTTTCACAAGCACAAAGAAACTGTTGCTGCATCAGTTCGATCGAGAAAATTATGTTGTTCATTACTCGATTCTAAAATTCTACCTCTCTATGGGAATGAAGATAAAGAAGGTCCATGCTGGAATCCAGTTCACACAAAAATCGTGGCTGAGACAATATATTGATATGAATTCGCAGAAAGGAGCTCAATCAAAATCTGATTTTGAAAAAGCGTTTTATAAAATAAAAAACAACTCCCTGTTTGGTAAGACTATGGAGAATGTGAGACGTCGGAGGAACTTCGAATTAGTAAATACAACATTGCAACTATCTAAATTGGCCAATCATTCCCTATATGTCCAGCATAAGATATTCGATGAAGATTTAGTTGGTATGGAACTGTATAAACCTTCAATGGTTCTAAATAAACCAATTTATGTTGGTCAAGCAGTTCTTGACTATAGTAAATTAGAAATGTACCAGTTGTATTATAAAGATTTAATTAGATGTCCACTGATAAATAGAGCACGTCTTTGTGGAGGTGATACCGATAGCTTTTTCCGTTGTCTATACACCTCACCATCTGTTTGTCTAGAGGACATATTCCCGTATTGCGGTGAAAAATTTGATTCCTCAAATTAGGATGTGAATCACCGTCTATATTCAATTACAAACAAGGCTAGATTCGGTTGTTTTAAGGATGAGTGCGCGGGAAAGTTGCTTGAGGAGATGGTTCAAGAAACCAAAAATGTATTCAATGAAATTTCTAGATTCAACACATCATAGCATTAGGCGAGCAAAGGGTATGCAGAGAGCAGTGGTTAGACGCATAGAACATAGTGACTATAGAAATGTTTACTATACTGAGAAAGATACCAATGAGCAAATAACAATCATAAATTCAAAAAACCACATAGTTGAAACAAAAACGTTTAGAAAGCGAGGGCTCTCACTTTCGGAGGGTAAGCGCTGCTGGATAAATAAGAACTTATCTTTACCATATGGACACTATAGCCTTGGACTTCCTCCTCCGTCAAAAAGACGAAAATGTCTTCCCACAGCAGGTGATGTAGAATAGCGGATAGAACAACGGTAGAATCAATAGAAAATAACACGTAGGTAGTAAATATTTGAGTGTACATTTCTACATCTTTCCGATATGTAGAAATTGAATTTGAATACATAACAGCATTCAGCATCTTTCCGACATGTTGATTTGCAAACATAAACTTACTTTAGGCAATTATCAGATTATAATAATTACATTAAGATTAACTTCAGAATATGCCTCATTATATCAGAACATGGAAGTTAAGTGACAGACAAAAAATTCCCCTAACAGATTCAAGCAAAATAGTTTTTTGACATTCTGTAACAAATAGTAGAAATCATCGTGGTGTTTCTATTAGTAGTGACGCATTGCCTTCACTTAAAGATTTTGCTAATCTGATTGAGCGACATGATACTCGGATGAAGATTCCTCTGGATGAAAAGGTATGGATAAAATATGATTCAACTGTCAAACTTTACGTATGTTCATCCAAGAGAAAAGACGTTGATCATCGATTTTTTCGTTTTAGTGACGTCACATGGGGTTCCTTTATAAAGGAGATTCTACCAAGTATAATTTCTTTCGTCAGAGATGGACGTCATCAGTCAGATGAAAGTGGTGAATCGCATGGTGGATACAAAAGCAAACTCAAAACTCAATCTACATCAAATCGAGCGAGACATACCCAACAGAAATCAATGGCTAATAGTGAAGAAGAGGCGAAAGCCGACGACGAGTTTGTATCTGGGGCGACCCACAATGTTGACATGGAGAATCTTGAAGAAGGAGAAATCCATGACTGTCCTTTTCTTTCCTAATGGAACAGTACAGTGTGTTGGGTGCCTCGATGATTGTGATCTCAATTACTTACACTCCGTGTTGAAAATACTATTACGGGATAAACTACCTAATTGGAAAGTAAAAACCATGACAGTGTTATGCGAATTGAATTATCGCTATGACTTTCGCAAGGTTTCCTCTACGTCCAATCTTACTTATGAGGTGGAGTTATTTCCTGCTGCGCAAATGACAAATTGGCATCCTTATCACGTTCACGTGTTCCACAATGGGAAAGTTGTGATAACTGGCATTAAAGACTTAAAAGTTGTATCCCAAATAACAAGTGATTTGAAAAATTATTTTAGTAAAAAGTTGATGGACTGTTGTAAATAGTTTGTAAATATACATTTCAATTGTGAATCTTTGCTCTCCCTCTAAACATTACGCTCTGGGAAATAAAGCGAATTTTGCATATATAATGAATTTATTACAAGACTTAGTTCATATAATTGTTGAGAATTACATCGTTTTTAGCACAATTTCTAGAGAATAATCGAATACCACTTTTATAGTCACTTTTCAAAGGTCTTTCATTAACAAAATATAGTACGTAGCCCCCACACATGAGGGATCTATTACTTTGGAGTGGGAACGATGTCACTTTCTTTCTAGTCCATGAGAATCTATTCATCCATATTGATATATCATGTAATGGCGGCTGATTGAGAGAGTCAAAATATTCAGCTACTCTATTGCGATTTATGTACACGGCAACCCAATGTTTACCACGAAGATTAACCGTGTCTGTATTTATAATCAGAGAACAGGGATATGACTGAATTGATGTAGTTAGTTCATCTCTTGGGAATACATTGAGAAACAATTTCTTGGAATAGGGATGAGCTTTCTTCATTAAGTTTAAGATTTCCACATTACTGAGGTTGCTCATCTCTGATAGTTGGCCAAGACGTCTCTCAATCTAGTAATTTCAATGCTGCTGTCATAGATTGCGTAAAGTAAACCGGTTACAGGAACTTTCAAAGGATCCGCAAATGTGAGTTCCAATCGAAGGTTACCAGCTTTTGTAACATCCACATTTTCCCCAGTTATATCACAATCTGCTTTGAGGTTGTATAATATATAGAAGTAGCCATTCTTATACATATCCATCGTAATACCATTTAAATCGTCAGTGTTGAACATGTCTAGTGACATGAAAGTAGAGCAATATTCGCGAACAAAATTGTTTTCTTTAAAATTCGGTTGATAGGCCTTACAAGCAACTGAATTGCCATCTGCGAATAGACCGAGTTTCGTGATACCAAAATGTTGAAAATGAAACGGATTCTTTTGAAAGTTACCACAAAATGATTCATTTTCTACAAACGCGATGTACACCGCCTTCGGTAGGGCAATTGGAAAGAGGTTGGGATAATCAAAAGATGAGGTAGTCGCCGGAATCGTAAAAGTGGTTAGTACACTATGATTGACTGGATATATAGCATTGTGGTTCTTCAGTCCTACAGCATGTTGATTGATGACTGTGGGATTCATTTTTACTCGCCTTACATTGAGGACAGCCTCCGTTATGTGTACATCATAGGATGCAGCAGGTCCGAATGACATCAAAGCAAATTTTGATTTAGCACGAACAAATGTCAATCGCATTTGTACTTGCGATAGGAGATATCTCGATTGACGGAAAAAATCAAGATAGACAGGACCTTTTAGATGTAGTTCAGCTGAATCAGCAGTTAATTCCACACGCTTTTTCAAACCATTATTAGCGAAATCATCGAACTTACCAGACTGATCTGTAAACCAACCAGCAGCTTGTAAGTGCGTTTGTTTGGCCTGGTTTTGAAACTGAGTCAATGTATATAAGTAAGCTCCATATGGATATGATGAATCTCCTCCTTCAATTTGCTTATTATTTAGTGATAAAGTGACATCTGAGAAGAGACTGGCAATTGGGAGATTAATCAACTCCACTTTGTCCTTAGAATCAATGCTAGTACCATCAGTTTTTTTAATTTGTACACACAATTCCAAGTCAATAGACTGACAGTAGATGTAGTCATCAGCATTAGCAGTAACATCAAACTGAATAGGTATGTCATTGCCCACAATATTTGTTGAGGGAGAATAGTCAACAATTCTCGACGAAATTATGTCAGTTTGCTGGGGTGATGTATCAAAAAAGCACAAAGCTGAATTGATAGTCGATTGCATTTCGCTCAGTTTAGAAATATGTTAATCTCCTTCGTTTCGACTTATTTCCAACTGATTTCGATTTCCGCTTTCGCTTTCGCTTTCTTGTCTTCTTCACAGGAAGCTTCGATCTAGATTTCCTAACTCTTCGTCTTTGCTTAGTAACTCGACCAGATCCAACTTGTCTTGTCTTGTTGCGCCTCTTACGAACAGGTCGTCTCGACCTTGTTAGGTCATCCAATGCATCAATAGCTGATTGCTGAGCACGGACTTTCATTGATTCTCCTATATCCGCTCCTTGGAGTGCATCCGCAGCAACATTTGCACCAAAATCTAAAGCTCTGTTTCCTACGCGTTTCATCACTGGCAACGCATAGCGTTTAAGTTCAGGAAGTAATGCACGCTTTAATGCACCAAATATTCCTCCTCCTACTTGTCGCCTACGGGATATAGCAAATATAGCAAATACGGGATATCCGCTTTGATATGATGGTCTGCTTTAAAAGTCTGTCATTGTAAATTTTGAATTCTAAAGAATTTCACAATAGCGTAAAGCCTTAGTCTCGATTCTTAATATGTAATGTCAGCACAGTAACACCACCATAGAATGGAACAATTTCACCCGCATCATCATGAATTGAAATGTCGATTCTATTGATAACACTTCCATTGATCGGTAAATACATTTTGTTGATGAATTCACGATTGATTAACTGCTTCCGGACGGATGATAGGGGAAATGTGCGTAGCAATGGAGCCTCGACTTCACCAACTCTAGTATACTCAACGATATTGCAGTAAATATATAAGTTACTGATGTCTCTCTCTAATGAAGATGCTGAATTACCAATGGTTGTACCTTCATTTATTGTGAATTTTGAGAACCCTAGAATTGTTGCCAACATCTTGTCGAGCTTAATGAGATAATTTCTCCCTACTTTTAAAACCATTCGCTTCTTTAAGGGATCATATGAGAAGAAGTACTCATCTGCGTTGAGGTAGTGTGCACCATTTTCATTCAGTTTTGTACAAATTTCCGATGGTGTTTTTAGATCTTCAACGTTTAAATTGACCCTCCTTACTAGCTCAGTTGAGGTACTCAATTCGTCACCCAGTATTCTATCGGAATATACATTGATGTGCCATGCGTCGTTTGTTGCTGTCTTTAGTTTATTGGAGTTCAACTGAATCTTATATGTATCATTTAATTCTGTCAAAGACGGTGGACTATCAGGATGCTTGAATAGTCTCTGAATTTCAGATCCGAATTCAATAACAGCGGAATTAGACTTTTCCAAAGGTGTCTTTTTAGTGAAAACAAGAATAATTCTACCTCCATTTCAGCAGTAAAAAGAGTTACTTTCTCTTTCTTATATTCACAAGTCATTAAACTTTCTGGCACTGATCCTTGAAACTTTCTTGCAACGTCTTCAATATTTTTAATAACTTCAAATTTTTCCTTGACGCGGACACCCTTTTTCTGTAGTGCATACAACGGTGCAATTCTACATTGAAAATCACTAACTGTTCTCTCAGCTTTCCATCCAAGTCCATTATACAATTGCAGAGATGAAAATGTAGTTCTGGGAAACCCTAGAGTGTGTGCCAAATCTCTACCTAATATTAGCAGAACATGCTTCCTCCCTTCTTTCAATAGTTTAGTTGAGCCTTTTACAACTGGCTTGAAGAATCTATTTAAAGTGAGAGTGAAGAGATCGTTTATTCGTCGGAACATTTTACCAATTTCATTCTCTGTATCTTGCAAGCTGAGTGTGGGAACTGTAGAATTAAAGGAAGACGTTGCATATGCCTTTTCAATTTTGATCATGTTCTTGACAGATGTTAGCGATGGTGAGAAAGGATGTAAAGTAAGATGATGAAAATCCCATGTTCCATGTAGACAATTCTGAAATAGGCGAAAACAATCATCCTTTTCACGTACTTCCGTGTGTATTTCAAAATAATTATTCGTTAACAAACTAATATCATTGTAATATGTGACTTCAGTTAATGCGACTTCGTGAGGGCCACTCAGATAAAGAGGCTTGGAAAACTCAACCGAATACTCCGATGGTTTGTTCTCTGGAAATATCTTGGGATTGCTGTTGCTCGGGAGAATGATGTTGAACTCAGCAGACGACATTATTGGATATAATGTGGGATCAGTAGTCATTCACCAATATTAGCTTAAAAGCTTCTAATGTCTCCTACTTCCACATTTCTCAAGTCTTGATGGGCTATCCAACTGTTGAACGAGTCAGGATATCCCTTCCATTTGACGAGATATTTTCTATGATTACCATGTCCTTTCCTCTTAACTATTCTATCTATCATATACACTTCTTCACTCTGATCAACAACCTGTAATTCATATGAGTAGAATTTCCCTTCAATTGAATTACCATGATAGTCTATTAACTTATACATTGTTGGTTTAAATTTTTTTATTTACTTCATCAACAAAGAATTCTTCTTCGGTCCAGTTCGGTAGATAGCCCTTCGCGAATGTAGACTTCACTTTAGAGATGCGAACTCTATCACCAACGTTGATTTTCTTCTTATCGGTAGTTGCTTTTGGTGCCTTGCCATACAGACGAAGCCACAAATCCATAGCATTATCCCGAGTGACGTCGATTGGACGCATCTTTATAAACCGATGAGAGCTCTCATTGTAATTTCTCACGAAATTTTGTAAAACATCTATCCAGACATGTGTATTTTTAGCACTGAAATACCGCCATATCTTTGTCTTCAGCGTACGATTGAACCTCTCAACCATCGCAGCTTTGTAAGCACTTTAACGCTGAACAGTTCAATGTCATATCGCTCAAGTAGACCACGAACGTGGGAATTTTCGAATTCCTTTCCTTGATCTGTTTGTATTCTTTGTGGGATCCTCCCTTCATTTAGAATACTTTGAAAAGCCGCCTCAACTTCTGCTCCTCTCTTGGATTTCAAGGCGCGAACCCAAGAATATCGTGATAAAATATCTATTACGGTTAGGATGTACTTGTAACCGTCATTGTATTGAGATATCTGCTGCATATCAGCCAAATCTGCTTGCCATTGACTGTCAATATTATTGACAACATATCTCCTAGTTGGAAACCGCTTCCTCGCATCCTTGTGTAGCGTGTAGGTTGGTTGACTCTTCAACCATTTCTTCACTGTCTCTATTCATACACCTGCTGCACGGGCTAAAACGCTCGGACGACTGAAGCTTGCGGGATGATTGATATCGTAGTAGACGTGTCTCAGTTTTTCCGCTGCGCTCATCCTCCTTATTCTGGCGACTCGCTCGAGTATTACTTGCACAGCAACTGCTAACGCAATTGATATCAACTTCTATACCCTCTTCTCCTTTACTATCGAGCGCAGACTTCAAACAGCAGCAAATTTTCTGCATAGACATGATATGGGAAGCAATTTCACTGTTATTTGCCTAATATTTGCTATAACTTTTCGGTGTTCGTGTTGAACGTCCACCTCTTCTCTTCGGAGTTGGAGACTGTTACGACCTCCCCAAGGTACGAACAGAAAAAAGGCCAAATCCCTGTGAGTGAATGTGTTTATTAAGTGCAAGGCAGGTGGTGGCCCTTAAGAGAGCCGATTTGGCGTTCGCAGAGAATGTGAGTGTACGTGCAATTGTCAACTTGGCAATGACAGCGGTCGTGAGCCGAAGGGTCGCAGCAGCGTCGTTGATTCCCAACAAGAGATCGTGCGTACTGTAGGCGGGAGAGAGATGAGAGAGCGTTTGGTCCTTCAGCAGGGAGTTTTGATGTCTCTCCAAATGTGTAGGATCGATCATCCACCTGGAGCGTATGATTGGCGCCCAGCCACTCGCCGGCTCCCTGTCACCGGGCATCGCTTCGCCCTCCCGTCAGAGAAGGGAAGAAGAGTCTGCGCCGATCAATGGCTCATGCAAGCGACTCCATTGGTCGTCGCTGCCTTGAAAGTTAATGTACGTTCAGTATCACTTCTGCCGAGTAGTCTTGATGAGGAAAGAGAGAGAAGTCTGCATTTTCGTCACATCCCCCGGCATAAAAGAGCGTTGATAATCGGAGCATTGCGATGACTTGAAACGCGAAGAAATGTTCTCCAATCACCACAAAAATGTTCATCACAACCTTTTAATTCACTCAGGATTTGTTTGGTCTCTGAAACGGATCCTGGGTAGATCTGTCAGAAAACTGGGAACCGGTGCGGGATAAGGCATCAGCCCAAATGTTGTCTTTTCCCTTTATATGACAGACAATAAGGTTAAACTCCTGAAGAGCTAAACACCAAGCGAGTAATCTACGATTCTTGAACCTCATTTTATTGAGAAAAATCAACGGATCATGATCTATGTGAACTTTTACTGAACCCACTGAAGAGGCAATATAAATCTCAAAATGTTTAACTGCACTGAGTAAGGCGAAGGCCTCTTTCTCTATTGTAGAGTAATTCTTTTGGTGCTTATTTAACTTTTGCGAGAAATATGCAACTGGAAATCTTTCACCTTCAATATTCTGTGTCAACAATGCACCTATGCCTACGTCGCTCGCGTCAGTCATGAGTTCGAAGGGTTTGTTCCAGTCTGGAGCATTTAGAATCGGTGTATCACACATCATAGTTTTCAATGACTCGAATGCTTCCTGACAAGGAGTAGTCCAAATAAACTTTGAGGTCTTTTTTAGTAGATCGGTCAGAGGAAATGCAACCGTCGAGAAGTTTGGCAAAAATCGCCTATAGTAACTTAACATGCCGAGGAATCTCATTACACTTTTTTTGTCAGTTGGTGGAGGAAAGTTTTTCATTTTTTCAACATGTCCATCTACTGGCTTAACTTTTCCATGCCCCACTACATGTCCTAAGTATGTGACGTCGGCTCTACAGAACACACTTTTGCTCAAATTAACGGTCAAGTTTGCTTCTTGCAACCTGACAAACAGTTCGCGCAGAGATTTCTGATGCTCCTTCCAGCTGTCATTATGTACAACAATGTCATCAACATAGGCTGTGACATTCTTCATACCTCTCAGTAAACTTGTCATTAGTCTTTGAAATGTAGCTTGAGAATTCTTCATGCCATAGGGCATTACTCGGTACTGATACAGTCCATCTGGCGTGACAAATGCTGATATCTCCCTAGCTCTTTCGGTCAGAGGGATGCCCCAATAACCTTTCAAAACATCGCATTTTGAAATATATCTGGCTTTCCCAATGCGATCTATACAATCATCGATTCTGGCCAAGGGGAAAAAATCGCTTTTAGTCACTGCATTTAATTTTCTATAATCTGTGCAAAATCGATATGAATTATCGGCTTTCTTGACAACTGTACAAGGAGATGCCCACTGACTATTGCTAGGTTCGATAATTTTATGTTTTAACATATAATCGACCTCTTCTTGAATAATTTTCTTTTTGTCTGGGCCTACTCGATACGGATGTGATTTGATCGGAGTGATATCACTCGTTAGACAGACGTCGTGCTCAATAACATCCGTACGAGACGGTACATCGCCAAAGATGCTCTTGAATTCTACTATCAAGTTTTCGAGTGAATTTCCTTCGTCTGATGGCAGATGATTTGTTAGTGATTTCATATCTTTCAGTACATCCGAATTCGCTAATCTCGCGTTTTGATTGTCATTTTTAATTTCAAAATCAATATCTTGCACACTAAGAACCGAATCGGACTCAATTGATCTTGCATAATATTCCTCTATCATGTTAGCATGACATAATTGTGTATCTTTCTTTCGATCTGGTGTGCTCACGATGTAATTTAACTCATCTATCTTACTCGAAATGACATATGGGCCCTGATAGCGAGCTTTCATCGGATTGCTCACAATCGGCAACAGTACAAGGACTTTGTCCCCAACGCTAAAACTTCGAACTTTTGATTTCTGATCGTACAGTTCTTTCATGGATATTTGTGCTGTTCTAAGGTTCTTATGTGCCAGTTCGGTAGCATTCACTAACTTTTCACGGAAATCTGAAACATATGACAGCAAATCTTTCTGTTGTAGATTTTCGTTTAAGAGACTTTCTTTCAGCAAACCTAACGGGCCTCGGACTGCGTGGCCGAACACTAGTTCGAAAGGACTGAAGCCTAATGACTCTTGAGTGGCTTCTCTGACTGCAAATATTGCAAAATGGACACCTTTATCCCAGTCTTTTTCGTGTTCAATACAGAAGGACCGCAACATGGTCTTCAGAGTAGAGTGGAATCTCTCCAATACTCCTTGCGACTGAGGGTGGTAGGCTGATGATCGCACTTGTTTGGCGCCGATCAGGTTTACGACTTGCTGAAACAAGCCGGACATGAAATTTGAGCCCTGGTCTGATTGTATTTCCTTAGGTAGTCCAACAAACGTGAAGAATTTCAGCAGGCTGTCTGCAATTTGGACGGCAGTAATTCTTTTTAACGGAATGGCCTCCGGAAAGCGTGTAGATGCGCACATAATAGTTAGCAAATATTGATTTCCTGCTCGAGTTTTTGGGAGAGGGCCAACACAATCAATAATTATCCTCGAAAATGCACTTTCGACTATTGGAAGCGGTCGAAGTGGCGATTTAGGAATCACTTGGTTTGGCTTTCCGGATACTTGGCAAATATGACATCTTCTGCAAAAGGCAGTAATGTCTGATCTTATCCCAGGCCAGTAGAAATGTCGAGTCACTTTATCAAAAGTCTTCCTTATGCCTAGATGACCTGCCTTGGGAACTTCATGGCCTAGTCTCAGAATCTCGCCCCTAAACTTCTTCGAGACTACGATTTGGTGAAATACTGACCACTCTTCATTTGCAGGGACTCTAGGGTCCCGCCATTTTCTCATTAACAAGCCAGATTCCTTGAAATAATAGCCACGGGGTACTGTTTTGATTTCTCGCTCAGAAACAGCAATATCAAATAACTTTTTGATTTCATTATCCCGTTCTTGAGCCGCTATCAATTCATTTGTATTGATAGACTCGGAGCTTTCAGAATTTGGAATATCATTATCTGCATCTTCAGTCCTTTTAAGCGCCTGTGAGCGTGTTATCACACCACAAGGAACATATTCCCTTTTCTCCTCAGATATGGGCGAATCGTTGATATCAACTGATACACCTTTTCTTATCTTCGAACCAGCCAGATCATTTCCCAACAGGAGAGTAATTCCCCGAGCTGGTATGTGATTGGTCACTCCGACAACTACGGGTCCGGAAACGAGCTCGCAGTTAATATTGATTTTGTGTAACTTCACTGTTCCGGTTCCCCAAAATCCTTCTGTGTCAATGATGTCTCCGGTAGCGGAATTTTCTGACAATGGCAACACATTTGATAAGATGAAAGATCGAATCGCTCCCGTGTCACGCAAAATGGTGACAGGGACCTCATTTTTATTGTCCAACGAGACTGTGCCCTCGAATGTGAACGGGAGAAAATCTCCTTTCGGTGAGGCTAAGATATCTTTGGAGTCGACTGTATTTACGGAATTTTTCTCTTCCTCTTTCTTTCTTTTGAGTTTGAAACACTCAGAAATTGTGTGACCGGTTTCCTTGCAGTAGTGACAAGTCACCGGTCTGGTGGAGCCGTTAAAAGGGTTTCGAACTGGTCTGTTATCAGACTGTTTCATTTTGGAGGCGCCTTGATCCGTGTGATTAAATGTGCTTTTCCTCTCTTTATTAGAGCGCTTACGAGAAATTGCATATTCCTCGGATAACATAATCCAAGCTTTGTAATCGTCAGGATCTTTGTCCTCGATAAATGTCTTCATGTCTTCAGGGAGACACTGTTTGAATTCCTCGATGAGGATTAATTCTCTTAATTGCTCAAAATTATCTACCATCATGGATCTGCACCAACGGTCAAATGCGACTTCTTTAGAATGGGCAAGATCAGGGTAGGTCATAGACTCGGATTTCTTTAGGCTGTGAAATCGATAGCGATACGCTTCAGGGACCTTTTCAAATGCTCTCAAAGTACGACTTTTGACAATTTCATAATCCGAACTCTCTTCTAGCGACAGGGTCACGTAAGCCTCCTGAGCTTTTCCTACCAAAACACTCTGGAGCAACATTGGCCATATGTTTTTCGGCCATTTCATGATTTGAGCAACCCTTTCAAAATGGAGGAAATAACTGTCCACATCTGATTCTTTAAACGGAGGCACAAGCCTCACCACTTTGTTAATGTCAAAACTGTCAGTAGAAGGAGAAACCGGCTTTGATTCCTGTAGATAACGTAATCTCTCTCGTCTAGAAATCTCCTGCTCAATTTTCAATTTCAATTTCAATTTCAGAGCTTTAATTTTGGAAGTGTCCTCATCCTCAGATTCAATATCGCCGTTAACAGAACCATGATCAGAAGGATCGCGTCCAAGGGCCGCGAAAATGTTAGAGCGGATATCCGCTTTTGTTAAATTATGACTGCACGAAATGCTGAGGTGTCTAGCTAACTCAAGTAGTTCAGTCTTTTTGAGATTCAAAATTTCATCGTAAGAAGGAATAGACGTCAAAACCTCACTGTCTGCCATTTTGAACAGAATAGATTAATAGATCTATGGTAGACGCGAGTATAAATGTCTATATAACTATTGAAGACTGATAACTTAAGCGGTAGTTAACTGACGAAAACGCTAACGTAAGTAGCTTAAGGGAAAAGTATGCCAACGTAAGTAGCATAAGACAACTTTGATGAAATTTGGAACAATCCCGGCTGAGCCCCCAATTTTCTGTTACGACCTCCCCAAGGTACGAACAGAAAAAAGGCCAAATCCCTGTGAGTGAATGTGTTTATTAAGTGCAAGGCAGGTGGTGGCCCTTAAGAGAGCCGATTTGGCGTTCGCAGAGAATGTGAGTGTACGTGCAGTTGTCAACTTGGCAATGACAGCGGTCGTGAGCCGAAGGGTCGCAGCAGCGTCGTTGATTCCCAACAAGAGATCGTGCGTACTGTAGGCGGGAGAGAGATGAGAGAGCGTTTGGTCCTTCAGCAACAAGAGATCGAGCGTACTGTAGGCGGGAGAGAGATGAGAGAGCGTTTGGTCCTTCAGCAGGGAGTTTTGATGTCTCTCCAAATGTGTAGGATCGATCATCCACCTGGAGCGTGTGATTGGCGCCCAGCCACTCGCCGGCTCCCTGTCACCGGGCATCGCTTCGCCCTCCCGTCAGAGAAGGGAAGAAGAGTCTGCGCCGATCAATGGCTCATGCAAGCGACTCCATTGGTCGTCGCTGCCTTGAAAGTTAATGTACGTTCAGTATCACTTCTGCCGAGTAGTCTTGATGAGGAAAGAGAGAGAAGTCTGCATTTTCGTCACAGAGACGTAGCAGGAGAAAAAATGGGTTCTCGCTTGACTGTGGTAACTACTTTTCCTTTTGAAGAATCGGTTGCCAACACTTTATTCAGTTCATTTATAGTTGGTCCTCCGATTATATTATTGGGGACGTTGTGATTAGATAGCACTTTTTGAAAGTATTCCCATCCTTGTGGAGCACCCAGCTTTCGCCTTACATCTCTCACAGCATATTGTAGAAGATCATCAATGTGACTGTTCCTAATTACATCACCGTTTTCTTCTATTATTTCTCCTCGCTCATTTAACTTTACGTGGGGATCAATAAAATCAAACAACCTTTCAGCTCGCATGCGATATGCTCGAGGAGTTGAAAGAGTTATGAATTTGCGCAGCTTTTCCCTAATATGTCGTCTTTCCTCTAAATTCTCAGCCTGTAACTGCATTCGTCGATAAGGATTCTCAATCTTTTGAATTTCCCTATCCTGTTGAGATAATTGCTTAAGTTGATCTGTAACCGGTTCATCCACATTTTCAACTTCCTGAATATTTCTTGTCTTTGATAGTTGTAGATATTCCTCTTGGGGAATGACAACCATTTTTGAAAAACTCATATTGAAAATGTCATAGTAGCTGAAGCACATATGTATTGCTTAAAACTGTCATTGGTCCAATTAATTAACTGTTAACAGTGAATACTATCATTGCATCTCCAGAGTTTGGTATAATATTAGTTCGAAATCGAAATCTCTCTGGGCATTCTTGCGTTACATCAATGAAGAGGTAGCCATGTGGCTTCTTCGTCACTTCATCATATATTTTCGAAAGAGTTTTAGGCTGCTGAGGTAATATTTGTCGACTCAAATGATGTATCTGACTACTATCTCTTGGATTCTTGAAAACCACCAAATAGTGTGTATTAAGACTTCTAGTTCTCTGCTCTTTTCCTCCATCAAAGATATTTTGAGTGATATAGATGATAAAAGCTTGTCTATGGTGTGCTGTTTGAATAAACATTTCGGTTACATCTTTTGAAGATTTGCTTTCGCGAAGTAGATCATCCAACACGATCAAATTACCTGCTCGGATATCCTCAGTTGGTGGTAGCCCCTGTTTTACTTCGTATCCCTGCTGTCGAAGTGCAGAATGCAGATCTGGTTGAAAGATACCGTAGTACCATTTAACCTGTTCTATTTTCTTATTAAACATCTCATCTCTGTATTGAAGTAGCTGAGTTACAAAAGTTGTTTTACCAGACTGACTTGGTCCGGCCACACACATTGTACGGTCAGTGAATAGTCGAAAATCTGTCATTTCAGAGTCATTCAATATCATCATCATCTACCAACACCCATTATTTTGCTTAGTTAGAACTTAAAACATGTAAATTATTTCCAAACAAGTTTTATTGAAACGATAAACAGTTGTTTTAATTTACCACATTTGAGTGTCTCCATCGAGGGTAGAATCGAAGGAACTCTTCAAGTCAGTTTGTGCATCCTGTCGCCTCAGTTTTAGCTTCATGCTGTCCCTCGATTTGCGCGTCCTTTTCTTGCTTTCTTTTTTTCTATCGTTTGATTCTTTCGGCTCACTTGGTGTAGCAATGTCTTTAATATGAATGAAGCACTTGTCAATTGGTAATGGTTCATAAACCAATTGTAGAACCTTCATCTGAAGAGAAGCCAATTTACCAGTTGAACCATGAGCGCCAATGTAAAGTCCAGTAACGTGTACCAAGCCCATGTATCGCCCACGCTTGAGATCATCACAATCCATTGGGTTTGACAGCACATCAAACGCTTGGAAATGGTCAGATAATTTTAAGAAGAGAGTATCAAACTCAGGTAGATCTTTGAATCCACTCCCTTCCTCCAACTTCTTCTTCCAATGTACCGGAGCACTGTCAGGTAGTTCGACACATTCCTTTGCGAATGAATCAATCATTTTTAGTATAGTTTGCTGCCATTTCGGAAATGTGACACGCATTTGTCTTAGATTGCTGTAGCTAGACGATGACATCCCATTGCCATGAAAAAATGGAACTTGTAAATATAATCCATCATCACCGTAATTAAGCGTTTGAAAATAAAACGTGTTTCCGATTCCTTGAACCTTACGCGCTGGTCTAAATTTCAAGAGATCGCGATCAACAGCGTCGCCCTCTTCTTTAATTATGTGCATTTTAAGAGACATTTTGCTGTTGTACTCACACTGACGGATGATCACTTGAAAATGACTACTGAAAGCTCGCACGCCTATCTTATATAGACTTCAATCAATGTCAATGAGTAATCGATGACGTGTCGACTTCTGATTTGTTGGCTTTATGCCAGCAGTGCAACACCTGTAATAATTCTTCCTAGAGGACTGTCCAGCACTTTGGAAATACTATTACTGATGTCATTTAGCATATCCATAAAGCCACCACCTCCATGTTGAATCATATTTCTCCTGACTTTATCACTACCCCTAGGATTCGAAAATTTGCGAATGTTTTTGATAGACGTAGGATTCAACAAAGGCTTGTATATTGGAAGACACTTGTGAATTGTAAAGGCCAAATCACGTATGAAGTCATCACTTGAATTTTGAATTAATTCACACTTCCTCCGATTATTATGTATTCTATTCAATTTCTGCAATGCCTTCTTAAACTGACTTGAAGGTTTAAATGACCGTATCTTTCGGGGAAAAGACCGTCGTTTTCTTTGTACAACCATATTTCTTTTTTTACAACAATGAATGAGAAGAAAGCGAATAACATTATTGCTTAATACATACAATGATGGTAATTCAAACTACAAATAGCATTGTTGCTCAATACATACATACATGTAATACACGATGTCACTTCAAACATTGACAGATGGTAGTTTATAGTCATCAATGTCACTTAAGGTTTGTTTCGTTGCAATTATCAACTGTTTAAGATCACTCATTAAGTCCATCGAGAGGGAACAACACCTAAAACATGACATTTGGGCGTACAAACGCAGAAGATTCGCATAGTATGCTCGAAACTTAGCAGTGTCATCTCGGTCCAACGCCGCCACGTTGATGCTGACGGATGGTGGACCAGCAAATACGTCAACTTTCAATTTTACACCATCTTCTTCATAATGGCTGAACGTTATCAGGTCATGCAGGCATGTGTTGAAATATCGCGTTCTGTTATAGCAATAACAGCGAGAATGAGCAGGAATTGTCTCAGTTCCACTTAGTGGTTGGAACACTTCTTCAAGCCAAAATTTGGTCACTCTTGTCAGCACTTCAATCAATGCGTTCACTAGGATTTTCTGCACCTCAACGTTGTCTTCACACTTGAAGAATTTTACAATGTCCTCCATCAAATCTACTAAGTCAGCTTTGTAACCTGTTACGTCGTCACTACAATAAAATATAAACCCTTTGAATTTCTTGCCTTGATGAACAAGTGCTACAGGGATATAGCTGCTGAAGGTCATGCTCAATCTTGTTCAATGAATGAATGAATGAGTGAAACGAGAACCATTATCTCTCTCTCTTATAGCCAGGCTAAAGCATTAATGACCAATGAAAAGCGAGCTTGATGAGTCATCATGATCTATACACATTCGTATATGATGTTACAAACCCTTGACAAAGAGGACATTTCTTTATATTATTATTCTGTTTATGATAACAATGAGAACATAAAACAAAGTGTTCACATGGGACCAAGAGAATGGACCTTGAACGTTCAAAGCATTCAACACAGTTCACTTCGCACAGCAACTTAAATGTCTCGTTTTCCAATTTTCGCCTCTCATCCAAATGAATTCCACGGTCTGCCGAAGAACTTGGAGAAATAATTTTTGACGAATGTCTGTCTTCTGATCTCCCAGTCACGTCTCGCTGTTTCAAAATTGCTGTCTTAAATTCAGGTATCTCATTATAATTTGATGGCGAAAAATCTTCTATCCAACTGTGATCTAAATTTAGTCTTGTAGTACTTTCCAGTAAATCCATTAACCGCTCAATTAGTTCGCCAGCTCGGATGGTTTCATTTAAGTTTGTAACTGTTTTTATAGCTCGCAATGAAAACCCAAGATCTCTTGCAACAATCCATGATGTTGGACGACCATTCATCATATATATAGAGTGTGATAGAAATTTGACAAAAGAACACAAAATAGAAATGAAGGATTCAATGGTTACAATGGTCACAATAGTCACAATTGTCTCAATCGAACACAAACCATAATAATAATAATAATAATAAACAATTCTCCATGCATATAATATATATATAGATAGATATGTATAGATATAGATATGTATAGATATAGATAGCCTTCAACATAATCATTCAAAAAAAATAACAAGAAGTTCAGCATTAGAACATCTGCGTACTCATCCTCAACACAATTTGAACATTACGTACTCATCCTCAACACAATTAGAACATTATGTATTCATCCTCAACACAATTAGAACATCTGCGTACTCATCCTCAACACAATTAGAACATTATGTATTCATCCTCAATACAATTAGAACATCTGCGTACTCATCCTCAACACAATTAGAACATTACGTACTCATCCTCAACACAATTAGAATATTACGTACTCATCCTCAACACAATTACAGCAATCCTCAACGCTTCAATCCTCACACTTTGCCATTCATGTTCAAATTAACAAGTCTAGAACATTTAAATGTACCTAACCGAACTCACATCATCAACACATTACACTATTCTCTTCACAACTAACACAAAACAGTACACTTGTGTTCACTTCAAATAACAGACGACTACAACCACAAGATCAAGTTTAAAAACAAATCGGTACATTAGGTTCCAATTCAAAATGTACTAATCCTGTTCGGTACATTTAGGTTCCAATTCAAAATGTACTAATCCTGGGACAGTATGAGTTATCTTTATACTACTGACAAGCTATCTATAATCCATTTAATTCCACGACAATGACGGATGAATAAACAACATTATTTTATTGTACTGACAATAGTAAATAGATCAGCATATGTAGGATACAATACGAGCTGTCCAGTTCATGAACGAACCACGAGCATCTGCAGCCTCCTGCGCCGACTGGACACTCTACTCGCTGCCTAGTACCCGAACTTGAGCAGAATGACTGTGCTAACTGTAGTGCTGCAGACGAATGGGCATTTCAGCAGCGGGGTTTGTCACAACCATATGCGGTGTTCTCTATGTCTAGATCAGCTTGATTTTTTAATTCAATTCAAATTACTTTGTAATTTCTTCAATCTGATGAGCCCCCTCAAGTAAGCTATCGTTCTGTATTGAATTGTATGCTTTAGATAAATTACTCGCGAAGTAAATTTCGTGTTAGACTTACGAGGTTTGGACTTCCTGTTAGTGTTGTACCTCGAGTTGAGGGCTGTTAACTTCTAATTGGTATTTTTTTTGGTATAATGGCATGTAATTTTTCACTACTTCATAGCTTTGACATAGCTATTCAACTCCTTCCATTCAATATTTCAATACTATTCTGTTGTCAATTGCGATATCAAATATAACTGCTTATAAGAGCTGGCGAAAAAGTAATATCATAGCTGTCGCCACAAATCAACCATTGATTCCATACTTCCCTTATATACTTACTTTGATTGGTAGGCTGGGGGGGGGGTTGAGATATTACTTATAACATCAGCACAGATACGGAGATACAAAACACTTCTCGCTCGAGCCACAAAGGATAGCAGATTGAAACATAAAGAAGTAGCAGAAGTATACTCTCTTACTCTTACTCCACGTTTAACGTCCGTTGAATCCCATCACCTGAGGCTGGACGGTTGATGGTTCTCCTCCATTCATCTCGGCTGGCAGCGAGTTCTTAGGGGATTCCTATTTTCTTCAGATCTTCTAAGACACATTGACGTTATGTTCTTCTTGGTCTTTCGACGCCCTGGGACTTCCATGCTTTCCATTCTGCCACAGCAGTTTCCCAGGTCTCTTTACATAACCGAAACATCTCAGACAGATCTTCCTCACTTGATCTACCGTCGCTCCATTTTATTCCTGCCATGCATCTCAGCATTATAAGATCACATGCTTGCAATAGTTCAAGCATCATCTGTGACAAGGACCATGTTTCTGAGCCATACATGAGAACAGATCGTATGCAAGACTCATACACATGAGCTGTGAATCTTAGGGTGACACTCTTGTTGTGGCTAACCTCTTGTATGCTAGGACTCCCATCAATTCTTACAGAGTTGTCTGTCGGAATAATGGTGATATTTCCGCTTCCACACTTATGGCATTGGAAATGTGTCACTCCCACCAGAGAGCGCAGATGGGAACATCTTTTATGACGCCACTTGTTACATGAGGTACAGAGAATCGAATTCACCCCAACTCTTTTTCCACAGCATCCACACGTCCATTTATCGATTTTGATTGTTTCTTGCTGTTTCTTTCATGTCACCATAACTTTCGTCTTCTACAGGTAAACTTTCATTCCCCACTTCTCAATGCTGCTTTTCCATCCACAAAGCATTTGCTACACAACGTTCTGCGTTTCAGCAGTCAATGCGATGTCATCAGCGTGAAGGAGTTTCCATGGACCCTCGACACTGCTTGGACAGTTCCTCCATCACAGTGATAAAGAGAAGAGGACTGAGTGCAGTGGAAAAAATTGCTCGCAATTGTATCCATAAAATTTACAATATGTATACAGATATTATATATATATAAGCCAAGTTGTTAAGAGAAAACTGCTTGAATTTCGGTACTTAAAGTTTCATGTATATTGCATACAATCATCAGCCGAATGTGCAGTACATATCTCGCAAGCATCTTTAAAAGGAACACTGAATAACATTCAAAAAGTATAAATCACGCGACGAAGCACCGACGCATTATGCGCTAGACAGCATGTATTTTTTCCGATGCCGGCACTTTGACACCAGCTCAGTACGTTTGTTCAGCAAATATGCACTTTGATTGTCCATGATGAAGAACTTTTCACTTAGGCATAGATCACATCTCCTCGTCGCCGGATTATAACTCTTGCAATGTTTCTTGATTGTCCATTTAATTACCGGATTATTGCCACTTTCTTTGATTTTCCAGTACTCCTTCGACAATTCCGTATCATTTCTGTACTTCTCATGCACGAACGATTTCTTGTGGTTAGCATAGCGTAATTTAAATCTGCCTTCACAAATACCAAAATACTTCTTTGGCACCTCGTCTGCATTTTCTTCTTTCGATATAGTAGCTTCGTACACAATGTTCTCGCACAAGCATTTCCCATTCATTGGACATTTTCCCTTGTTTTGACAATTACATTCCTTTTCCGTTTCATTTTTCTTCTTCTTTGTATCATTTTTTAGCACTTTTCTGTTGCCACAACAGTGCCCACAACAGAAAAGTGATGAAATGATGATTATTGGACGAGAATAATGAAGTGAAATTAAACAAATTCGGAACTGAGATAACAAAATTTGTTGAAAATAGCCAATCATATCTGGAAGAATTCGAATTAGTCAAAACGGAAGGAAATTTCTATCAACGAAATCCAATAAATAGAATTCTACGTTTATGCTTATCAAAGAAGTACAGTAGGGGCAAAATTACTTGGCACAGCGTTGAAATAATGGACTCTTAAGCTTTTAATGCTCTTATATTTCGCTAATGAAATTATGTTATGATTTTTTGGAAGAAAGCGCATTCCCCGTCATCAAAATACGTTTAATATTTTCCACTGCATACAGAGGTATGGCATATCCGTATAATCTCAATACTTTGTGGACCCTCCGTTATCCTTCATGACCGCTTCTATGCGGCTAGGCATGGAGTCCACCAACTTACGAAGAATGTCAACCATATTACAATCTCGGTGCCATATTCTGATGATAGCAGCTATCAACTCTTGCTTGCTGTGGATATCCTCCATTGAAAGTCGCCTTTTCATTATATCCCACAGATTTTCTATGGGGCTGATGTCAGGCGAATTGCCGGGCCAGTCGAGAACCCGTATCCGATTTTCCATCAGGAAACTGCTTACTCGCTTCGCCATATGACATGGAGCTTTGTCGTGCATAAACGTACCTTCACTGTTGGATAACCACTGTCAATTGCGGCACCATTCGCCTGTCGTAACACGTCTATATAGGTGTGTTGGTTCATATTTGACTCGCACACGTGGAGGCGTCCAACACCTTGATAGGACATCATGCCCCAAATCATGACATTTAAGGGATGTCGAGCTCGTTGGGTGTTTGGAAACTTACAGACAGTTGAGCTCCATACTCGCCTGGGACTTGCCAAGCGACATTGAAATGTGCTTTCATCGCTGAAAGCCACCTGCAACAAGAAAAAAGGGCAGACATTAATGTAGGCCTATAGGCAGGAACCCGTCAATTGTGTAAAAATAGTAAAATCTAATTTAGAATTCTATTTTTCTTTTGAGATTGCATTTGTGAAGCCTCTACCGACTACAATGTATGCAAAAACACTTATAATACGAGTACATTATCAAATAACTTAATGAATGTAAATGTAGTGTAACACTTTTGAGTGGGAAAAAGATAAAAATATCAAATTACTCACTTTGCGCCATTCTGTAACAGTCCACGAACGATGAGCTCTGGCGAATTGCAAACGCTTGACCTTCATAGCTTTAGTGAGGATTGGCACCTTCCTTGGTACCACGGATCTGCAACCATACTGGTGTAATCGATTCCTTACTGTTCTGATGGACAGTTTACATCCTTGCTCCATCAACTGTTGGCGCAGCTGAATTGCCGAGGAATTCGGCTCTTGTCTCAGTAACCGAATTATTCGGCGATCGGTATACTGAGAAGTGCATCGCTTTCTGCCACACCTTCTTTTTCTTTGAGTGGACAAACTGCAGGTTTTCTTCAGTCGTTGGATAGTTGAAGGACAGACTTAGCATCTAGCTGAAATCTTCCGAACAGAATAGCGATTTTCTTGTGGAAGTGTTACAATTTTGGCGCGTTTGACAGCAACAAGATCTTTATAAGGCATGATGAGAAGCAGTTAGCAAGTGACAGTCTGCTAGTCAGCAATGCTTGCGTCAAACAATGAAGGATGATTAACGTGACCTCATTGGTTGATTCGGATGTCTTTGTTCGATCCATGTTGTCGTTACATTATCACTGCATAATACAATCACTTAACAGTACACACCGTGTGCGGATCTGCGTGCGTGTGCGTGTAGAAATGAGTTGAGACCATTAATCACGTTCCAACAAGAAGAGATTCATTCAGTAGACCCATTCTGACTATCTGATACAAGCATGCATTGATTCATTCGAATATTCTTCCAGACTGCATCTTTAAAGCTACAAAATACTGAAATTTAGTCGGTGTGCCAAGTAATTATGCCCCTACTTTAATTAAAAAGATAAGCATTCGAAGGTATTACAATAAAAAAGCACACAAAGCCCGAACTGAAAAAGACGACATGAAGGTTGAAGAATACTGGAAGAAATATAAAGAAACCATGCAAGAAGCTAAGGAAGTGATTGAAAAAGAAAGAAGAGAACATGATGATAGCAAGAAAAACAAAATAAAATTCATACAACTGTAATTGGAACGAAATGCATAATCTAATGGGAAAGTCAAGCAAAGCACAAAGAAATGAAATAAGAATTATTGAAAGCAGGGATGATGAAGTTTAGACTGATAAGGAATCAGCTAATTAACCATTTGTGCAGTATTGAAAAGACTTATCCTCTGAAGAAGATAAGTGCAGCAATCTAACATCGATGGTCAATGGCATCAAATCAATGAAGCTCAAAATATAGTCGACATGGATCACAATTACATAATTCCCATGAAGATAGATAAGTTAGAAGCCCACCAATTAATCGGTGCGAGTTTCTATCACTGCATTATATTGGAAAAAATCAAATTTGATAGTAAGCAAATAAGTAAGATAATTATTTTTTTATAACAAAATTTTATTCCAGGGGGAAGATGAATCGCTTAGAGAGCGATTGATAATGCGAGGACAAGACAAAGAAATTAAGAAATAAATCAAGACGAAGGAATGATGTGAATGACTTTATTTCTAAACACGATTAACTAGAGAACAGTGAAAGAAAATAACAAGAATTAATGTGATTGATCTTTTATATGATCTTTGCTTTTAATTCTACTGATTGATGATAAATGAGTGACAAATAATTGCACATCGTTTATATGTAGAAATGACAAAAAAAGCTCATAATCTATAATAAAGTGAAATTCTGAATCTTTCGACGGATTTACCGCTGGTTGCAGAAATGATTGCTAACTAACAAACACCTAACTTGTTACCAAAAATAGAAACATAGCTGTTTACTAACAAAATTGGCTTGCAGAGCTCATTTTTACCTAACGTGGACTTTAAATATTTAGTGAACACTAAATTTCGACTTTCAGAGAAACTGTGCTTTAGCTGTGCTTTAGGTGATCATTAACGAGATAGAAATTTTACATTGTAGAGTTAGTAACCAGCAGAGGCTGTTTTAACTTATTGATTTTTCTGATAGACGTGTGAAGAGGAATGTTATCAAAGTGATTCGATCACATCTTTGTCAAGCGAGATGGAATGCGTTGAGTATATGGAAGCGGAGGAAGGTGAATTCATTCCAATACGCATTTCACGATCTTTGAACGACAAAAGTGATCCCATTATATATTGGAACGATACTGAATTCGTGAATAGATACAGATTAAGTAAGCAATCTGTCCTCTCATTTTATACAAAACTGGAATATTTTCATGGATCTCTACGTACGACAGGAAATCGTGGTTCGCCAATACCACCCATTGTGCAGTTATTGGTAACTTTTAGATTTTACGCCGCTGGAGTTTTTCACCGGGAGAATGGTGACCTTTTCGGTCTCAGCGAGAAGCCTCCGTTTGTCGTATTGTCCATCGCATTTCCAAAGCTATCTGTTGTTTGGCATCTGAATATCTCGTTTTCCCTGATTCTCCCGAGAGTTTGCAACAATGTAAAACAGGGTTTACAGTATAGCGAATTTTCCTGGTAAGCAGAAATTACAAATGAAAATGTGAAAAAATAATAGATTGAAATATTATAATTATGGACCTATAGGCTAATTTCATCTAGGTCGTAGGAATAAAAGCAATAATTGATGACAGCGTTTGTTTACTATAGAAATGATATTCTGCTATGCTATGGGATTTTCTCGCGGAGAACTCTCTGAATATTTCCATCAGTAAAATGATATTGAAATATTAAGTAATTGATGATGATTTTTCCGTTATAAATTTCCAGAAAAATTGCAGAACAAAATAGACCTAACGGCTAATATTAAAAATTGGCGTTAAGTAGCCAATAACATTTTTTGTTCACGCATCTTACTCATATATACACTGGTCAACTCAAAACCAGATGATTACTGGTATGCTTTCATGAAATCTATATGCTCCAGTTTTAGGCCTATCTTTCATACATGTTATTTTCGTTACATATATATATATATATATATATATATATATATATATATATATATATATATATATATATATATATATATATATATATATAAAATATGTAAATAATACTATAAAAGAAAAAACAACTTTTATCAGCTGCCGATCGATTTCAGCCGTTTCTGGCTTGTCAAGGCAATCAACTGATTTATTCAACGAAATTGTACAGAAATTTCAGATATCATATCTAAATCAAAGAAATCAAACAGCGTTGAGGCAAAGATGAAATAAATTAATGAACATAGCTTCCTTGGACTCACGGTCCAAGCGATTAGCGTCCGGGGACAACTGAAAACATCCTCTACAAATCATCTTATAAATTACGTTTGTTGATTTACAATTCATGTTTTTTCGAATGTTAAATGTCTTTATGCCAGATGGGGTTTCGAAATCAACTTTGTTGCCTTCAATTATGATGCTGCAACACTTGCATCTTGGCTCGCCACATTTCGACACTCCACTAATTGTCATCCGGTTATTCTGTGACAATATAGATTGAAGAGATCTAGGTTGTTTGTAAGCTCTCATGAAATTACAATTTTGGAATGGAGTTAGAAGATTTTATGTATTTGAAATAGGACGTATAACTTCATTATATATGTCTGGGTTACTCCTGTTGAACTCGTGTACAAATGGAAAAATGTTCTTTTTGTTTTGCTTGTTGTTATTGCTGACATCAGAAATTTTGGCTTTATCAATCGCATCATTAATAAGCGAAGAAGGATAATTCAAAGTCAGTAGACGAATTTTTAATTCATTGTAGCGGTAAGTTCTTGTATCTTCATTTAAAACTATAATCTTTATGCGACGTGCTAAGTTGTAAGGAATGTTTTTGATAACATGAAGGGGATGAGCGGAATGGAAGGGAACATAACTCATTGTGTCAGTTTGCTTTCTGTATATGTCTGTGCTTATTAATCCATTGACTGTGTCTTTTGTAACCATCACATCAAGAAAATTTAAAGAATCCGTGTTCATTTCATAAGTAAATTTGATAGATGAATCTAGGTTACATACTATACTTTTGAATAATTCTAATTCGCCGTATTTGTCATCCCATATGATCCAGCAGTCGTCGAGAAACCTTTTCCATGAGTTGATAATTAATTCACATGTGTTAGGAAAAACGGTTTGAACAATGGAGTACATTTTTTCTTCGAGAAAACCCATAACTAACGTGGCGTATGTGGGTGCGACCTTAGTCCCCATGGCCGTCCCGGAGATTTGAATATAAAAATCGTTTTCAAATAAAAAACAGTTATTTTCAAGGATCAATTTGAGTCCTTCAACGATAAATGAATGACTTATTCGATTTGGTATGACTTCTGGATACTTATCTAGCCAAAAGCCAATCGCCAAGTAACCAAAGATCGTTGGGTATGCTGGTGTAAAGGGACACCACATCAAAGCTGATGAAAATAGATTCTTTATGGATAGTCTTTGGTAAAATTTGAAGAAAGTGGTAAGTGTCTCTGCAATAACTTCTAATTTGAGGAATAAATGACTTAAGGAGCTCATCTAGAAATGTACTTAGTCTGCTGGTTGGAGAAAATCGACTAGAAACTATAGGCCTAAATTTTAAGTTACGAGGAGGCATAATTTTGATACATTTATGATTGTCAGGAAAAACATTTTTGAAATAGTCATCATGCTTATGCAATTTCGGCAAACCATACATAAATGGGGTTGATGATCTAAATTTCGTTAGATATTTGTATTCTTTATTTGTAAAAGAAGTCTTGTGATGTTTGCATAAATCTCTCATATTCGCGATGGATTCATTGTCGTAATTATATACTTTTTTATAGGTTGATGTATCACCCAAATGTTCAGACAACATGCGATTTCTGTAGAAGTCGTAATCCAGAATGACGAATGCTCCTCCTTTATCAGCTCCGGTGAAAAAGAGATTAGATTTTCCTTTTAATTCATGAATGATTTCATATTCTCTTCTAGTGAAATTTTTCTTAACTCTACACTCATTATTATCGTTGAACAAAGAATAAGATTTTGATTCAATAATTTTTATGATATTATCAAGCTCAGCGTTATTACCTTTACTAGGTACAAAATCAGAATTTGGAAAATTTAAATTGATACCTTCCTCTATAGTCTCACTATTGTTGAAGAAATCACGGAAGTAGTGAAAACTGTGCCCTACTTGCGACGGATAGGTACATGGATAGGTACATGTAAAGTTTAGTGTTATCAATAGGTACATGGATAGGTACATGTAAAGTTTAGTGTTATCAATAGGAACATGGATAGGTACATGGATAGGTACATGTATACTTTAGTTATCGATAGGCACATGGATAGGTACATGTATAATTCAGTGTTATGAATAAGAACTTGTATGAGATCTGTTTTACTGGATAGGTACATGTGTTTGGTACACTCAGTTGAGTACACTGTGTTTGGGAACGTCTATGATCGAACTTGTGTGGTTTGGTTCTGAGCACTTGGGTACGTACCGATAGACGTCCGTTGTTTGATTTTGAATGGGTTTGCTCAATTGCGACTATTGTGACAATTATTTTAAATGTAGCACTATTTAGATGTGAAACTTTAATGTGCAGTTATGATTTAGTTGCTCCCCAATAAGAAAACCAATTCCAGAACTATGTTTAAAGTGAAAAAGACAAGAGATTTACAATGTAAGTTTAATTTAAGCATGAAAAATAAATGATGGGTGTAGATCACGTCCCTCAGGCGACTCCATGATCTTTAGGAAGTCATCACACCATTCATGAAATGTTTTATTGTTGCTAAAGTCATGATCGCACTCGTGTACCGGACACTTCACTGGTAGTCCATTCCGCCTTTGAAGTGCTGACACAGTCAAGGTCTTCCACAGGGCCACTTTGCAGCCGCAAGACAGATGCATGGTCATGTCCAACTGACCTCCCATAATGACTTGGCTGTCATTTTGAAAATAAAATAATGGCTTTGAGGACATGCTTCTTGTTATGGAACGTTGAGGATAAGTACTTAACAGTTTGGAACAATGACATCCTTTATGTAGTTATATATTCTTTAGGGAAGTTCGGCACCTCTCTGATTGGCTGTTAGGATTTCCTTTGTTTAAAAAGTATATAAGTCCGAGGTTTGTACCAATTCTTATTAAAGGTTCTAATCCTCACGTTTACAAGTTACAATTATTTTAAATCTATAAGTCATAATGGATCGCAAACAGAAAGCCGCAGTTGAGAACGGTACTGCTGATCGTACCACTTCGCCAGTGGAACGTACCAATACACCTCCCCAATCTCCGATGGAGCGATCTACAACACCAAACGAGCCGGTGGTGTTCACCCAAGCCCCTGCATCGCCCGACTACTCGAGTGATGAAAGTGAGGATAGTGACGTATCAATCGAGACGATGCGTCACATGAATAAGAAGTCCATGCGAACACCACTTTATGGACGGGTCACGGTCAAAGTCAAGAACGCCCCGAAAAAGTACCACACCAAACGGGTGTTCATGAGGATGGAGCCGAACGAGCGGAACCTCACAACCGCTCTCGAATTTTCGGTCATCGACCTTGACACACCACGTCGCTGTCCCTGTGCGCCCAAGAAGACCAGGATCCATGTCCAAGTGGACTTGAAAAAAACTTGTACCCTTTCCTTACCTTGATGACATTTAGTGTGTTTTTTCTTAATCTCTTTATTTAATATTCATTTGTGTATATCAACAGACTTGTTTTATCATTTCACAAATCGGTCTTCAATTAAGGTCTGAATGGGAAAGGGGAATAACTATCTACAATTAATGATGTTCAATAACTGAATTGAAACAAAAAATCAAGTATGAAGACTTCACTTTGAAATAAATAGGAACATATAACTTTTAAAGAAACCGTTATGTTGTTAATTTAAAATGATTGTAGCAGTCCAGGATGATATCATACATGTGTCATACACGACACCATAAGAATAAGAATGAAAAGACCTTTAGAATGATATAAGGTATGTACCTATTCGATGGGAAAATCCTAGTTGTATGCAACTGTATGCAAGCAGACAAATGTTAGATTTTTAAATTCACTAAGTTTTTAGCCCATTCTTTAAAGACATGTAGCTCTCTAGTTATATGTCATACATGTGTCATACAATACACCATTAGAATCAGCATGAAAAGAGCATTCGAATGATATATTGTATGTACCCATTTGATGAAAAACTCCTAGTTGTATGCATCTGTATGCAACTTGAAAAAATTCCAAGTTTTTTTACAAAAATGACTAAGTTTTCAAATTTTCAAAGTTAAAGTTTTACAACCAAAAATGACCATAATATACAAACCTCTACACTTGACCTTGACCTTGACCTTAGACCTCACCTTGACCTTTGACCTTCATACACTTCATACACGGCGGGGGGGGGGCCTCAAAATTTCTCGGGCGCTTCGGGCGTTCCGGGTGCCATAGATACTCTTCTTGCTTCCCTAACCCTAACCTTAACCCTAACCCTAACCCTAACCCTAACCCTAACCTTAACCCTAACCCTTAACCCTAACCTAGTATTTTAATTTGATTATTTGAATTTTGGCGCGAAATTCAAATTTTCGAAAAAATCTTTAAATTTGATTATTCGAATTTTGGCGCGAAATTTGAATTTTCGAAATTTAGCGCTTAATTCAAATTTTAATGTTCTATTCAAACAACAGGTTTTATATCTTCAAATATGAATCATTATATGACTATTAATAATAACATGTATATCAAATAATACATCAGTCCATCAGTTCATATTACTTTGAATTCACTCTACTGTTTACATGTAGAAATCTTTCAACACATATGATGGCACTTCCATTTCTAAGGTTAAAAATAAACCAGCTGTTCCAATTCTTGTTTGAGTTATCAATTTTGTTTAACCGTACCAATTCCAGGATGTGATGTCATAAGGTCTTTGTTCATAGTTGCTTTGTCAATTTCATATATAAAGAAGTTGCACACAACGAATTTTCACTCATTTTCAAATCATTTAGTGTCCATAACAGACGTCGTTCTTCGTTCCTCCGTTCTCCGGTTCTTATTACAATTCTGAAGTGAGTTTCATTGTCATGTTGTGCTACTTTATAGGATATTCGGGAGTAGGAACATTATTAAGTTTTTATAACCAAATAGCTTTAAATATAGAAGCTTGGGTTTTTAGGATAGGAACACTTTATGTTATATTATTAACCATGTTTTTTTTAATTTTTCATCCTATATTAAGTCACTGAGCGAGAGACATGAATATATCAGTTTAAATGTAAGTGTATTTGAATCAACAAGATTTTCACAGTTTGTAAATAAATAAAAAGATACCTAAATAAAGCCTTCATCCATTTTAAATATTCAGTCTGTCATCTGCTAACAGATGTATAAAATTCAAGCTTGTTTAATTAAACAAATTGAGGATTGGTTGAAAGTTTCGAAATTTCACTTTCATTTCATTAAATTAATTTCGAAATTAAATAATTTCAAGACAGCTACTTGTA
This sequence comes from Prostheceraeus crozeri, assembly GCA_907163375.1. Taxonomy (NCBI): domain Eukaryota; kingdom Metazoa; phylum Platyhelminthes; order Polycladida; family Euryleptidae; genus Prostheceraeus; species Prostheceraeus crozeri. The sequence goes on from CAJQUW010014428.1 coordinate 303,240, forward strand.
AATTTCAACTCTTTCTATGAACAAACCGTTTTCGAATGAAAATTAAACTTTCGACTTTCGGTTTCAATTTCAACTTCAGATTTCAATTCTTTCTAAGATTTATTCAATATCAAGGTAGTACTTCATAGAGTTTTGTTGATGATATATAAATGAGTTCTCATTTAATAAGAGATAAAATTATAATAAAATTTTTTTCTTCTATAGAGATGGTCCGACAAGAGAGTCTTGCACGACAGCGCCTAATTTTTCACTTCTGTGAAACATGCCAAATACCCGTTCGACATGCCAATAAGAGCGGTCACAACAACTGTATCTTCAAAAGTGAATGCACATATCTTTATTGCCTAACTTGCAAATCATACAAACGGAGCAATGAAAAGGTAAATACCGAAGCCTCTAAGGCATTCATTGAAAAGCACACGCCATGTGCTCAGCAAAATGGGAGGAAGGGCATCAACTTCACCTCAAAGGTTGAAAAGAGGAGGTTGGAGCGATTATTCAACAAGGAGAGGCCGATGGAAGGTGTCCTTTCACAGGTGGAGGAGCCTACCACAATAAAGAAACCTGTCAAGTCCCGAGTCCCAAAGAAAGCCCCCAAGTCACGACACGACAGTTCATCGATGACACCTTAAGTGATTTTGAGGTGAGTTCTGCCAATCATACATAATACCTTCAAAGGATAGCTTCTTAAAACCGAATACATTAATTATTCGTCCATTATGCATAAAAACATATATCATTTAAATATTTCAGGATAATGATGAGATGCCTTCTCCTAAGAAGACCAAGGTCTTAATTCAAAAAAAGATCATCACTGAAAATGTGAGAATACATTTACTCCATTAATTATTCTACCATGTAAAAAGTATTTCAACATTGTCACAACATTTCAGAGTGAGTTGCCTCAACAGACTTGTGTCAGTTTTGAAGAGGAGAAAGCGGCTGAATGCTTGAGAAATGTAAGTGTTAAAGTTATTCATTAGCTCTTTATGTGAAATTGAATATGTTCTTTTCTTCAGCTGTTTACAGGTGTGAACAGTATACCCCGTTTGCCTACACCGGAGAAGAAGTGTCTTCCCAGTCCCGTAAGTGTCATTGTTTAGTTATTTATCAATAATATTTCTCAATGCATGAAGTATTTCCAAGAACATGTATGCTTCTCAATGAGTTGCGAGCATGTTATATTATTTTTCTCTGCAGGTTGTGCGATCGCTGTCCCTCAGGAAGCATCGAAGTTTCCTTTCGACGCCAGCGACCAGTACATCGGTGGAAGATAATGAGGAAAAGCCGTATCCTATTCGGGAGTCCTCATCAGAGGACGATGAAACCTCGTCAGCGACTTCATCTGATGAGGAAACGTCGTCAGCGACTTCTTCCCCGACATCTTCTTCCGATGAGGATGATGATCCTGTTACAAATGTAAGTATCAAAGTTGGTCAACTGCATGAGTACAGAATTTTCTATTAAAATATGTTTTTTGCTTGTAATAGATTGATTTATCTTTTAGAATGACTCGTTGCCCCGTGAGACAGAGGTTGGAACCGGTCAGAAGGTCACAATCCAGCCGGAGGTAAGAGAAATTCACTTTTGTATCTCATCAATGGTAAAATGCTAAATAGATGATAAACAATTGTTTCTTTCGATTACAGGACTCCGCGATGTGTGCATCTCAGGAGGAGGCCTCGTTCAGCCACATCCGGGCTTCTCCGAGCTGGAGTGTGCGCCTTCCTTTATCGCCCATGATGACACTGGCTCCGTTATCTCCACTGCGTCCTTCCTCTCCGATCCCAGCCGCAGCTCTTTCCTCTCCGATCCCAGCCGCAGATCCTTCCTCTCCGATCCCAGACGCAGATCCTTCCCCTCACGCTGCTGCACCCGCACCTCCAGCTGCTCTCCCTGTTCGACAGTATAATGTCGATCTCGACGCGACAGTAGAAGAAGACGTTGAGATACAACTCCGTCGTTGCCAAGAGCGCCTGAAGGAGGTTGAGGCCCGCGAGGAGAAGTTGAAGGAGGACAATAGAGGTTTGATTGAGTCTCTAAGAAAAATTACTCAATCAAACCACCTGTTGGTCTCCCAAGTAACCACCAGCCAACAGCATAACAAAGAAACGCTTGTCCACCTCGACTGTTCCCAAAATGGGATCAGAAAAGTGCGCCTTACGAGGATGGACGATTTGGGTGGCTGTAGTGACAGCTGCAGTCACCTAAAACTATATCATAGTGGTATTGTCAAATGCGTTAGACTGTAACTTTGACTTCTATTTTCTTCTATTTTGAAAAAAAATAATTGTTAAAATTGTATGTGTTTTCTCTTTACAACAGATCGGAACATATGGTATTGGCTGGTGATGACGATGAGGTCATTAGATGGTAGATGTATATAAGGGCTTGCTAATTTCAATCCTCATCAATAATCATGGTTGTCTGTACCAAGTGTGGAAAAGTGTTCACTCTCATAGGCAATTTGCAACGACATGAAAAATTTTGTAAGTTAGGAAAAACGTATCAATGTAGCAAGTGTCCATATAAGACGAATAGGATGGATAATCTTAAGAGACATAAACTTGTATGCAATAATAAACCGAATGATAGCATAACAGAGTCAAATTCAAATAATCAAAATAGATCTACTTCTAAGCCAACAACCAGCGCTTCAACTAACATACAAAACTTTATGCAATACTGCTCTCGGTGTGGCAAAACGTATAACTCTATAAGTAGATTTCGACAGCATATGAATGTACATAACACAAATAGTGAGATGAATATGCATAATAACTATGGAACTGTTAGTCTCAGTGAAAGCGCACTCAATGGCCATGCACGTGTGTATGATATCACGCCAACAACATCTACTGTGGACATAACATCATTCTTAGAAAGCATGCGTTCCATGTTAGGGAATTTAGTGTCTGACTTACTAAGGAGCTATCAATTGCGCGGTCGTCTGATTGCACAAATTCGTTATGTCCGTTCTAATCCTCAAGAAGAAGAAACTTTTCTCGCACACTTTACCTCATCATCCTCAAACTATATTTATGACTATGATGCTTGGTTTCAGGATCATCTAAATAGTCTAATAAATCATATTGAAGCCTTCACAAAAAAGGGTAGCAATTGGATTATAGATGATGTACAAAATATAGAGTTCAATGTAATAACAAGTCCAATACTGTCAGGTAGACAATCATTTCCTCTACCAAAGAAGTTAAAAAACTCTAAAGCTGTCATTAATGTTAATTCAAATGCAAATGATTGCTTCCTATATGCAGTTTTATCAATATTGCATTATAATGAAGTACCTTATTCAAGGAATGAAGTAAAATCATATAGTGAGTGGACATCTGAGCTAAATATGGAAGGCATTTCCACACCAGTATCAATCAAAGATATTCCAAAATTTGAGAAAAATAATGATATTAAAATTAACATTCACTTTTATGAAAATGGACTCAAAGGTGTTCGTTATAATAGTAACTTTACTGGTAGGCAAACGGTTAATATTTTGCTAATTCTAAACAATGGAGCAGCACACTATTGTGGAATTCCAAAGCTGTCAAGATTGTATAGGAGAACTTTAAAAAGACATAAAAACTTCTGCGAAAGATGCACTCAGTCATTCACATATAAAACAACACTAGAACGACACTTCCAGTTTTGTATTCGAGGAAAAGCACAAATAGAAAAAATGCCATCGGATCTAAAAGTACTAACAAGTAGCATGGAATATCAACTAAGTCCTCCTTTAGTAATTTATGCAGATATAGAGTGCTACATTGATAATAAAATACATAAACCTGCGGCTATTGGAGCTTATCATGTCTGGCATAATGCCCTTCAATCAAAATTTGAAAACAAGTATTACCTCTTTGAAGGAGAAAATTGCATTATTGGTTTCTTGCACCACTTAGAAACTGTAGCCCAAGACTTATATGACAACCAATGTGCAACAACTAGGCAGCCAATGTCACTGTCAGCGGATGAAAAAGCACGCCACGAGAATGCAGAATGTTGCAACAAATGTAAATCAAAATTCAGCGATGAAGTCATAAAAGTTCGTGATCATGATCATATCACCGGACGATATAGGCAAACATTATGTAGGAAATGCAATCTCCGGTTAAGACTTAACAGACGGGAGCTCCCCATATTTTTCCACAATTTTAAAAATTATGATAGCCACATCGTTTGCTATAAAGCGATTGGAAGAATGAAGTCTTGGAAATTAGATGTTGTAGCAGCAACTGCTGAAAAATATATAACTTTATCCGCCAGTGTCCCTGTAAATGAATACAAAGGGAAGACAGTATACTTTAAACTAAAATTCTTAGACTCATATCAATTTCTAAGTGCATCCTTGAGTGAATTAGCCAAGGGTTTGCAAACGTATGAGCATGTAGAGACATTAAGGGTAGAATTTCCACAATTAAGTGATAATGTTTTATATCAGAAGGGAGTGTTTCCATATTCATACTTCAGAAAACTTAAACACGTTGACGGAAGACTGTCTACCACCACAATTTGAATTCTATAATGATCTTACTCGTGAGCACTGTTCCGATAGTGAATATGAACACGCTAACAAGGCGTGGATTGAATTTAATTGTAGCACATTTGGTGATTACATGCTGGCATATCTGAAGTTAGATGTTTTATTGTTGGCAGACATATTTGAAGTGTTTAGAGCATTGAGTCAACGTGAGGATGAAGTCGACCCTGTACATTTTGTCAGTCTCCCACATCTTAGCTTTACCTCAGCACTAAATTTCTCTTCCAATGATCCCCCACACTACATACAAGATGAAAATATGTACAATCTATTTGAACGAGGAATTAGAGGGGGTATGACTTTCACCAACATTCACCGAGCGCGTGCACGCATTGAAGAATTAGGAAATAATACACATGAAAGTCGACATTTGACCTACTTAGATGTTAATAACCTTTATGGTTCTTCACTCAGTAGAAATCTACCCCACTCAAATTTCAAATGGTTGAATGAAAGTGAATTAGATAATTTTTTAAATGAAGAAAATGTTCAAAATATAGATGATGATGGTGAAATCGGCTACATTTTTGATTTAGATTTAGAGTATCCTGCAGCCATTCATGATGACACTGCCGATTTCCCATTAGCTCCAGAAATGCAGATGATTGAAAAGAGAATGTTTTCACACTATATGAAAAATCTATATGAAAAAGTAAGACCAAATACACATTTTTCTTCTATCAAGAAACTTCTGCTCCATCAATTTGATAGGGAAAATTATGTAGTCCACTACTCAATTTTAAAATTTTACTTGACCATGGGCATGAGAATCAAGAAGATTCATAGTGGCATACAATTCACACAAAAGCCTTGGTTAAAAACATACATTGATATGAACTCTCAAAAGAGGGCTCAATCAAACACTGACTTCGAAAAGTCATTCTACAAATTGAAAAATAATTCTTTATATGGTAAAACAATGGAAAATGTAAGGAGAAGGAAAAAATTTAAACTAGTCAACAATGAGAAACAACTACTGAAATTGTCAAATCATCCTCTCTATGTTCAACACAAAATATTTGATGAAGATCTGGTTGGTATGGAAATGTACAAACCTTCAATAGTTTTAAATAAATTAATATATGTTGGTCAAGCAGTACTTGACTATAGTAAGTTGGAAATGTATCAATTATATTACAATGATCTAAAAGGATGTCCACTGATAAATAGAACGCGACTTTGTGGAGGTGATACCGACAGTTTCTTCCTATGTTTATACACATCACCATCTGTCCGTCTGGAAGATATACTTCTATACTTCGGTGAAAAGTTTGACTCTTCAAACTATGACAGTCATCACCGACTATACTCAACTACAAACAAAGCTAGATTAGGTTGTTTTAAGGATGAGTGTGCTGGAAAGTTGCTTGAGGAAATGATCCTACTAAAACCGAAAATGTATTCCATGAAATATCTAGACTCTACGAATCATAGCATCAAACGTGCAAAAGGAATTCAGAGAGCAGCAGTTAAAAAATTGAAACATGATGACTATAGGAGTGTCTATTATAGTGAGAATGATACAACTGAAGATATGACAATTATAAATTCAAAAAATCACATAGTTAGCACAAAATCATTTAGGAAGCGAGGTCTTTCACTTTGGGAGGATAAGCGCTGTTGGCTGGATAAAAATTTATCATTACCATATGGACACTATAGCCTAGGTCTTCCCCCACCGTCGAAGAGAAGGAGATGCCTTCCTGTCACAGGTGATGTAGAATAAGTCTAAATAAAAACAATATAATATTCCACTTGCAATAGATCTTGCGATTGCTGCATCTTCCGACATGTAGCAACACTTACTAATACATAAGTAGTCTTACTAAAATTGAAATTTCTACATCTTTCCGATATGTAGAAATGATTACTAATAAATAGGTAGTCCTAATGTGAATGAATATGTGAAGAATTTGTACTCAACATCATTCCGATATGTTGAGCTAATAAAATAACAAACTTTAGGCAAACATTAAACTTAAATTTGAAACATAGCTTTCGGAACATGCCTCATTACATTAGAACATGGAAACTTAGTGACGTTCAAAACGTTCACATAACAAATTCTAAAAGAATAGCATTTCGTCATTCAATAGCAAATAGTGATCGAAAACATCGTGGCGTTTGCATTAGTATTGACTCATTGCCTTCACTGAAAGACTTTGCGGATCTCATTGACAACCATAAGACTCGGATCAAGATTCCTCTCGATGACAAGGTATGGATAAAGTGTGATTCATCAGTCAAACTATACGTCTGTTCACCAAAACGTGAAGATGTTGAATATCGATTTTTTCGTTTCAGTGACGTCACATGGGAAACCTTTACAAGGGAGATACTACCACAGATAACGTCATTCATTAAAGATGGAGGACATCAAACGGTTGGAAGTTGTAAATCGGATGTTAACTACAAAAGCAAAGTCAAAACTCAATCTACAAGAGATCGAGAGGAATATACCCAACCGAAAACAATGGTTACTGATAAAACGCAAATTGAAGCCGACAACGAGCTTACATCTTGGAAGACCCTCAATGTTAACATGGAGGATTCAGAGGAAGGATAGATCTCTCACTATCCTATTCTTTCCAAATGGAACAATCCAATGTATTGGAAGGGTCATGGAGGGTGATCTCTCATATCTACACTTAACTTTGGAACATTTACTTGGTGATTCATTATCTGATTGGAAAGTGAAGACAATGACCGTGTTATGTGAATTACACTATCACTATGATTTCCGTAAAGTTACATCATCACATAATCTAACTTATGAAGTGGAGTTATTTCCAGCAGCTCAATTGACTAACTGGCATCCATATCATGTTCATGTGTTCCATAATGGAAAGATTGTGATAACCGGCATTAAAGACATAAGTGATGTGCCTCCCATCATATGTGATTTGAAAAAATGTTTCATGAAAACCAAATTGTAGATTTTGTATATATGTGGATAGATAATGAAATGTGAACATGTTTTTTGTATATATGTGAATAGATAATGAAATATGAGCATGTTTTTGTTTTCCTTATAAACCCTTGTTTTGGAAAAAAAGAGAGCAAGTTAATGATACAACATAAAACTTTATTTCAAAACTGTTTCAACATATTTAGTAAGAATTACATCATTTTTATCACAGTTTTTTGAAAATAGTTCTAAAGCACTTTTACAGTTATTTTTCAATGGTCTCTCGTTGACAAAATAGAGTACATAGCCACCGCACATTAGAGATGTATTACTTTGAAGTGGGAACGATGTCACTTTCCTAACAGTCCAGGAAAACCTGTTCATCCATAATGAGATATCATGTAAACGAGGTTGATTAAGAGAGTCAAAATATTCGGCAACTTTATAACGATTGATGTATACAGCAATCCAATGTTTTCCGGGAAGATTGTTGGTATCCGTATTGATGATAAGTGAACAAGGATAGAAAGGAATTGAATCAGGTAAATTATCTCTAGAAAAGACATTGAGAAATATTGTCTTGGAGTAGGGATGAGCTTTCCTCATTTTCCTCAAGATTTCTATGTTGCTTAAGTTACTCATCTCTGATAGCTGACAGTCACGTCTCTCATTCTTGTTATCTCAACTTTGCTATCATAGATAGCATAAATGAGACAAGTAATTGTTTTCTTCAAAGGTGACTCAAATGATACCTCCAGTCGTAGATTTCCAGGCTTTGTAACTCCTACGCTTTCACCACCTAGATCTGCATCTGCTGTGAGGTTGTACATAATGAAGAAGTAGCCATTCTTGTACATATCCATTGTAATTCCATTTGAATCGTCTGTATTAAACATGTTGAGGGCGGTGAAAATAGAACCATATTCACGTGCGAATTTGCCATCTTTGAAATTAGGCTCATATGCTTTGCAAGATACAAATTTCCCATCCTGATAGAGTGCTAGTTTGCCAACATTAAAGTGTTGGAAATTGAATGGATTCTTTTCAAAAGCACCAATGAATGCCTCATTTTCCACAAATGTGATATACACCGCCTTTGGCATTGCAGTGGGAAAAAGATTTGGGTAGGCATGTGAGGATGATCCCGCACCAATTGTGAAGTTTGTCAACACACTGTGATTAACTGGATATATTGCATTGTTTTTCCTCAATCCTGTCGCATGCTCGTTGATGACTGACGGGTTCATTGTTACTCGCCTTACATTGAGCACGGCATTACTTATGTTAACTTGATAGTTTGTAGCTCCAAAAGCCATTAACGCGAACTCAGGATTTGCACGAATAAATTTTATTTGCATTTTAACCTGTGATAGCAGATATCTAGATTGACGAAGGAAATCAAGATAGACGGGTCCTTTCAAGTATAATTCCTTTGAATCCGCTGTTAAATCCATTCGTCTTTTCAACCCTGTATTTGAGACATCATCAAATTTCCCTTGCTGATCATCATACCACCCAGAAACTTGCAAGTGTGACTGTTTAGCTTGCTTTTGAAATTGAGTCATTGTATGTATATATGCTCCATATGGATATGCTCGATCCCCTCCTTCAATCTGTTTGTCATTCAATATTAGATACACATCTGAGAACAGACTGGCAATAGGAAGATTTGCTAATCCCAATTTATCCTTGGATGAATCGATATTTGTTCCATCAGTCTTCTTAATTTGTATACACAACTCTAAATCAATGGATTGACAGTCAATATAATCTTGAGGATTGGCAGGTATGTCAAACTGAATAGGCTGCTGGTTACCATCAATATTTGTTGTGGGGACTATGTCTACAATTGTTGAGAGATGATGTCTGTCTGATGAGGGGGAGAATCGAAGAAACACAAAGCCGAATTGATACTCTGCATCGTATTAGCTCTACAAATATGTTGTCTTCCTTCGTTTTGACTTGTTTCTAGTAGCTGTGGAATTTCGTTTGCGCTTTCTTGTTTTCACTCGACGTCTAGATTTAGAACGTGCTGCTCTAGTCGGCTTTTTACTTTTCCTGCGTCTTTGCTTAGTAACTCGACCTGATCCAACTTGTCTTGACTTCCTACGCTTCTTCCGAACTGTACGTCTCGTCTTTGTTAAATCATCTAATGCGTCTATGGCAGATTGCTGCGCGCGCATTTTCATAGATTCACCGATATCCTCACCTTGAAGCGCATCAGCTGCAACATTTGCACCAAAATCTAAAGCCCTGCTTCCAACACGCTTCATGATTGGTACGCCATACTTTTTGAGTGTTGGAAGAACCATACGTCTTAGTGCACCAAATATGCCTCCTCCAACTTGTCGTCTACCTCCAACAAACACGGGATAACCGCTCTGATATGATGGTCTACTGTAAATGCCTGTCATTATGACTATTGAATAACTATGGAAGTCACAATAGCGTAAAGCCTTATTCTCGTGACCTAATATGTAGGGTCAAAACAGTAACACCACCACAGAACGGTACTACTTCTCCTGCGTCATCATGAATTGATATGTCAATTCTATTGATGAAATTTCGGCTGATTGGTAGATACATTGTGTTAAAAAATTCTCGATTGATTAGTTGCTTCCTTACGGATGAGAGAGGAAATGTGCGCAGAAGTGGGGCCTCAATGTCGCCAACCCTTGTATATTCAATAATGTTACAATAGACGTATAAGTTACTTATATCACGCTCTAGTGATGGGGCTGTATCGCCTATTGATGTACCTTCATAAATAGTTGATTTTGAGAATCCCAATGTGGTCGTTAACACGCTATCCAGCTTGATAAGAGAGTTCTTCCCTACCTTTAGAATCATGCGTTTCTTATGTGGGTCATAAGAAAAGTGATATTCATCTGCATCAAGGTAATCTACACCAAACTCATTTAACTTTGTACACAATTCAGATGGCGTTTTCAAGCTTTCAATGTTCAAATTAACTCTTTTTACAAGTTCACTGGAAGTAGACAATTCATCACCCGATATGTCTTCGCTGTATACGTGGATATCCCATGAAGCATTTGTTGATGCTTTGAGTTTAGAAGAGGACAATTGAACCTTGAATGTATCATTTAATTCTGTCAACCAAGGTGCGCTTTCAAGGCCCTTAAACATCCCAATCATTTCAGATCCAAATTCAATAACAGCGGACTCAGACTTTTCCAATGGTGTATTTTTAGTAAAAACAATAAATTCTGCCTCCGTTTCAACAGTAAATAAAGTTACTTTCTCTTTCTTATATTCACAAGTCATTAACGTTTCTGGCACTGATCCTTGAAACTTTCTTGCAAAGTCTTCAACACTTCTAATGACCTCAAATTTATTTTTTACTCGGATGCTCCTTTTTTGTAATGCATACAATGGCACAATTCTACATTTAAAATCAGTGACTTTCCACTCCGAATTCCACCCACGTCCATTGTACCAATACCTTGATGAGAAAGTTGTTCTGGAATACCCAAAAGTATGACTCAAATCCTTACCTAATACAAGAAGAACATGCTTCCCTTCCTTCATCAATTTTGTTGACCCCTTTATGACTGGTTTGTAGAATTTATTCAAAGTCAGCTTGAAGAGATCATTTATTCGTTCAAACATTCTACCGATTTCCTTTTCTGTATCTTGCAAGCTCATTGTGGGAACCTTAGAATCAAAAGTTGACGTTGCAAATGCCTTTTGAATTTTAATCATGTTTTGGACAGATGGTAAAGATGTTGAAAAAGGATGTAAAGTTAGATGATGAAAAGCCCATGTACCATGTAGACTATTTTGAAATATGCGAAAGCAATCATCCTTCTCTCGCACTTCTTTATGTAATTCAAAATAGTTGTTCTTTAGCAAACTGATATCGTTGTAATAAGTAATTTCAGTTAGAGCAACTTCATGGGGTCCATGCAGAGTAATTGGATTAGCGAATTCAACAGAGTATAGAGATGGTTTGTTACTTGGGAATATCTTGGGGTTGCTATTGCTTGGAAGAATGATCTTGAAGTTAGTAGACATGTTAAAGTCATATATGGAAGAAGTCACATGCTATATTAGCTTAAAAGTTACGAGTGTCTCCCATCTCCACATTTTGTAGATCCTGGTGCGTTATCCAGCTATTGAATGAATCAGGATATCCTTTCCATTTAACTAGATATTTCCTTTGATTGCCATGACCTTTCCTCCTAATTATTTTATCAATCATATACACCTCTTCACTTCTGTCTACTACTTGCAATTCATAAGAGTAAAATTTTCCTTCAATTGGATTGCCATGGTAATCTATTAATTTATACATGGTGGGTCTAAATTTTGTATTTACTTCATCCACAAAAAACTCTTCTTCAGTCCAATTAGGTAGATACCCCTTCTCAAATGTAGACTTAACCTTTGAAATCCGAACTCTATCACCAACATTAATTTTCTTTTCATTGGAAATGTTTTTCGCTTTCTTATCATACAATCGAAGCCATACATCCATCGCATTATCTGGGGTAACATCAACTCGTTTCATCTTAATGATTCGATGGTAGCTTTCATTGTAATTCTTAACAAATTTCTGCAGCTCACCTACCCAAACATGTGTATTTTTTGCAGTGAAATAGCGCCATATTTTTGTCTTCAGTGTGCGATTGAACCTCTCAACCATGGCAGCTTTATAAGCACTTTTGACACTAAACAATTCCACATTATGACTTTTAAGGAGACTTCGAACATGAGAGTTTTCGAATTCCTTCCCTTGATCGGTCTGTATTCTTTGCGGAACACGGCCCTCATCGAAAATGCTCTGAAAAGCCGCTTCAACTTCTGGTCCTCGTTTAGATTTCAGCGCACGTGTCCAAGCATAGCGAGATAAAATATCTATTACGGTTAAGATGTATTTATAGCCATCATTGTACTGTGATATCTGTTGCATGTTAGCCAAGTCCGCTTGCCATTGACTATCTATATTGTTAACAACATATTTTCTTGTTGGAAACCGCTTTCTCGCATTTTTGTGAAGAGTGTAAGTCGGTTGACTCCTCAACCACTTCTTGACTTTCTCTATTCCCACACCTGCTGCACGAGCTAGAACCTCCGGACGACTGAAACTTGCGGGATGATTTAAGTCGTAATAAATCTTTCTGAGTTTCACTGCTGTACTCATAGTCTTTGTTCTGATTTGCACGCGTATTACTCGCACAGCAACTGCTAACACAATTGATATCAACCTCTATGCCCTCTTCTGCTTTACCTTCGAGCGCAGATTTCAAACAACAGCAAAATTTTTGTAATGACATGATATGAGAGAGGCAAGGCTTAATTCATATTTGCTTAATATTTACTATACTCCTTCGCAACACGCATTGAGCGCCTAGTAGCTCTTTTTGGCTGCAGATCATCGGGATCTGCAAGCTCTCGCTTGACCGCCATCGTGGGTGTTTTACTCTTTGATCCATCTTGTAAGTGACCCTTATCCAATTCATTCACAGTCGGTCCTCCAATAATATTGTGAGGTACATTTTGATCAGATAAAATTTTCTGAAAATATGACCACCCTTGTGGTGCACCTAGTTTTCGCCTTACATCTCTGACAGCATATTGTAGAAGGTCATCTATGTGACTATTTCTAATAACATCACCAGTTGTTTCATCTATTATCTCCCCTCTCTCATTGAACTTCACATGTGGATCAATGAAGTCAAATAATCGCTCAGCGCGCACACGATATGGTCGAGGTGTTGACAAGGTTATAAATCGTCGCAACTTGTCACGAATCTGTCGCCTCTCGTCAATGTTTTCAGCTGCTAACTGCATTCGTCGATAGGGATCCTTAATCTTCTGAATTTCCATATCCTTTTGTGTTAGTTCCTTAAGTTGATTCGTAATAGGTTGATCTATATTTTTGACTTCCTGTGCACTTTGTAATGTAGTCAATTGTACATACTCCTCTTGAGGAATGACTACCATCTTTGAATACGACATGTTTGAAAATAATAAGGCAACAAAGTACATTGCTTAAAACTAACTGTGAACCGAGAAAACTGTCATTGGTTCAGCGGAATTAGGTATGATATTTGTTCGAAATCGAAGTCGTTCCGGACATTCCTGGGTTAGATCAATAAATAGATAACCATGTGGTTTCTTTGTTACATCTTCATATATTTTTGAAAGTACTTTAGGTTGTTGAGGTAATATCTGTCTACTGAGATGATGTATCTGACTGCTATCTCTTGGATTTTTAAATATTGCCAAATAATGTGTATTCAAACTTCTAGTTCTTTGCTCTTTCCCTCCATCGAAGATGTTTTGGGTGATGTAGATAATAAAAGCTTCCCTATGATGTGCAGTTTGAATGAACATTTCAGTTACATCCTTTGAAGATTTGCTTTCTCGTAATAGATCATCTAATACTAGTAAGTCACCTGCTTTGATATCCTCAGTTGATGGCAACCCTTGCTTCACCTCATAGCCTTTCTGGCGAAGTGCAGAATGTAGTTGTGGTTGAAATATTCCATAATACCATTTGACTCTCTTAATTTCCTTGTTAAACATTTCATTTCTATATTGTAGCAATTCAGTTACAAATGTAGTTTTACCGGACTGACTTGGTCCAGCGACACACATTGTGCGATCAGTGAATAGACGAAAATCTGTCATCTTATAATTCCATTAACATTAAACTCATCATCCCGCTAATTTTGCTTAGAACAACAAAACAGACACATGTTCCAGATCAAGTTTATTTACATTCAGAATAGAAACTTTCAAGTTACATTTACAAATTAAAACATTTACAAATTAAAACATTTTTGTTTCCTCATCACAATTAGGATTATAAAAAGTTTTCAAGTCAGCGTCTTGGCGCTTCAACTTCAATTTAGGATTCCCATCTTTAGATTTCCGCCCTCGCTTTTTGCTCTCTTCCTTCCCATCACTTGAAGCAGTCTTATCAATGTTAATTAAACATTTATCAATTGGTAGTGGTTCATAGACTAGTTGAAGAACCTTCATTTGTAAAGATGCGACTTTACCAGTCGAACCATGTGAGCCAATATAAAGTCCGGTAACGTGAACTAAGCCCATATAGCGGCCCCGTTTGAGATCCTCACATTCCATCGCGTTTGTAAAGAGATCGAATGCTTGAAAATGATCAGATAGTTTTAAAAACAGTGTATCGAATTCCGGCAATTCCTTATAACCAACTCCTTCCTCTAATGCCTTTCTCCAATGAGTGGGAGCACTTTCAGGCAGCTCAACACATTCTTTCGCGAAAGAGTCAATAGTTTTAAGAATCACCTGTTGCCATTTTGGAAAAGTCACTCGAATTTGTCTCATATTGCTATACCCTGATGTAGACATACCATTACTGTGGAAGAATGGAACTTGAAGATAAAAGCCATCATCACCATAATTCAAGGTTTGAAAGTAGAACGTATTTCCAATCCCTTGCACCTTTCGTGTCGGACGAAGCTTCAAGAGATCTTGCTCAAAAGCGTCACCTTCCTCTCTGATTGTATACATTTTCTGAGTCATGTTTCAACAAGTACTAATTCGGAGCTTTCAACCAGCGCAAATGAATTGTCACTTGAAAGTGGTAAAATATCATTAAAGCGTCTTCCTTATATACACCTATATATGACTCATCAATCAAAGTGATGACGTGTCACTTTATCATTCGCTAACCTTATATTAACATTGCAGCAGTTGCTGCAATCCTTCCAAGCGGACTATTGATTACACCATTAATACTGTTTCCAATATCATTTAACATACTTAGAAACCCACCACCACCACGCTGAATTAAGTTTCGCCTTTTCTTATCACTACTCCTTGGATTTGAAAACTTTTTTATGCTATTCAAAGAGCCAGCATTCAACAGAGGCTTGTAAATAGGTAGACATTTGTGTATTGCAAAAGCTAAATCACGAATGAAATCATCACTTGAATTTTGAATCAATTTACACTTCTTCTTATTATCATGTATCCTGTTTAACTTTCGCAACGCCTTTTTAAACTGACTTGAAGGTTTGAAGGACCGTTTCGACTGACGAGAAGATGCCTTCCGTTTTACAGACATTTTTATTCTAATATGGAAATAGATAATACAATTACAATTTTTGCTTAGTACTTACAACATTATATACAAAAGTTTACAAGCATTCACACAGAGTTTGTTGCTGGTACTTATAAAATTACATAAAACACTTAAAAAGTTGTAGAGGGAGACTGATATACACTCACATCGGCTAGAGTCTGATTTGTAGCAGTTATGAGCTGCTCAATGTCTTTCATTAGATGTTTTGAAATTGGACAGCACATACAGCAGGGCTTTGAATGGAAAGTCTTTAAAATATTGGCATAGTATGCCCGCAAACTGATTACCTCAGAATGTCCTTGAGCAGCCACATTGATGCTTACTGATGGCGGTCCACTGAACAAGTCCAGTTTGCATTTGTCACCCTTCTCATCATAGTAGCTGGAGGTGATAATGTCATGGAGACATGTGTTGAGTTTCCGTTGGATACTGCTGCACCAACAGCGAGAGTATTCCGGTACAATCTCCGTTTGAGCTAGTGGGCGAAATACTTCATTGAGCCAGAATCTTGCAACTCGTGTAAGAGCGTTGTTCACGACTCTCATCAACATTCTCTGCACCACAACGTCCTCTCCGCAGCGGAAATACTTCACTATTTCCTCCATCAGATCCACCAAATCCGCTTTATAGCCAGTTATATTCACGGCAGAATAAAATATATTGCCCGTGAAGAGTTGACTTCGGTAAATTATTGAAATGGGAATGTTAGTAGTGAACGACATGCTGATTGACATTGTATGAGCCTCAAATTATGCTTGAAATAGAACGGTACAATGTCCTCCTTATATAGAAAAGTCACACAAAGACACAATAGTGACCAATCACAGACCTGCATGATGACTCATCATGAACGATATACAGTGACTGTTGAAGATATTTCTTCATCGCAAAGGGGACAAGATGAAGTTTCAAAGGGTACATAACATGTAGAACACATAACGCTATGAGAACATGGCAAAAAGAGAAGGGATCGTTCCTGTTTAAAACATTTAACGCAGTTCCGTTCACATAATAATTTAAATGTCTCTTGTTCTAATTTCCTTCTGAAGTCACTTTTATTGGGAGAACTTTTTATTAAAACACTGTCAGATGTCTCCTTCTTTCCATATCGTTCCAATTTGATCCTCCTAATTTCACTATCATTGCAGTGTAGCATGGAGAAATCCTCTATCCACCTACGATCCAAATTGTGATTCATAGCATGCTCATCTAGATCCATTAGTCGATCAACTAAATCACCAGCGTTGATATTTTCACTGAGATTTGTTACAGTTTCTATGGCTTTGAACGAATATCCAAGGTCTCTTGCGACAACCCACGACGTTGGGATACTAGTCATCATTATGTATGTCATCAAAAACTATCTCATATTTATAGCATAGTTTGTCTACGTAAAAGGAAAATCAATGTGTCATCTTGATTACAATGGTTGCAATAGTCACAATAGTCGCAATTGAGCAAACCCATTCAAAATCAAACAACGGACGTCTATCGGTACGTACCCAAGTGCTCAGAACCAAACCACACAAGTTCGATCATAGACGTTCCCAAACACAGTGTACTCAACTGAGTGTACCAAACACATGTACCTATCCAGTAAAACAGATCTCATACAAGTTCTTATTCATAACACTGAATTATACATGTACCTATCCATGTGCCTATCGATAACTAAAGTATACATGTACCTATCCATGTTCCTATTGATAACACTAAACTTTACATGTACCTATCCATGTACCTATTGATAACACTAAACTTTACATGTACCTATCCATGTACCTATCCCTGGCAAGTAGGGCACAGTTTTCACTACTTAGGGCCATTGAAGCTGAACGCTCGACCACCTCGAGATATTGAGTTAATGGAGGGCACTTCAAATATGCACTTATCCTCAGATGAACGGAGGTAACGTGAAAGACGACGGACATGTAGCAACTTATACATATACTGGGGTGATCGTAAATGAAATGCCTTGAAGCACTAACTACCAACTTTCAATTTAATGCGTTGAAGAATTGGAAGCCACTTCAGTCTCTTGAGGTATGGAGCAATATGCTCACGGCGATTGACCTTCAATACCAAGCGCACGCACGCATTTTGCACTTTTTGCAATAACTTGAGAAGTTTGCTTGGCACACCACAAAGAATGCTATTACAATAGTCGAGCATTGTAAACACTAATGAGGTCACGATCTTCTTTAACGCCTCCGTTGACAAATAAAAGTCTCCGAATCTCAATAAAACATGCTCTATATGTCATGTTGATATGTTCATTGAATTTCAGTGCATAGTCCAGAACTACTCCAAGATATTTCACAGTTTTGCTGATTTCGACTTTACTGTCACCAATCCGCAAGTGAGAAATGGAGCAATGTGTGTGCTTGGGATCATAAAATACAATTGCTGTAGATTTAAGGTCATTCAGATAAAGTCTATTGCAAGTGAGCCAAAGTTTAACATCGTCAATGCAGCCTTCTATCAAACTGGTTGCAGTACAAATTTCACTCGGAATGGTGGACATATAGATGAATACAGGGTTGCCAGCGCAAAATCAAGAAAAAAAGGACGCCTTTGTTTCTATTGATTTCAAACAGGTGATTCGTGAATACTGAACAGGTGATCAAAAATACTGCTTAGTGCAAACACATTAGGCTCACAATAAACCTTTGATTAGTCAAAATTTCATGAAATGACATCAGACATGGAATAATTTGATTTTACTTCAACTTTTGTAGAGCATGAACATGGCTAAGGCAATTTTTGAAATTGAGCACGGAGTGCAATTGAGAAAGGATCACGGCCAGAGTTTGGTGGCGAATCACAAGTAAATACAAGTATACTACGCACATGCATAACGTGTACATTCGAAAAAAGTAAATAAACTTTCTATTCATCGAATATGTGCATGTACTCCGTTCAATCTATATTCAATTCGTAACAGAAAATCCAAGTTACTGATTTGTATTCATTTGTATTCTTTGCAAGTCTACGGTTTCTTCTATGGTAGGTAGTCTTATTTACTTTATCGTGATGATCGAGAAATCCTGATCACAAATCCACACAAATCTGACTCATGGTCATATGAATACAAATCAAGCGTTTATGAAGAAGGTTCAAGCATAGAAATGCTGTAAATACCATCTACCGCTTAGCAAAATCGTCAAAACAAAACAAACCTGACTCATGGTCATATGAATACAAATCAAGTGTTTATAAAGACGGTTCAAGCATAGAAATGCTGTAAATACAAACTACCGCTTAGAAAAATAGTCTGTTATTTTTCGTATTTTTGTTACAGGCTCAACTGACACAATTTCAATGGCTTCCACATTTCGCTGTTCGAAAGCATCGTTCAGAGGAAGATTTTCCATTTCCGATAAATCATCATCATGGCGGTCAATCGCGTAATGGTCCATCCTTGACACACTCCTTCTGTTTCTGGATTTCAGTTTCTCAGTTCTTGCTTTGCTTTGCTTTTGCTTTCTTCAGACATTTGAGTGCCATCCGCAAAGAAGTAGTGTAGATTCGTTCAGAATGACTCGCTTCCTCTTCAAAATGAGTGGCAGCTTCCTGCGTCCGGATGCTTCTTTTCTGAGCCAGAATTTTCTGATTCCGCTTAAGCATTTCTCGTCTTTCTCTTGTCTTTTTTCCCTCTCTCTCCGTTCCTTCATTCTTCTGTGAGCGGAAGCAGCCATTTCACAGAGTTCATTTGTTATCACCATGTTTGTACAGCCACCAATGTTTTTCAGATGGCAACATATCCGTTTTCGATCATTGAGCATTTTCGATGACATCCGATTCGTCTCATTTGTGAGGATCCGACTGTTGATGGAAAAGTTCCTTTCCACATCAGCCGAATGTGGCTGGATACAAAGCAGCATGAAGATGTACTTGGGCAGCTTCACATAGCGAGGAAGTCCTGCTGCCGTTCTTAACTGAAGAGCCTCGGAGTAAAACAAGTCAAGTTGAACACCTGTTCTGTGTGATGCCATCCTGGTGAAGACTTTCGCTTCTTCATCAGACAAAAACTTAACAAATTCGTCCCGTATTATTGTACAGTCGCACGCTTTTATAATTTTTGATTTCATCAAGATGTCCAAAAGTTTGTCAAACTTTTTCACTGTAGCATTTGTGTTTTCTTTTTTCCTGGCTTCCATGGACAATGCAGACATGCTTTCCCACAAATCACGTGTTTTTTCATCATCGAAGTGGAAATAATGTATGAGATGTAGAAATTCTCATACAAGTGAGATGTAGAAATTCTTCGCTACAAGTCTGAAGCACAGAATACAACCTGATGTTATTTAGATCGTTTAAATAATGACAATATAAGATGATTTCGGATTAACTTGAGTACAATTTTTCACGAGAGTAATCCACCAATGTGCAAATCAAGAGGAATCCAACAATATTTCTGTGCAATTTGATACAAATCAGTGCATGTTAATAAAACTATTAAGTCAAGGAAGATGCAATCCCAAACTCAGTATAAGCAAAAAAGAATGCAATGAATTACTTTTCATGAGCATCCCATGTCTATATCTCATTAAAGAAATTCATCTGACAAGATGGATAGTATGGCTGCATCGAAAATGCGATGATTTGGCGAAAATAATGCGTCCTTTTTTAAAAATAAGGCTTTAGCCATAAAAAAGGACGTCCCGCGAAAAAAAGGACGACTGGCAACCCTGTGAATATACCACCAGCAAAAAAATGATATTTCACACCATGCTTGTCAAGAATTCGCGACAGGGTCGACATACAAGCACTGAAGAGAATCGGACGCAATGCTGATCCCTGAGGTACTCCACAGGGCATGATATAAGGTTCTGAATTAAAATGATTTACTTTGATGATCTGCCGTCTATTATTCAGATAAGATTTAAACCACGAAATTACAACACCATTGAGACCGGCACACTCAATGATTAAGTGTTCTGCCATTGACAAAGGATCTGGACCCGAAACGTCTGGTGATATTTATTTATTCTTCATTCATTTTACTTGGCATTAAACATATCGGAGAGTATTGAATCAGTTTTACATTCGCATTGAATTATTGGCCTATCTGGCAGACAGGCCATTTTTAGATAAAGCTGTCGAGATCTAAATCTGCCGTCGCAAAATTACTTTCCATCTTCAAATTTCACTTTCCTTCACAGATTCCTAAGCCAAGCTGACGCTTCAAATCGTAGACCGTTATTTAGATTACACAGATTATTTCTGTGGAAATGATAATTTAGTGAAATCTATGTACAAAATTTAACTTTGAATTGCATTTCATATATCGTTTATTGGCCTAGACAATGATATGATGACAGCTATGTTTTGAGGGCGACAATTTGCCATTGACAGCCCGAAAAATGTAGATGTCATAATCATTGTATGCCATGTTGCGAAATATTTCTATGGTTTCATTTCCAGGCCATGAATTTTCCGGGCCGTTAATGAATTTCTGGGCATTATCAAAGATATCAGTCTTATATACATGGTATACAATGCTATATTGTCTAGGCCAATAAACGATATATGCCGTTAATGAATTTCCGGGCCGTTAATGAATTTCTGGGCATTATCAAAGATATCAGTCTTATATACATGGTATACAATGCTATATTGTCTAGGCCAATAAACGATATATGCCGGAAAATTCATGGCCTGGAAATGAAACCATAGAAATATTTCGCAACATGGCATACAATGATTATGACATCTACATTTTTCGGGCTGTCAATGGCAAATTGTCGCCCTCAAAACATAGCTGTCATCATATCATTAACGTAGGGTTTTGAGGGCAATAATGTAGGACATAATTTAAGCGCCTGAAAATGTCCTACATTGTTGCCCGAAGAAAGCTATGTTAATAATATTGTACGTAATTGAAATTAACTGGCCGGCAATGCTTTGAACACACATGTAGATATACGCTGATTGAGATTTCAAAAATTCACATTCATAGATACAGACATCATCATTGCGGGATGCATTCCTGCTTTCCTTTTTCCACATTGTACCATAGTTCAATTACGCACAATAAATGCGAGAGAACTATGACTATGCTAGGACAACACAACATATTACCAGGCCAATAAATCACTCACAGATATTCGACATTCAAGTATATGATAAAGCAATGATATTTTACTTTACACATTTGGAGTACATTGAATCTATGACTAAGGCTTTCTACGTGTGAAGTAAAATATCTGTGGGTTATCATATGTCAATAGTTCTATGTATCACATTATGTTATCTTTATTGTAAGTACTATATAGTGAGCACTTACACTGGTGTAAGTACTCAGTGAAATCAAAGAACAACATCTTGATAAGAAAGCTTGATCTTGTACAGCAGGAAGAACGTAAGTAATTTGATAGACAGCATCAAAACAGTTTCTTCCAAATAACTTCTAAACTGTTTGTATCACCGATTTCTCTTGTTTTCATATTCTTGCTTGCAGGCCCTTGTATTGTGGTAATTTCTTCGAATGTTTGGATCGTTCCAATAGAGCTCTGTGGGTATAAGCTTCTTGACATACGTGTATCTTGCTCGTAAGAGCTTGATTCGACATATGAAGCATCTGCTGTTGATGTCTTTTTCCGAAGGAATTCCACCATCAATTAAGCTATTAGTTTCTGTTCTTCTCAAACTTGTATTTGACAGAAACTTACTTTCAGATGAACACTCTTGCTTGTCAAATCTCTCATTTGTATGTTGTGTATTCCTAAAGGACTGATCTTGTACCAACACTTGCCCTTAGGATCTGGAATGCAAGCTAAGTAAAATGCTGTTTCCTGGCAAGCCACTGCTCTCTGGTCTATAAGAAATGTACTCCTCATACAAGAATGGTAGACACCTCTCATGGAATTCATCGGATCGAGAATATATTTTCGTCGATTTTGGATCCATTCTCGTACATTTCAAACCAAATTTCTTTTTTATGATACCCTCTCCACATAATGCAAGCACTCTAAGTTTCCTTCCTTCTTTCAGACGATTTGTGAGGCTTCACCGAATCCCTATTCGTAATGTTCGTAAACTGGCATGCTCGTAAACTCAAGTGTGTCGTCCTCATTGATACAGCAACGTTTGCTGCAGTTTGGAGTTAGAGTGTCTAAGTGCTGCATTTTTCCATAAATCTTTCTCCTCCTCAGAAGTGATGGACGCTGCTTTTCGTTAAGGTTTCACGAGTCTCATCCGTGCAATTTTTTCATCTTAGCATCCAAGACTTGCCGCGATTCCTTGAACTCAGGATCAGAAAATAGTGAGAAGCACCAATTGATTTCATTGTTAAAGATAAACTGTATCATTGCGGCAATCTTTAAAGTCGATGGAGGATAATGCTCGCCATTCGCCTTTCTAACATCGGAATAAAAGTAGTAAAGACAGTGATTTAGGTCAGATTTCGTGAATTCAATCAATTCTTTATACACTTATAGTGGACCTTCCAATCTTATTTTCCATTCGTTTAACTAATCAATGAATATTTTTCTCTATATGTACAATAAAATCCGGTTATCACTCCCTTTAGTTTTTGCCGATAAGTAAAATTGAATAAATTGAATAAAAACAACGTGTGTTTTCTACTCGGACGTTTCGGGTCCCGACCCTTTATCAACGAGTTTTGGCATCAACTGCAGTTACAAGTGGTTTTATATACTTCAGACATCTATGCGGTGTGACCATTTAATACCATTCAGACAGCTCATCACATCGATTCAACACCGGTCTTCTACGCTTAATCCAACGAGCTTCTAACAACGCAATATCAAGCGGTCTCTTCACGCATTCAAGAATATTGACATCAAAATCTTCAATACCATCACACTCACATTCACGAACATGGACGCTCAGCGCACTCCTATCATCCTTATGCCTAATGCTGCGGTTGTGCTCTAAGTATCGAGCTCTAAAGTTCCTACAAGTCTTGCCTATATAATTACCATCACACTTTTTACAAACGAATTCATAGACAACATTGCTCACACTGCAATCAAATTCCATCGGTAAACTGGCACACACATCACAATTTTCGTGCTTGTTCCTATCTTTCTTTATCTGAAAAATATCTTTTAATTTTTTACTACTATTATTTACTACATTTATATCAAGGTCATATTTTTGAACTAGACTGTTTATTTTTCTATTTAGACTATCACTAACGAAAGGCATCTGTAGATTACAAACTCGCTTTTTATCATGATTTCGCTTTTTTCTTCTATTTTTGCGACTGCAGTTCAAATCTCTATCACTGTAGCCATTTCCTTTTAATTTTTTCTTTACTTTGTCTGTTGCTTCTATCTGGTCAGATGCTAAATTGCATCTCTCGTTTGCAGTGCTGATTGAATTTATCACAAAATTCGTTTTAATGTGGTTTGGCACCCAGCTATTTTTATTTAAGCAATTATCTGAACTAATTTCTTTAGTATAATGCTTGTAATTTACGACATTATTTGCAATCCAAATGGTTACATCTAAAAAGTTCAATGCTTTATTTGGTACTTCTAAAGTGAAATTTATAGATTCGGTCACCGAGTTGAAGGCCTTAATAATTTCATCGAATATTTTTGCTTCGTTCGGAAATGGGCCCATCACGATATCATCGATATATCGTCTATAAAACTGAGGCCTAATGTTATTATTCCGTAAGGCTGTTAGCGCCGTATTCTCTATATAATCCATAAAAATTACAGCGAAAGGAGGAGCGTAATGAGTCCCCATAGGAACTCCACTAACTTGCAAATAGACTTTATTATCAAAAGAAATTTCATAATTGTAAGTTATAAATTTTAGACATTTTTCAAAATTATCAGGGGATAATCCGAGATTATCAATTTGGGACCAATGTTTACGAGCAAAGTTATTGACTACTTCCAGTGCTAGTTCTAGGGGAATACTAGGATAGAGGGAAATGACATCCAGGGAAATAAAGATTTCCGAGTTATTCAGATCACTTAGATTCTTGATACTATTAATTAATTCCTTAGAACTATTTAAATGTGCATTCACAAATTCTAGTAATTGATTAAGAATTCTGCTACATATCCAGTCTATTTTCTCAGTTGGTGTATTCCTCACAGAGGCAATAGGTCTCATAGGGTAGGCTCCATTCGATTGGGGCTTGTGGTCTTTAATAAACGTGCTAAATGCTGCAGGTTTGGCTCCTGAGACCAACAGTCGCTCTAAATCACTTTTACACAAAGTATTTTTAAAACAGGACCGAACTATTCTATTAGCTTGTTGTTCAATCTGCAGACATTTCGACATTTTACGAGGCTTGTATACTTTTTCTTCTTTTAGCAATTGACTCGTACTATCTATAAAACTATCTTTATCGGTCACGCATAAACGCTTACTCTTGTCAGTTGGTACAACCACCAAGCTTTCATTATTAAGGAACTTTTTAGTTTCTTTTATTTGATATTGAACATCACGATACGGTTTAGACTTTTTTGTGAATTCTACTTCCTTCTTAACTTCGTTCATAACTTCATATTTAAAAGCGTTTAGCTTATTTTCGGCTTCTCTATCCAGATGTTTAGGAAAGCGCACAGTATTTCGATCAAATGGAATTATTAAGCTCTTATCAGTAGCATTGTCTACGAAACAATTTTGCCAACGTAATTTATATGTAAGTTTATCTAATTCTAATTCCACATTCTCTAAGAAAGTTTTATTTAGAACAGGCGGAGCACGAAACTCGGGTCCCTTTTCTAAAAGGCGACTGCATACCATAGGTACTTGCTTACCACTATCATTAGTAAACTTCACTCTTTCAGCATCCAGAACAACTCTCGTGCTCTGTATGTTACTGGCCACACTACAAAGATAATCATCCGTATAAGGGTACGGGAAAGCAGGCTGAATGTCACATCTGTAGCCGTTCTTGGGATATTGACTATCGGTCAAGTTCCACCACTTCTTACAGTGCCCTTGAAACTTGAGATCTTCTTGTCCTCGTAGATCCGTTTCGAGTTTCCGTAAAAACTTCTTCATCTTCTCCTTGTCCAGGTTTCTCACCAGCTTCAGGTATTGGTAGCCTCTTCTTCGGTTAAGATCCTCAATCCTTTTTTTCGAGTGATCAATAGTCTCACGTAGAACTTCCAGCATGAGGGTTTTTGACTTCCTCATAATTGAGTTCCTTTTAAACTCCGTCGGGATCCTCACCATGTTCTTGATGAACTTCGGAATCACAGACTCGTGTAGACATAATGTCAAAAAATTTAAGTCGCTGATTCTCCGTACGTATTTCACTTGCAAGTTGACGAAATCCTTTGATGTTGCACACAATTCTTGATTCAGGATTGTGGAAATCACGTAAGTAATGGCTGTAAACGGGAGGTTCTTCATTATGTACAATAAAATCCGGTTATCACTCCCTTTAGTTTTTGCCGATAAGTAAAATTGAATAAATTGAATAAAAACAACGTGTGTTTTCTACTCGGACGTTTCGGGTCCCGACCCTTTATCAACGAGTTTTGGCATCAACTGCAGTTACAAGTGGTTTTATATACTTCAGACATCTATGCGGTGTGACCATTTAATACCATTCAGACAGCTCATCACATCGATTCAACACCGGTCTTCTACGCTTAATCCAACGAGCTTCTAACAACGCAATATCAAGCGGTCTCTTCACGCATTCAAGAATATTGACATCAAAATCTTCAATACCATCACACTCACATTCACGAACATGGACGCTCAGCGCACTCCTATCATCCTTATGCCTAATGCTGCGGTTGTGCTCTAAGTATCGAGCTCTAAAGTTCCTACAAGTCTTGCCTATATAATTACCATCACACTTTTTACAAACGAATTCATAGACAACATTGCTCACACTGCAATCAAATTCCATCGGTAAACTGGCACACACATCACAATTTTCGTGCTTGTTCCTATCTTTCTTTATCTGAAAAATATCTTTTAATTTTTTACTACTATTATTTACTACATTTATATCAAGGTCATATTTTTGAACTAGACTGTTTATTTTTCTATTTAGACTATCACTAACGAAAGGCATCTGTAGATTACAAACTCGCTTTTTATCATGATTTCGCTTTTTTCTTCTATTTTTGCGACTGCAGTTCAAATCTCTATCACTGTAGCCATTTCCTTTTAATTTTTTCTTTACTTTGTCTGTTGCTTCTATCTGGTCAGATGCTAAATTGCATCTCTCGTTTGCAGTGCTGATTGAATTTATCACAAAATTCGTTTTAATGTGGTTTGGCACCCAGCTATTTTTATTTAAGCAATTATCTGAACTAATTTCTTTAGTATAATGCTTGTAATTTACGACATTATTTGCAATCCAAATGGTTACATCTAAAAAGTTCAATGCTTTATTTGGTACTTCTAAAGTGAAATTTATAGATTCGGTCACCGAGTTGAAGGCCTTAATAATTTCATCGAATATTTTTGCTTCGTTCGGAAATGGGCCCATCACGATATCATCGATATATCGTCTATAAAACTGAGGCCTAATGTTATTATTCCGTAAGGCTGTTAGCGCCGTATTCTCTATATAATCCATAAAAATTACAGCGAAAGGAGGAGCGTAATGAGTCCCCATAGGAACTCCACTAACTTGCCGTATTTGACGGTCTCAAAAATTTGGTGTTTATTGCAATAATTGCATGCCGTGCACTGAGGAGACTGCGGCTCCAAGGGAGGATCTGGTGACCGTGGAGAATAGTTCCAGTGACAGCTGGCAAAGACCGCACAACAGTATTCCTTCTGGGAACTTATATTATCAATTAAAGGCTGTGGAAGCGCAGTTTTATGCCCTCAGAAAATGGAGAAAGCACGAATGTAAGCTTATTTGTTAATGTTAGTAACTCATCCAGTAGCCTTGCATCTGTTTCACAGCAGCCTATACAATCTGTTTCGTCGTTAAGACCAGCGAGCACTACGCAGGTATCCAATATCAAAAAGACAAATCCACAGCTTTCTCGCCATTCGCTAGTTAATCAGACACAACAAATCCAATCTCGGACTCACGGGGCTTCACTTGCTCTTAGGGCTGTAGCCAGTGAAGCGAAAAACGATTCTGACGTCCAACAAACGATTTATCATTTAACGTAATTTATCTTATTTCTTGTAAAAAATGCGGCTTGCAATATGTTGGTCAGACTAAGCAAGCACTTCACTGTAGACTTAATGGGCATAGAAGTTCCATTTCTAGCGAAAAGAAAAACACTTTCATAAGTAATCATTTCCGTAGCGATAGTCACAGCCGTGATGACATTAGTATTCAAATTATTGATGTTATTAATGATCATGAAAATAATGAAGATCTATCAGGAAAACTGAATAAAAGTGAGGATTTCTACATAAAAACCATGAATACTATGTATCCCCTTGGATTAAACGACAAAATCTCGGGTGGTGGCTGCGTTTCGCAAGGTTCAATAAATGATGAATGTTATTATAACAGTCCAATCCCAAGACGGAAAAGAGGGCACGGCAATAGAAAGAAATCTAGAGAAAAGTTTTTCTTGAACAAAGACACTTTCGATCGACTGCTTAAAGATTTGAGAGATTATTTTAATGATAAGAAGTTTGCTAGATTTTATCAAACGTTAAAGTCAATTAATTTTCACACTTTAAAACAGTTGAATGCATTTACGATTAACGAAGACAGTGACTTCTCATACATTTTGTCGGCTTATTGCAACAACACAATTATAAATAATAATCCTATAAAAGATAAGGACAGCAAAGTCAACATAATTTTTCCTTTTAAAAATAAAAAGATGGATCAAGTTAATCTGAACAGTATTTTGCACGATAGTAATCTGAATCGACTTCTTCCGGAAAAGATTCGTAGTTATTATCCACCGTCAGTATTTTTCTCTTTAAATAACCCGATTTCTCTAAAACTGTGTAATTATAGTGCATTTCTTAAAAGCATCGACTCTGACAGTATGTATGAGTGCAATTATACGAGAAGATTGTAAATGTAATGATCACAAACGTCACATATATGATTTTCATAAACACGTCATCACTGGTGACTTAAATTTTGTGAACAATGAAAATCTGAGGAAATTATTTGAACTAGGTACCAAGCATAGAACTGAAGATAATATTGACGATGCGAAACTTACAGATGAAATCGAAGCTGCATTAGACCGTCATATTGTAACGATGGCTAAAAATAACAAAATTGATATAGACAGCTTTCAAAAATGGAAACTCAGAATCATTAAAATTGTAAAAAACAGGTTGTTTCGATTCAAGACGATTGAACGTAAAAAGACTAGTACGTCTACAAAGATGAATCTGAGAAAGTTAAATGAAACAGACTTAGACGATTGCTTGGATTACATCCATAAGTTCTTTGTGGTGGCCCCTATAGACAAAGCCAGTAATAATTATGCCTTTATTTGCAAAAAGTTTTATCTAAAAGTTCTCCTAGAAGAGCTAGGTTTTGATATCAGTACTATGACCCCTTTGGGTAATATGACTTATTGTCCAGTTCAACGTAAGGCCAGCGATATCATACAAAATCATAACTTAATGATGACTAAGAAATTTAACACTAACTGTAAAGAAGAAAACTTTAAATTACCAAAAATTTATTGGTTACCCAAATTACATAAATCACCATATAAGTTTCGCTTTATTGCTGGAGCTAGACGCTGCACCACTAAACAACTATCAGTAAAGATAAATAAAGGTTTGGCCGTTATTAGGGAACACTTCAAAAGATACTGTACTGCCATTTACAGAAACAACGGAATCAATTATTTTTGGAGCATTCAGTCAACTGAAGAATTCCTAATGAAAGCCCATAGTGTAAAAGTAGATAATTTACAAGTATTTGATTTTTCTACTTTATATACTAACTTAGATCAAAGCGAGGTTCAAAACCACATTCATGCGCTACTTGATATCATTTTTAATGAAAGCAGTAGAAAATTCCTGTGTATTGGATACGATAAGGCATTCCTATCACAAAAAAGATACAGCGGTTATTCTATTTTCACGAAGGATACTTTCAAACATGCGATTTCCTACATAATTAACGAAGTATTCATCACTTTCGGAGATTACGTTTTTAAACAAAAATGTAGCATACCAATGGGAGGCAACTGCAGTCCTTTGTTAGCAGATCTTTTTCTACTACACTGTGAATTCTGTTATATGAGAGATATTGTTTCTGAGGAAAAGATAGGACTAGCACGTTTATTGTCAAACACTACCAGGTATATCGATGATTTATGCATCTTCAATTATAAACATTTTGATAAGATTATTCCTAGAATATATCCCCAAAGTCTGGTAGCAAACAGGAGTGGCAACAATAATAAAGAAGTAGAATATTTAGACGTCAAACTGAGCATAACTGACTCTGGATTAAATACATCAGTGTATCATAAAGTGGATTATTTCAGTTTTCAAGTAACTCTTTTGACCTTCCCTGAAAATAACATACCTCGGAAAACAGGAATTAATGTATTTAGTAGCCAAATAATAAGATATGGACGTATTTGCTCTTCATTAAATGATTTCATGGATAAAACCAGAAACACCTTTACGCTACTTCAGCACAGGGGTTATACCGAAACCGAACTGAGACTTTCCGCCGAAAAAGCTTTACATAAGCATAAATACATTTTGAGAAAATTCGGACTGTACTCAGCGAGACAGATCGCCTCATCTTGCCTAAAAGCCAATACATCGAACTGTTAAATTATAATTTTGGAGGCTGCATGATTCATGCAGGGCCCCGCTCGAATGGGTCTGAGTGTTCAGGAGCAGGGGCCGAAACACGAATCCTATTCGAGTTCCTGCTGATGACCTCTTCTATTGACTGATTTTGACGGACGCTTTTTGACATTAATGCCTTGAAGCAACTTTCCTGCCCGGCTTCCAACGTAGGGAAGATAAGGTCCGGGGCTTCATGGCATCTTGTTGACGGCTACCCAGATATTTCGTTTGACTGCAATTATTCGTTCACTATTTCGATAGTCTGCATTTCCTCGTTTACATGTTTATTGTTGGACATTTTCTGGTAATTGAAAATATTAAACTTTATTTCTGTAGAGAACGCAACAATCAGTCCTTCTCAGGATTCATCGGTATCTTTAATTTCATCTTTCTTCTTCAAACTGTCTCACTCTGTAATGGGATCCACCTGTATAGGATTAAATTCCTCGTGAATGAAAATACCACACCAAATGTCATTACGTAACAGAGATTAGGAGCGATAGAATTGGGAGGCACAACGTGTGTCCTCTTCAGCCTTGTAATAGGATAATTGTTGTCAAATCAACGAAGAATGAAACAGTTTTTACGCTATTTAGTAAGCATCTCACACATTAACTTAGGCATTTGAAAATCACATAATTTACGTAAGTTGGTAATGCATTCCTTGAGCAATTTTACTTCTGTAAGCGTTTTACTGTAAGAATTGACTGTTTAAATGTAGATATATTAAGTATGTTGGTATAAATTCATACCTCTTTCGCGATAGTACAGTTGCCTAAATGATTGACTGATTTTAATTGCAAATAGACTTTATTATCAAAAGAAATTTCATAATTGTAAGTTATAAATTTTAGACATTTTTCAAAATTATCAGGGGATAATCCGAGATTATCAATTTGGGACCAATGTTTACGAGCAAAGTTATTGACTACTTCCAGTGCTAGTTCTAGGGGAATACTAGGATAGAGGGAAATGACATCCAGGGAAATAAAGATTTCCGAGTTATTCAGATCACTTAGATTCTTGATACTATTAATTAATTCCTTAGAACTATTTAAATGTGCATTCACAAATTCTAGTAATTGATTAAGAATTCTGCTACATATCCAGTCTATTTTCTCAGTTGGTGTATTCCTCACAGAGGCAATAGGTCTCATAGGGTAGGCTCCATTCGATTGGGGCTTGTGGTCTTTAATAAACGTGCTAAATGCTGCAGGTTTGGCTCCTGAGACCAACAGTCGCTCTAAATCACTTTTACACAAAGTATTTTTAAAACAGGACCGAACTATTCTATTAGCTTGTTGTTCAATCTGCAGACATTTCGACATTTTACGAGGCTTGTATACTTTTTCTTCTTTTAGCAATTGACTCGTACTATCTATAAAACTATCTTTATCGGTCACGCATAAACGCTTACTCTTGTCAGTTGGTACAACCACCAAGCTTTCATTATTAAGGAACTTTTTAGTTTCTTTTATTTGATATTGAACATCACGATACGGTTTAGACTTTTTTGTGAATTCTACTTCCTTCTTAACTTCGTTCATAACTTCATATTTAAAAGCGTTTAGCTTATTTTCGGCTTCTCTATCCAGATGTTTAGGAAAGCGCACAGTATTTCGATCAAATGGAATTATTAAGCTCTTATCAGTAGCATTGTCTACGAAACAATTTTGCCAACGTAATTTATATGTAAGTTTATCTAATTCTAATTCCACATTCTCTAAGAAAGTTTTATTTAGAACAGGCGGAGCACGAAACTCGGGTCCCTTTTCTAAAAGGCGACTGCATACCATAGGTACTTGCTTACCACTATCATTAGTAAACTTCACTCTTTCAGCATCCAGAACAACTCTCGTGCTCTGTATGTTACTGGCCACACTACAAAGATAATCATCCGTATAAGGGTACGGGAAAGCAGGCTGAATGTCACATCTGTAGCCGTTCTTGGGATATTGACTATCGGTCAAGTTCCACCACTTCTTACAGTGCCCTTGAAACTTGAGATCTTCTTGTCCTCGTAGATCCGTTTCGAGTTTCCGTAAAAACTTCTTCATCTTCTCCTTGTCCAGGTTTCTCACCAGCTTCAGGTATTGGTAGCCTCTTCTTCGGTTAAGATCCTCAATCCTTTTTTTCGAGTGATCAATAGTCTCACGTAGAACTTCCAGCATGAGGGTTTTTGACTTCCTCATAATTGAGTTCCTTTTAAACTCCGTCGGGATCCTCACCATGTTCTTGATGAACTTCGGAATCACAGACTCGTGTAGACATAATGTCAAAAAATTTAAGTCGCTGATTCTCCGTACGTATTTCACTTGCAAGTTGACGAAATCCTTTGATGTTGCACACAATTCTTGATTCAGGATTGTGGAAATCACGTAAGTAATGGCTGTAAACGGGAGGTTCTTCATTATGTACAATAAAATCCGGTTATCACTCCCTTTAGTTTTTGCCGATAAGTAAAATTGAATAAATTGAATAAAAACAACGTGTGTTTTCTACTCGGACGTTTCGGGTCCCGACCCTTTATCAACGAGTTTTGGCATCAACTGCAGTTACAAGTGGTTTTATATACTTCAGACATCTATGCGGTGTGACCATTTAATACCATTCAGACAGCTCATCACATCGATTCAACACCGGTCTTCTACGCTTAATCCAACGAGCTTCTAACAACGCAATATCAAGCGGTCTCTTCACGCATTCAAGAATATTGACATCAAAATCTTCAATACCATCACACTCACATTCACGAACATGGACGCTCAGCGCACTCCTATCATCCTTATGCCTAATGCTGCGGTTGTGCTCTAAGTATCGAGCTCTAAAGTTCCTACAAGTCTTGCCTATATAATTACCATCACACTTTTTACAAACGAATTCATAGACAACATTGCTCACACTGCAATCAAATTCCATCGGTAAACTGGCACACACATCACAATTTTCGTGCTTGTTCCTATCTTTCTTTATCTGAAAAATATCTTTTAATTTTTTACTACTATTATTTACTACATTTATATCAAGGTCATATTTTTGAACTAGACTGTTTATTTTTCTATTTAGACTATCACTAACGAAAGGCATCTGTAGATTACAAACTCGCTTTTTATCATGATTTCGCTTTTTTCTTCTATTTTTGCGACTGCAGTTCAAATCTCTATCACTGTAGCCATTTCCTTTTAATTTTTTCTTTACTTTGTCTGTTGCTTCTATCTGGTCAGATGCTAAATTGCATCTCTCGTTTGCAGTGCTGATTGAATTTATCACAAAATTCGTTTTAATGTGGTTTGGCACCCAGCTATTTTTATTTAAGCAATTATCTGAACTAATTTCTTTAGTATAATGCTTGTAATTTACGACATTATTTGCAATCCAAATGGTTACATCTAAAAAGTTCAATGCTTTATTTGGTACTTCTAAAGTGAAATTTATAGATTCGGTCACCGAGTTGAAGGCCTTAATAATTTCATCGAATATTTTTGCTTCGTTCGGAAATGGGCCCATCACGATATCATCGATATATCGTCTATAAAACTGAGGCCTAATGTTATTATTCCGTAAGGCTGTTAGCGCCGTATTCTCTATATAATCCATAAAAATTACAGCGAAAGGAGGAGCGTAATGAGTCCCCATAGGAACTCCACTAACTTGCAAATAGACTTTATTATCAAAAGAAATTTCATAATTGTAAGTTATAAATTTTAGACATTTTTCAAAATTATCAGGGGATAATCCGAGATTATCAATTTGGGACCAATGTTTACGAGCAAAGTTATTGACTACTTCCAGTGCTAGTTCTAGGGGAATACTAGGATAGAGGGAAATGACATCCAGGGAAATAAAGATTTCCGAGTTATTCAGATCACTTAGATTCTTGATACTATTAATTAATTCCTTAGAACTATTTAAATGTGCATTCACAAATTCTAGTAATTGATTAAGAATTCTGCTACATATCCAGTCTATTTTCTCAGTTGGTGTATTCCTCACAGAGGCAATAGGTCTCATAGGGTAGGCTCCATTCGATTGGGGCTTGTGGTCTTTAATAAACGTGCTAAATGCTGCAGGTTTGGCTCCTGAGACCAACAGTCGCTCTAAATCACTTTTACACAAAGTATTTTTAAAACAGGACCGAACTATTCTATTAGCTTGTTGTTCAATCTGCAGACATTTCGACATTTTACGAGGCTTGTATACTTTTTCTTCTTTTAGCAATTGACTCGTACTATCTATAAAACTATCTTTATCGGTCACGCATAAACGCTTACTCTTGTCAGTTGGTACAACCACCAAGCTTTCATTATTAAGGAACTTTTTAGTTTCTTTTATTTGATATTGAACATCACGATACGGTTTAGACTTTTTTGTGAATTCTACTTCCTTCTTAACTTCGTTCATAACTTCATATTTAAAAGCGTTTAGCTTATTTTCGGCTTCTCTATCCAGATGTTTAGGAAAGCGCACAGTATTTCGATCAAATGGAATTATTAAGCTCTTATCAGTAGCATTGTCTACGAAACAATTTTGCCAACGTAATTTATATGTAAGTTTATCTAATTCTAATTCCACATTCTCTAAGAAAGTTTTATTTAGAACAGGCGGAGCACGAAACTCGGGTCCCTTTTCTAAAAGGCGACTGCATACCATAGGTACTTGCTTACCACTATCATTAGTAAACTTCACTCTTTCAGCATCCAGAACAACTCTCGTGCTCTGTATGTTACTGGCCACACTACAAAGATAATCATCCGTATAAGGGTACGGGAAAGCAGGCTGAATGTCACATCTGTAGCCGTTCTTGGGATATTGACTATCGGTCAAGTTCCACCACTTCTTACAGTGCCCTTGAAACTTGAGATCTTCTTGTCCTCGTAGATCCGTTTCGAGTTTCCGTAAAAACTTCTTCATCTTCTCCTTGTCCAGGTTTCTCACCAGCTTCAGGTATTGGTAGCCTCTTCTTCGGTTAAGATCCTCAATCCTTTTTTTCGAGTGATCAATAGTCTCACGTAGAACTTCCAGCATGAGGGTTTTTGACTTCCTCATAATTGAGTTCCTTTTAAACTCCGTCGGGATCCTCACCATGTTCTTGATGAACTTCGGAATCACAGACTCGTGTAGACATAATGTCAAAAAATTTAAGTCGCTGATTCTCCGTACGTATTTCACTTGCAAGTTGACGAAATCCTTTGATGTTGCACACAATTCTTGATTCAGGATTGTGGAAATCACGTAAGTAATGGCTGTAAACGGGAGGTTCTTCATTATGTACAATAAAATCCGGTTATCACTCCCTTTAGTTTTTGCCGATAAGTAAAATTGAATAAATTGAATAAAAACAACGTGTGTTTTCTACTCGGACGTTTCGGGTCCCGACCCTTTATCAACGAGTTTTGGCATCAACTGCAGTTACAAGTGGTTTTATATACTTCAGACATCTATGCGGTGTGACCATTTAATACCATTCAGACAGCTCATCACATCGATTCAACACCGGTCTTCTACGCTTAATCCAACGAGCTTCTAACAACGCAATATCAAGCGGTCTCTTCACGCATTCAAGAATATTGACATCAAAATCTTCAATACCATCACACTCACATTCACGAACATGGACGCTCAGCGCACTCCTATCATCCTTATGCCTAATGCTGCGGTTGTGCTCTAAGTATCGAGCTCTAAAGTTCCTACAAGTCTTGCCTATATAATTACCATCACACTTTTTACAAACGAATTCATAGACAACATTGCTCACACTGCAATCAAATTCCATCGGTAAACTGGCACACACATCACAATTTTCGTGCTTGTTCCTATCTTTCTTTATCTGAAAAATATCTTTTAATTTTTTACTACTATTATTTACTACATTTATATCAAGGTCATATTTTTGAACTAGACTGTTTATTTTTCTATTTAGACTATCACTAACGAAAGGCATCTGTAGATTACAAACTCGCTTTTTATCATGATTTCGCTTTTTTCTTCTATTTTTGCGACTGCAGTTCAAATCTCTATCACTGTAGCCATTTCCTTTTAATTTTTTCTTTACTTTGTCTGTTGCTTCTATCTGGTCAGATGCTAAATTGCATCTCTCGTTTGCAGTGCTGATTGAATTTATCACAAAATTCGTTTTAATGTGGTTTGGCACCCAGCTATTTTTATTTAAGCAATTATCTGAACTAATTTCTTTAGTATAATGCTTGTAATTTACGACATTATTTGCAATCCAAATGGTTACATCTAAAAAGTTCAATGCTTTATTTGGTACTTCTAAAGTGAAATTTATAGATTCGGTCACCGAGTTGAAGGCCTTAATAATTTCATCGAATATTTTTGCTTCGTTCGGAAATGGGCCCATCACGATATCATCGATATATCGTCTATAAAACTGAGGCCTAATGTTATTATTCCGTAAGGCTGTTAGCGCCGTATTCTCTATATAATCCATAAAAATTACAGCGAAAGGAGGAGCGTAATGAGTCCCCATAGGAACTCCACTAACTTGCAAATAGACTTTATTATCAAAAGAAATTTCATAATTGTAAGTTATAAATTTTAGACATTTTTCAAAATTATCAGGGGATAATCCGAGATTATCAATTTGGGACCAATGTTTACGAGCAAAGTTATTGACTACTTCCAGTGCTAGTTCTAGGGGAATACTAGGATAGAGGGAAATGACATCCAGGGAAATAAAGATTTCCGAGTTATTCAGATCACTTAGATTCTTGATACTATTAATTAATTCCTTAGAACTATTTAAATGTGCATTCACAAATTCTAGTAATTGATTAAGAATTCTGCTACATATCCAGTCTATTTTCTCAGTTGGTGTATTCCTCACAGAGGCAATAGGTCTCATAGGGTAGGCTCCATTCGATTGGGGCTTGTGGTCTTTAATAAACGTGCTAAATGCTGCAGGTTTGGCTCCTGAGACCAACAGTCGCTCTAAATCACTTTTACACAAAGTATTTTTAAAACAGGACCGAACTATTCTATTAGCTTGTTGTTCAATCTGCAGACATTTCGACATTTTACGAGGCTTGTATACTTTTTCTTCTTTTAGCAATTGACTCGTACTATCTATAAAACTATCTTTATCGGTCACGCATAAACGCTTACTCTTGTCAGTTGGTACAACCACCAAGCTTTCATTATTAAGGAACTTTTTAGTTTCTTTTATTTGATATTGAACATCACGATACGGTTTAGACTTTTTTGTGAATTCTACTTCCTTCTTAACTTCGTTCATAACTTCATATTTAAAAGCGTTTAGCTTATTTTCGGCTTCTCTATCCAGATGTTTAGGAAAGCGCACAGTATTTCGATCAAATGGAATTATTAAGCTCTTATCAGTAGCATTGTCTACGAAACAATTTTGCCAACGTAATTTATATGTAAGTTTATCTAATTCTAATTCCACATTCTCTAAGAAAGTTTTATTTAGAACAGGCGGAGCACGAAACTCGGGTCCCTTTTCTAAAAGGCGACTGCATACCATAGGTACTTGCTTACCACTATCATTAGTAAACTTCACTCTTTCAGCATCCAGAACAACTCTCGTGCTCTGTATGTTACTGGCCACACTACAAAGATAATCATCCGTATAAGGGTACGGGAAAGCAGGCTGAATGTCACATCTGTAGCCGTTCTTGGGATATTGACTATCGGTCAAGTTCCACCACTTCTTACAGTGCCCTTGAAACTTGAGATCTTCTTGTCCTCGTAGATCCGTTTCGAGTTTCCGTAAAAACTTCTTCATCTTCTCCTTGTCCAGGTTTCTCACCAGCTTCAGGTATTGGTAGCCTCTTCTTCGGTTAAGATCCTCAATCCTTTTTTTCGAGTGATCAATAGTCTCACGTAGAACTTCCAGCATGAGGGTTTTTGACTTCCTCATAATTGAGTTCCTTTTAAACTCCGTCGGGATCCTCACCATGTTCTTGATGAACTTCGGAATCACAGACTCGTGTAGACATAATGTCAAAAAATTTAAGTCGCTGATTCTCCGTACGTATTTCACTTGCAAGTTGACGAAATCCTTTGATGTTGCACACAATTCTTGATTCAGGATTGTGGAAATCACGTAAGTAATGGCTGTAAACGGGAGGTTCTTCATTATGTACAATAAAATCCGGTTATCACTCCCTTTAGTTTTTGCCGATAAGTAAAATTGAATAAATTGAATAAAAACAACGTGTGTTTTCTACTCGGACGTTTCGGGTCCCGACCCTTTATCAACGAGTTTTGGCATCAACTGCAGTTACAAGTGGTTTTATATACTTCAGACATCTATGCGGTGTGACCATTTAATACCATTCAGAC
This sequence comes from Prostheceraeus crozeri, assembly GCA_907163375.1. Taxonomy (NCBI): domain Eukaryota; kingdom Metazoa; phylum Platyhelminthes; order Polycladida; family Euryleptidae; genus Prostheceraeus; species Prostheceraeus crozeri. The sequence goes on from CAJQUW010014428.1 coordinate 341,841, forward strand.
AGCTCATCACATCGATTCAACACCGGTCTTCTACGCTTAATCCAACGAGCTTCTAACAACGCAATATCAAGCGGTCTCTTCACGCATTCAAGAATATTGACATCAAAATCTTCAATACCATCACACTCACATTCACGAACATGGACGCTCAGCGCACTCCTATCATCCTTATGCCTAATGCTGCGGTTGTGCTCTAAGTATCGAGCTCTAAAGTTCCTACAAGTCTTGCCTATATAATTACCATCACACTTTTTACAAACGAATTCATAGACAACATTGCTCACACTGCAATCAAATTCCATCGGTAAACTGGCACACACATCACAATTTTCGTGCTTGTTCCTATCTTTCTTTATCTGAAAAATATCTTTTAATTTTTTACTACTATTATTTACTACATTTATATCAAGGTCATATTTTTGAACTAGACTGTTTATTTTTCTATTTAGACTATCACTAACGAAAGGCATCTGTAGATTACAAACTCGCTTTTTATCATGATTTCGCTTTTTTCTTCTATTTTTGCGACTGCAGTTCAAATCTCTATCACTGTAGCCATTTCCTTTTAATTTTTTCTTTACTTTGTCTGTTGCTTCTATCTGGTCAGATGCTAAATTGCATCTCTCGTTTGCAGTGCTGATTGAATTTATCACAAAATTCGTTTTAATGTGGTTTGGCACCCAGCTATTTTTATTTAAGCAATTATCTGAACTAATTTCTTTAGTATAATGCTTGTAATTTACGACATTATTTGCAATCCAAATGGTTACATCTAAAAAGTTCAATGCTTTATTTGGTACTTCTAAAGTGAAATTTATAGATTCGGTCACCGAGTTGAAGGCCTTAATAATTTCATCGAATATTTTTGCTTCGTTCGGAAATGGGCCCATCACGATATCATCGATATATCGTCTATAAAACTGAGGCCTAATGTTATTATTCCGTAAGGCTGTTAGCGCCGTATTCTCTATATAATCCATAAAAATTACAGCGAAAGGAGGAGCGTAATGAGTCCCCATAGGAACTCCACTAACTTGCAAATAGACTTTATTATCAAAAGAAATTTCATAATTGTAAGTTATAAATTTTAGACATTTTTCAAAATTATCAGGGGATAATCCGAGATTATCAATTTGGGACCAATGTTTACGAGCAAAGTTATTGACTACTTCCAGTGCTAGTTCTAGGGGAATACTAGGATAGAGGGAAATGACATCCAGGGAAATAAAGATTTCCGAGTTATTCAGATCACTTAGATTCTTGATACTATTAATTAATTCCTTAGAACTATTTAAATGTGCATTCACAAATTCTAGTAATTGATTAAGAATTCTGCTACATATCCAGTCTATTTTCTCAGTTGGTGTATTCCTCACAGAGGCAATAGGTCTCATAGGGTAGGCTCCATTCGATTGGGGCTTGTGGTCTTTAATAAACGTGCTAAATGCTGCAGGTTTGGCTCCTGAGACCAACAGTCGCTCTAAATCACTTTTACACAAAGTATTTTTAAAACAGGACCGAACTATTCTATTAGCTTGTTGTTCAATCTGCAGACATTTCGACATTTTACGAGGCTTGTATACTTTTTCTTCTTTTAGCAATTGACTCGTACTATCTATAAAACTATCTTTATCGGTCACGCATAAACGCTTACTCTTGTCAGTTGGTACAACCACCAAGCTTTCATTATTAAGGAACTTTTTAGTTTCTTTTATTTGATATTGAACATCACGATACGGTTTAGACTTTTTTGTGAATTCTACTTCCTTCTTAACTTCGTTCATAACTTCATATTTAAAAGCGTTTAGCTTATTTTCGGCTTCTCTATCCAGATGTTTAGGAAAGCGCACAGTATTTCGATCAAATGGAATTATTAAGCTCTTATCAGTAGCATTGTCTACGAAACAATTTTGCCAACGTAATTTATATGTAAGTTTATCTAATTCTAATTCCACATTCTCTAAGAAAGTTTTATTTAGAACAGGCGGAGCACGAAACTCGGGTCCCTTTTCTAAAAGGCGACTGCATACCATAGGTACTTGCTTACCACTATCATTAGTAAACTTCACTCTTTCAGCATCCAGAACAACTCTCGTGCTCTGTATGTTACTGGCCACACTACAAAGATAATCATCCGTATAAGGGTACGGGAAAGCAGGCTGAATGTCACATCTGTAGCCGTTCTTGGGATATTGACTATCGGTCAAGTTCCACCACTTCTTACAGTGCCCTTGAAACTTGAGATCTTCTTGTCCTCGTAGATCCGTTTCGAGTTTCCGTAAAAACTTCTTCATCTTCTCCTTGTCCAGGTTTCTCACCAGCTTCAGGTATTGGTAGCCTCTTCTTCGGTTAAGATCCTCAATCCTTTTTTTCGAGTGATCAATAGTCTCACGTAGAACTTCCAGCATGAGGGTTTTTGACTTCCTCATAATTGAGTTCCTTTTAAACTCCGTCGGGATCCTCACCATGTTCTTGATGAACTTCGGAATCACAGACTCGTGTAGACATAATGTCAAAAAATTTAAGTCGCTGATTCTCCGTACGTATTTCACTTGCAAGTTGACGAAATCCTTTGATGTTGCACACAATTCTTGATTCAGGATTGTGGAAATCACGTAAGTAATGGCTGTAAACGGGAGGTTCTTCATTATGTACAATAAAATCCGGTTATCACTCCCTTTAGTTTTTGCCGATAAGTAAAATTGAATAAATTGAATAAAAACAACGTGTGTTTTCTACTCGGACGTTTCGGGTCCCGACCCTTTATCAACGAGTTTTGGCATCAACTGCAGTTACAAGTGGTTTTATATACTTCAGACATCTATGCGGTGTGACCATTTAATACCATTCAGACAGCTCATCACATCGATTCAACACCGGTCTTCTACGCTTAATCCAACGAGCTTCTAACAACGCAATATCAAGCGGTCTCTTCACGCATTCAAGAATATTGACATCAAAATCTTCAATACCATCACACTCACATTCACGAACATGGACGCTCAGCGCACTCCTATCATCCTTATGCCTAATGCTGCGGTTGTGCTCTAAGTATCGAGCTCTAAAGTTCCTACAAGTCTTGCCTATATAATTACCATCACACTTTTTACAAACGAATTCATAGACAACATTGCTCACACTGCAATCAAATTCCATCGGTAAACTGGCACACACATCACAATTTTCGTGCTTGTTCCTATCTTTCTTTATCTGAAAAATATCTTTTAATTTTTTACTACTATTATTTACTACATTTATATCAAGGTCATATTTTTGAACTAGACTGTTTATTTTTCTATTTAGACTATCACTAACGAAAGGCATCTGTAGATTACAAACTCGCTTTTTATCATGATTTCGCTTTTTTCTTCTATTTTTGCGACTGCAGTTCAAATCTCTATCACTGTAGCCATTTCCTTTTAATTTTTTCTTTACTTTGTCTGTTGCTTCTATCTGGTCAGATGCTAAATTGCATCTCTCGTTTGCAGTGCTGATTGAATTTATCACAAAATTCGTTTTAATGTGGTTTGGCACCCAGCTATTTTTATTTAAGCAATTATCTGAACTAATTTCTTTAGTATAATGCTTGTAATTTACGACATTATTTGCAATCCAAATGGTTACATCTAAAAAGTTCAATGCTTTATTTGGTACTTCTAAAGTGAAATTTATAGATTCGGTCACCGAGTTGAAGGCCTTAATAATTTCATCGAATATTTTTGCTTCGTTCGGAAATGGGCCCATCACGATATCATCGATATATCGTCTATAAAACTGAGGCCTAATGTTATTATTCCGTAAGGCTGTTAGCGCCGTATTCTCTATATAATCCATAAAAATTACAGCGAAAGGAGGAGCGTAATGAGTCCCCATAGGAACTCCACTAACTTGCAAATAGACTTTATTATCAAAAGAAATTTCATAATTGTAAGTTATAAATTTTAGACATTTTTCAAAATTATCAGGGGATAATCCGAGATTATCAATTTGGGACCAATGTTTACGAGCAAAGTTATTGACTACTTCCAGTGCTAGTTCTAGGGGAATACTAGGATAGAGGGAAATGACATCCAGGGAAATAAAGATTTCCGAGTTATTCAGATCACTTAGATTCTTGATACTATTAATTAATTCCTTAGAACTATTTAAATGTGCATTCACAAATTCTAGTAATTGATTAAGAATTCTGCTACATATCCAGTCTATTTTCTCAGTTGGTGTATTCCTCACAGAGGCAATAGGTCTCATAGGGTAGGCTCCATTCGATTGGGGCTTGTGGTCTTTAATAAACGTGCTAAATGCTGCAGGTTTGGCTCCTGAGACCAACAGTCGCTCTAAATCACTTTTACACAAAGTATTTTTAAAACAGGACCGAACTATTCTATTAGCTTGTTGTTCAATCTGCAGACATTTCGACATTTTACGAGGCTTGTATACTTTTTCTTCTTTTAGCAATTGACTCGTACTATCTATAAAACTATCTTTATCGGTCACGCATAAACGCTTACTCTTGTCAGTTGGTACAACCACCAAGCTTTCATTATTAAGGAACTTTTTAGTTTCTTTTATTTGATATTGAACATCACGATACGGTTTAGACTTTTTTGTGAATTCTACTTCCTTCTTAACTTCGTTCATAACTTCATATTTAAAAGCGTTTAGCTTATTTTCGGCTTCTCTATCCAGATGTTTAGGAAAGCGCACAGTATTTCGATCAAATGGAATTATTAAGCTCTTATCAGTAGCATTGTCTACGAAACAATTTTGCCAACGTAATTTATATGTAAGTTTATCTAATTCTAATTCCACATTCTCTAAGAAAGTTTTATTTAGAACAGGCGGAGCACGAAACTCGGGTCCCTTTTCTAAAAGGCGACTGCATACCATAGGTACTTGCTTACCACTATCATTAGTAAACTTCACTCTTTCAGCATCCAGAACAACTCTCGTGCTCTGTATGTTACTGGCCACACTACAAAGATAATCATCCGTATAAGGGTACGGGAAAGCAGGCTGAATGTCACATCTGTAGCCGTTCTTGGGATATTGACTATCGGTCAAGTTCCACCACTTCTTACAGTGCCCTTGAAACTTGAGATCTTCTTGTCCTCGTAGATCCGTTTCGAGTTTCCGTAAAAACTTCTTCATCTTCTCCTTGTCCAGGTTTCTCACCAGCTTCAGGTATTGGTAGCCTCTTCTTCGGTTAAGATCCTCAATCCTTTTTTTCGAGTGATCAATAGTCTCACGTAGAACTTCCAGCATGAGGGTTTTTGACTTCCTCATAATTGAGTTCCTTTTAAACTCCGTCGGGATCCTCACCATGTTCTTGATGAACTTCGGAATCACAGACTCGTGTAGACATAATGTCAAAAAATTTAAGTCGCTGATTCTCCGTACGTATTTCACTTGCAAGTTGACGAAATCCTTTGATGTTGCACACAATTCTTGATTCAGGATTGTGGAAATCACGTAAGTAATGGCTGTAAACGGGAGGTTCTTCATTATGTACAATAAAATCCGGTTATCACTCCCTTTAGTTTTTGCCGATAAGTAAAATTGAATAAATTGAATAAAAACAACGTGTGTTTTCTACTCGGACGTTTCGGGTCCCGACCCTTTATGAACGAGTTTTGGCATCAACTGCAGTTACAAGTGGTTTTATATACTTCAGACATCTATGCGGTGTGACCATTTAATACCATTCAGACAGCTCATCACATCGATTCAACACCGGTCTTCTACGCTTAATCCAACGAGCTTCTAACAACGCAATATCAAGCGGTCTCTTCACGCATTCAAGAATATTGACATCAAAATCTAAATATATATAAAATATTTTTCTCGCCTATTTTGCTTTTTGCATTGTATTTTTAGGAATTGTCTCTTTAATATCACTCTGAATGTCTTCATCTGTACTTTTCCCAAACCTTCTGCTGGCAGTCATCGTGCACGTGCGTCAATCGTTGATTTGCAAGTAACAACGATTATGTCATAGATAATGCATAGATTTGAGGTCATTATTTGCCATAATTACCGAGAGCCGAAGGCTCGAGGTTATTATGACAAATAATGACTGAAGAAATCTATGCATTATCTGTTAAAATGCATGACTTTTTCCCAGAAGTCTGCACCAGGTTAATAATCTCCATCCACGATAATAATTACCTGCTTCGTAGAACTTATTAACCTATATACATTGAAAGCCTGACAATATCATGCATTATGAAGCTACGTATAAACCTATAAAATATGGAGTCCATGCATACAACATGCAATAATTCAAAATTTGAACAAGATAGATAAATTTTGATTTTGAGGTCTATGAAACGTCAATGATAGCGGTAATGATCACACTGCTGAAAACTGGAGGTGACCTTGATCAGATCATAAACATTCTACGCTCATCCGAAATGAAGGTGCCTCTAACTGTACATACAGACAATCTGATATATTTCTACGAATCCTATGAAATGTCATGGAATTTTATGGAAATTTGCAGAGGCCGCCCGATCATTATGCCGTGACAGTGATAATGTGTGTGATATCACACATTATTCTACAATGAAAGTGTGTTGTATTACTGATATCTGGCTTTACACGGCTCGTAGAAAGTCCTTGTACTTTTACTTAATGTACGTGACTGGTACATTAAGTAAAAGCACGCGGACTGTATGACTGTGTAAAGCCTGATATCAGTGATGTATTTAATTCTTATTTCACGAACAATAATGTCTACAGTACATTAAACGTTTAGTGTACTGTACACATGAAATCAGTTATAGAAATATAGATTTTCATAGAATCACCCTGTACTTGCATTTCGCCTTGCCGATGTTGTCCAGCAAACAACTCCTTCCCTTCTTTCTCAATACCCATTCGTTTGTCTTCCTATGGGTCTATTTGATGTTCAGCATGCGCCTATAGCAGCACATCTCAAACGCGTTTATCTCTTTGACGTCACCGTTTATCAGGGTCCACATTTCTGACCCATACCTGAACACTGACCAGACATAGCATTCCATCATCCTGAGTCGAATGATGAGGCTCAAATGTGAATTCGACATGATCCCTCTCATATCCGCATATTGGGATTTTAATCTGCCAATCCTCCTCCTCGATTCCTGTTCCGTTTTCCCATCATCTGTGACACATGAGCTAAGATACGCAAATGATCTAACTTGCTCCACATTCTGTCCATTTACGGTCGGAGAGATAGACTTAACAACTTGGTCTTTGTTATTGCCTTTGCTTATCACCATGGCCTTAGTCTTGGTTGGATTGATTCTCAGCCGTAATTGATTCTCATTTACGATTAAGAGAATCCTCTGGAAATCATCCTTATTCCACAAGAAGGGAATAAGTGACCGCACTGTGCGACAACTAAAATCTCGGTTAGTTATCCTTTCATCGATGTGTGTCTGTCAAGACACTGAACAAGTTACTGAAAATACTCGCGTTAGTCAATAAATGCGGGTTTCCAGCAAGTGTCAATAACCGAGTGGCCACCGCTAATAAATAATGAAGTGATCTGGTTGGTTTTATAAAGATGTTGAAATAAACACTCCAATAAGTGTCTCAAACGACTGTCGTGTGACGCAAATATATTTATAAAATATAACTGAATAAACACAGTGCTAATCAAGCCATAAAAAAGCAAAAGAAATCAATGTGTGCCTAGAAATGGCCTCGATTTGTTGCGAAGACATAAAGTTGAACCTATGTGACATGGCGATGCTGCGATGAAAACATTAGCGACTGACAGCTTCAGATTTCTTTCTCACAGAATGCGCGTGCGTCTTTACTGTATCGAATGGCTTTGCACAACAGGTCCGACTTACTTCCCAACACTATGGATTCTTATAGCATTGCCTTAATTATTGGAAGACAACGCGTGTCTAAAAACCTCAATTTCCAGCTCGATTCATAAGCCATTACGCAACCATTGATTTTCTGTGGTTCTGTTGCTCTTTTATTGTCGGTCTGTGACCATATCAGGGATGCCTTAACAGAGAATTTTCTCTCTACCACTTAGCGCCGCATTGTGCAATTTTAAAATGTTTGAGTGAGGAGAGACAATTGATGGAGAGACACTACCGCCGTTAGTATTTCCCCAACTTCAACAATGTAGTATGTATGAAAGTATGAAGATGCGTGCGCCTTTACAATTGCGTTCTCGTGGAATAAGTTAGTTATTGCACAGTACGCTAAGTCTCGCGCTTCGCGCTCGACTTAGCGTACTGTGCAATAACTATTACTTAGTCTCATCTATCAGAACTGTGTCATCTGCGTATCTAATAGAGTTTATTCTTATTCCGCCCACCTACATTCCAATATTTGATATTCTCTCTTCGTATTCTCGGAGAATCCATTCGCTGTACAGATTGAAGAAACTTGGTGACAACATGCTGCTTTGTTTGACTACTCAATTGATCCTTGTGTATTCCGTAACATCGTTGCAGATCCAACATTTTTTTGTGTTGCACTTTATCGAATGTTTTCTGATAGTCAATAAAGCATAAATACACATCCCTTTGAACCCGCAAGCATCTTTCACATAGTATCCTCAAAGTGAATATAGCTTCACGAGTTCTTGTGTCTGAGCGAAATCCAAACTGCGTTTATCCAACTTCTTTGTCTATTTCTCGATACAGTCGTTTGAGGATTATCTTCAGAAACAACTTTATTCCATGCCACATTATCAGGGCTGCCACTCTTCCGGTTTTAACCGGATTTCCGGGTTTTTTAGATAAACTAAGTAGTGAGAGTTCTGCCACAAATAATTTGGATTTTGAAAAATTTGAATTTTGAAAGGGGCGCTTCAAGATTGTGAAATGGCCCTTTTAAGATTGTGAAGGGGCCCTTTATGATCGTGAGAGGGCCCTTCTGAGACTGCGAAGTGTCCCTTTTGCGATTGTGAAGGGGCCCTTTAGGATCGTGAGGGGCCTTTCAAGATCGTGAGGAGTCCTTTTGAGACTGCGAAGGGTTCCTTTTGAGACTTCGAAGGGACCCTTTTGAGATCGTGAAGGGGCCCTTTAAGATCGTGAGGGGCCCCTTCAAGATCGTGAGGGGCTCTTTTGAGATTCTGAAGGGGCCCTTCCAAGATCGTGAGGGGTCCTTTTGAGGCATCGAAGGGGCCCTTATGAGATTGTGAACAGAGCCGTTAAAGATCGTGATAGGAGCCTTTTTAGATGGTAAGGGGCATATAGTATTGAGACCGGCACCTTAAAAGATAAGAGCATGTGCGGCCTTTTTAGGTTATATAGGGCTCTTTAGAATTATGAACTGGCTTATACAGATTGTTAGGGGATTTAATGACCCTGTAATGTTTAAGGGTGATCAAATTGAAAGCTGATGCTTTCTAAAAATCATCATGAGTCATCATGCTGACTCAGCCCCCCCCTCTGGAAGGAAGTGGCCAAGGATGTGCTGGAAGGGATCGGACCGAGAGAAGGAAACCTTTCCCCCCCTCCTGTCAGACTTCCATCTTGGGTCGAAGTGATCGTAGAAAGTCGTGAGATAGCTCGTTTGAAAGCTAAGAGTGAGACCAATGCAGTGGAAGGCATCGTTTGTCCAAGTGTTCTTTGGTTTAGAGTGGAAAGTGACTTGAAAATGTCAGGAATCTCCGAAAAACGACAGAGTTAGAAAGTGGAGCTTTTGGATGTTTTGGAATCAGAAAGGTCGTATTTCGGGGTGAAGGAGTGTCTGGATTGACAAACGGAGGGCAGATTCGGACTCTACGTACAATGTTACATGAATAGGGTGATTTTCAAGTCAATCGGAGAGAAAAGTGCTAACCTTCACTATGGGGCTCCGACACTTAGGATTTTTCGTGAAAAAAAACTTCAAAATGTCAGAATTGAGATCCGAGACCCCTCCCATCGTGTTTCTCGTCAAAAGTTGGGTCCGTGATGTGTCGATGAAAATACAACCCCCCCTCGAGTCGAACTTTGTCAAAAGTTATGTTTTGACCAAAGTTGCTCAGAAACATGTGAAACAAACTTCTATCAAGGTTTGGTATTGAAATTCGCACAAAAATTTTTACGAAATTTTTTTCTTGTTAGAACTCTGTCATTCATGCTATGTCTCAGATGTGATAGGAAAAAGATGACAGATGCAGTAGAGTTTACGAATGAATTTTGTTCACTACGTTTTCATCGAGAGTCTTCGAGATGTGATTAGGGACTGCATCATCTCATTTCATCATGAAAAGGCAGAATTAAAATTTGTTATCGCTAAAGGTTACTTAGTTTTCCAACAGCTCATGGACAGTTTGATGAATAAAGATGTGAAAGGACGATTAGTTGCAGAGATTGAATTTGAGAAAGTGACTGATGAACATGCGGGCGAACGTGTAGTGTTTCATTTTGCATCCTATTCTGCAGAGACGATACATGATCCTAAAGATTTCTATCAACGACACATGGCAAAAATTGCATCTCGACTAGATTCATTTCAAGAGCATGGATCCAACTTGCTCTTATGTAGCGTGGAGCGCAATTGATGTAAATAATAGTTTGCTTCATAATTTATTTTGCTAATCTTCGGTAGGGTGTTTCTGATAGTTTTCAGGTTTTGTTATTTTCTCGGAGCACTTGTCCAACTTTAATATATTATTTCTTAACCTTCTGTGCGAGTGGCCAAGGAAGAGAATGGAAGACTATCGATTTCGCCTTCCCTATAAAAACAGCAGGACACGCGCCGGCGAGACCTCTAATCGTGCATTCGTCAAGGCAAGGCGTTAGGAGTGAGAGGGAGAGAGAATTCTACGATACATGCTCGCGCGCATGCGCTGACTGGGGGCAAATCAACAACATCAAAACGCTCACGAGAAGAAGGAGTGAACGGACACAAACACTTAATCCATTATCAGTGATGTGACTTGACTGTGAACGCTTAAACGGACCTCTTGAGGGCCACCTGCATTCCTTCTCAAGAAAAGTGAATGTTACACACGCAAATTATTGTTTTTTGTTTCTCAACTTTATGTTTTGGGGATAATTAAACCTCACCCATAACACTTATGTCGCATAAAACACATTCATGTTCAACTCAATGTGCTAAACTAGATTTGACTACAAGATTTGGGGAAAGCAATCATGAGTCAGTCGTCCGCGTGCCTCCTTTTCCCTGCCGCAACGAAGTCAGGGGAGAAACTGAGTTCTCTGATTGGCTGTCTAGTGTCAAGTGTGGATTCGCAGGAGCCTATAAAAGCAGTCATCTCCCCATTTTCTCTTCATTTCATTCTCTTGACTTGAAAAGCGTGTGTGACTTGCTCAAGCCATTCTCCGTCTCAATTTTGTCTGATTCAATCCTGTTTCCAAATTTACAAGTGAGTGTCATGACTGTGGCCTAAACCTTACCAACATTTTAGAAGAGAGGCGCAGGAGAGTGTGTGGCCGATGATTGTACAAGCCTATTTTGTTGAACCATCGCCACCGCCGCCTCCACCACCTAGACGCTTTACCTTCAAGTCCTTTAAGGAATTGAAACTTAATTCGGGTCCTAAGCCCAAGACATTTAATTTACTGGACGATGACGAAGACTTAGACTTAGGTAATAAGCTTTAAATCATGCGAACGCAGCAAAAGGTCCTCTTAAGGGCCACCTCATATGTCACAGCTAGACATTTTAGAAGACGTTGTGAGGGAAAAGGCTCTTATTCCCACTAAACTGTTGCAGTTGTGGCCAGAAAATAAAACTTATTATAAACCTTTGTATCGCGGCACTCGCTGCTTCATTTTACAAAGCAAGTATTGTAAAGTAACTTCAGGAGTGACAGTTGAACAGTCAGTTGAAACAGAATTGTCAACGCTAGGTGCAGGCTTTTATTCCTTTCATATTGAGGTGCCTGCTGTTTATGTGGGACCTCATCAATCTGACGGTAATTTGATTTCTCTCAATTTTCGCATTGCTCAAATTCATCATCAACCTGAATTAACAGGTTTTGATCACATTGAGAAAGTCATTGATTATTGTGTCAAAGAGTGTCAAGAACCTGTCACCAAACCTAAACGTCGTCGTGCATCAAAGAAAGATGGTGTTATCGCCAAAGAGAAATCTTAAGTATTCTAATCAGTTAGTTTGTAGTGAATGTAGAAAACGCGGTCTTCCGCGTTATATTCAAATAAAACATTGTCATCATGTTGTATGTATCTTTTGTTATGTAAAGGAGAGACATCCTTGTAAAGTTCCTGCTCAATGTATTATCTTGTAATTAAGTCTTTTTGATATTGCAGGTTGTCATCTTCATAGACAGTGAGGGGACGCCAATGCAGGAGTTGAGTGCTATTGCAATGAGGGAAAGGGATCAAGTTGTTAGTGTATATCATAGATTTGCCTACTGTCCTCCACACAAAGACGAATGGTCACGACGTCATATGCATGGACTTGATCCTTCTATTTGGATTCATATTGGATTTGTAAATGAAACGTATTTGATAATTGATTTCAAACGATGGCTGTCAGGTTTTCATATTGTTAAAATATTAGGAAATGATTCTGAACGAGAAGCAGCAACACTTCAGTTGCACATTGATAATTTATATTTACCATGTTGGGTAGATCGTGTAAGACAAGAAATGCATTAGAGATGAAATGATTTTTGATATAGCTGTATGTTTCGGTGAGAGACATCACCTTTACAGACATCGGTGAGAGACATCACCCAGTCATTGAAGCAATATGAAATCTATAGTCACAACGTTTATGATGACGCATCGTACCTTAAGTAACCACATGTGTCATTTTACTCTTGATCAACAAGGATTCGATGGATTTTTACAAGATTGGAAACTTACATTTAAAATGAAGATGAATGATATGAAAGTAGTGGTAACTGAAAGCCTTCCTCTCTTCAAAAAATTGATAGAGAGTTAACAACCTCAAGATGTGAAGGGTAGACTCGTTGCTTATATTGAGTTGAAAGATTTGCAAAAACCACTTTTTTTTGGATCCTATTGCTCAGAATGGATTACTGTTAGTGATCAATTTTATACTCGACATATGGAGAAAATGGAAGAGACGATGGAAGGAAATGCATACGTTGTCAGACATATCATGATTCAACTGAGTGTGTTTACATCCACGACTTTGTTTGATCGTCAACATGTGTAAATGAAATAAGAACTAGTTCAATGAATCATTCGTTTTATTAACCCTTGTCAGTGTGGGTGAGCACTAGAGTAAATGAGTCATTCTGCTTGGTGTGGGAGATGAATAGGTCTTTGTGCGGTAAAACGGGCGTGTTGTAACATTAGTCATTCTGCTTTGTTACTCATAGGTCTTTGCTAAAAGGGGCGTGTCACTAAAGTCTTTGTGAGGACTAGAACGACTTTGTATATAAATAGGGAAGGCTTCCACCCACGCGATGAAAAGTTCACGTGTGATAACTATTGTCACGTAACAAAGACAGGGAAAACGTGAAAAGGGAAACGCATGTGATTGGATCTGGGTGTGGTTATAAAACGAACGACTGAGCTCATGGCAATCATTTCCGTCCTTGTGCTAACCATGCAGTTGCTCGAAGCCATCAACTCCTCTGCTCTCGCACTGGGTACACCGAACTCCCTTACTTAAACATCGGGTAAAAATGCTTTCAATCAAAAGATAACTCATCACGGAAAAGTCGTTACCATAAAAACACCAAGTCATTGGATGGATTATCTAAAGGTTATCTCAACACAGTATGGACTCGCTGTATGTGTACCGTTAGACTATCGGACACGGTTACAATTCAATACTGTTGAAACATTCATGAAAGAAAATCTCACCATTCCCAAAGAAATTGTTCGACACAAAGGGAAGCGGCCACAAGTTCCCATCATGGAAAGAAGATACATCTATGTTCATATGGATAGACACTGTCTCATCATCCATGAAAAGGAGGGCAGCGAATTCGACTTACTCAATTGCAAACCTCTCCCCATTTTTGGGAAAAGGATTCTACTCCTTCGAAATTAAAATTCAAACCATCTACATGGGTCCGCGCAGTGACGGAAGGTTGTTTACGTTGAATCCCCCGGTCTTAATGAGACCAAGGCCTAACTGCCACCGTATCAAGAAAGAAAAAATTTACACTCACCATGCCACACATGAACACCACTCTCCTTCTTTCTTAGGCATTACATTCTTCACTCAGGTTTGAATCATGATCATGTGGAAATTATCAGCATGCCTCTATGTGTCATGGAAAAGTCAGTGTTTTACATTTCATGATACGAAACGTCAACTTCAGATAATTCTAGAACGCTTTCAACTACGAAGGTTGCATCGCGCTATCCTATCCAACTCTTGCCGTGTCATTAACGTAGGAGAAGGCATTGTATTGATTCGCATTCAAGAGATGATTCTACATAATGATCACTGCTACATCGTGATTCCAAAGCCCTCATGGGAAAGTATAGAAGGGAAGTTCACTCAACCCTCATGTCTTTTGTGAATCATGCTCCCCATCCGCATCATCAACGCCATGCGCGAAATGAATCTCGGAAGAGACATCGATTTAGAACAGTTGCACATCCATCTTCCCGATTCATCGTATCATCGCGATCGTCCACAAATGTTGGTCATTCGCATGAGCAACGGTCGAAATCTTCAAATCTTTCGATGCGGCAAAATCCAAGTCCTAGGAAACCTTTCTCATTTCGTGATGCAGTCCATGTGTTACGAAGTCGTCAAGAAAATGCGAACACTCATGCCTCATCTACGTCTCAGTCCCCTGACATTGAAGAATATAGTAGTGTCTGTTCAATTGAAGATGTTAGTGAATCTAGCAAACATTAAAACCAGTAATCATTGTATATTTTATGAAGCTGAACTCTTTCCTGCTGCTCTGATTCGGAAGTGGCATCGTGTACATATTGCAGTGTTTCACAACGGACATTGTATCATGACCGGTTTACGTAACATCAGTAAAGTAGCTGACATTATTAAATCTTTAATGCGTTATCTGTGTGAGTCACAGTTAATAGAATCGTGTTAATCACATGATGTGTTTAAATAAGTCATCGCAATGAACTATCGCCCATACACATGTCGGTGAAAAGGTCATCAACAAGGTTCATCGCTTTATGAGTCAGCGCTATTTATAGACATGAAATGACGCCCACACACACACATACACTTGTCGGTGAAAAGGTCACGCTGTCTGACGTGAGGCGCCATCGCTTTGTCTGATGAATAACGCCCACACACGTGTCGGTGAAAAGGTCTTATCTAACTGACTGGTGCTTTGCCACTTCATGAGTCAGAGCTATTTATAGACATGAGTCAGCAAAGTGGTTGATGTTTCCTAAGCCGAAGAAAGTTTCATGATGTTACATTCGTCGGAAATATTGAGGATGTTCACTTTTTAACTTACAAACTCTGACATGGTTATGACTTTATTTTATACTTTACCTATCTTGCAAACAGTGAAATGCTTGTCACTTTATTTTACACTTTGCCTATAAATTGCTAAAGTCCATAATCTTTGGGGATAGGGTTACCTACGGTTGGATTGAGGGATTTAGGGTTTTATATAGCACAAGCGAATGTTAACCGTTAGTGTATAGTACATTTATTAACTTAACTATTTGTGAATGACATTGTTCCTAACATTACAAACAATTACTTTATTTCTAACTTTACAAACAGTGAGATGATTCTAACTTCATTTTATTCTTCACCTATCTTACAAACATTGAAATGCTTGTCACTTTATTTTATACATTACCTATCTTGCAAACTCTGAAATGATTCTAACATCAATTCAAACTTTACAATCATCAACTTTATTTCTAACCCTACCCATCTTACAAAACTTTTACTTCTGTCTATTGAGTGAGAATCCCATCTTTATGTCATAAGAAAAACGAGACAGTCTGTACATGATATGTTATTGAATGAAAGACATTTCATCATAGTCACACATAGTTAATACTATACACGGACAAAACAAAGTCACTGATGTGTGCGGAGAAAACAAAGTCACTGATGTGCCGGAAACTGTACAGGGGCAAAGCAAAGTCAGCAAAAGCACTGGATACCCCATCGATGATATGTTGTGATCAGGAGTTGGACGCATGTTACAAGGCGCTCACTTACAACATCCCATAGAAAACGCTATGGAGAGAAAAACAAAACATCAACCACAACAGAGAGGAAGCATACATCATCATACATCGTCGGACGGAGGAAGAGAAAGTTTCTGTCTCTTGGGTGGAGGTAGATGTGTGTCTGGATGGCCATACGGTAATGAGTGGCTAGGACTTATCCAGCATCGCTTGTCTTCCCAAGCAGAGAGTGCCCGTTTCCTAAACGTTGTTGTCGTGACTTCGTGTACCTTTGATTTTAAAATCGTCGTATTGACTGAACTTATTTTACTTGAATTTATAGCATCTCGATAGTCTCTATGTGTCATTTTCCTAACGATGGACTTCGAGATGCCTTTCGCCAGTTTTATGGAAGGCTCTGATGATTTTAACTTCAAGGAGTACATCTTGGGGCGAAGCAAGATCACCTCTTCTATCCTATTGCCGGCGCATTCATCTTTGAAGCAACCGAGCTTTGCTTTATTTAAGGTCGAGTAAAGCGGATGCTCTGTGGGATAGTTGAAGCTATCAAACTGTGGCTTTAGCTGGTGCAGAATATCTTCCTTACTGACTCCTTTCCTAGTGGTGAGTGCGAGGAAAAAGCTATCAGTATCCCCGCCTACCAATTCTGCATGATGGATGAGTGGGCATGATTTTATCGTGTGGTAGTAGAGGTTGTACATCTCAAGCTTGGAGTGATCTAAAACGGCTTGACCTATGTAGATGGGTTTGCACAACTCTACTTTGGGTTTTATCATCGTAATGCCGGCCAGATCTTCGGTAATGACATCAGCATATACAAAGAGTGGCGAACGATGCATTTTTTTAGCTACCTCAGGATCAGTCACCAAATTATAATTGATTCGTTTTCTTACATCCTCCATGGTTTTACCAAAGAGGGAATTGTTCTTAAATTTGAAGAAATCCTTTTCAAAAGGATTCTTGGAGGCAGCACGTTTCTGGCTATTAAAATCTATGTAAGGCTTCAAAAAGGCCTTTTGATGAAATTGAACACCCCTATGCACTTTTTGTAACTGCATGCCCATCCTTAAATAGAATTTGAGAATCTTGTAATGATAAATGTAATGTTCTTTATCATACTAGGTGAGCAGCAGCTTTCTAGCAGGATTATATTTCAGTTTATTTTCTCCTTCATACTTAGATTTTAGTTGCTCCATGAAGGGAGAATGCATATCTTCAGTCACTATACCAGACTCCGGAGCAAGAGGAAAGTCTGATGTCTTATTCTTAATGCAGTGAGGATAGGTGAGGTCGACTTCAAACAAATAACCTATGTCGGCCTCATCTTCGAGTCCTAAAATGTGCTGGGGGTTGGAAAAGTGCTCAAGCCAAGCAAAGTGGGATTGTGGCAAAGGTTTCGACAGTGCACTTCCATATACATAAATTATTTTGGTCGATGTACATCAGGTGGTTGTCAAATTCACCATCGACTTTTTCATTGACAGCATGCTTGTTGACAAACGTCAGTCCACCTAGGATCCCGCGTTCAAACATGGTGTACATTTCGGGATCGTCTAATAAATGTATTTTTTCCCTAGTCATTTTAAAAGCTGACTCGTAGGACAACCCCGGTAAACTAATGTAATGGACGGGGTCCAACACGTCCTGCTCCAGTGTAACTTTCCTAAAAGCCTCAAAGACATCGACTAAGAGTAAAACATCTAGTTTTAAGTAGGCAAGCATATAGTCACTAAACGAGTGACAACCTAATTCTTGCCATGCCTGCTGTGCATGCCTATAGTCATCAGGCGAACAGTCCTCACCCGTCAAATCGTTCTTAAATTTATCAATGGACGGAAGGGATGTTTCTTTCAATGTGTCCATTGAACTAAAATAACTATAAGGAAACATTTCTTTCCTTCGCATGAGACTGTCACTAATAGTAGGATAGTCTTTCTTTAAATTTTGTGTGAGGGGAAGTGAGTCTAAATTATTAGCCAAAGTGGGTAAGGAAGAAGACATAAACTGGAAACTGTCCATAAACTTAACGTCATAAAAGACCGGTTTCCCCTCCTTCGTCTTGTCAACATGGACTTCTGCTGACAGAGACATGAATTTTTCCTTACGCTATGACGTTCATCGACCATGACTTCATATGTCCTAGACCATGGCGAAGAAGAATATGCGCATCATAACATTTAAAGTTATGAAAGATGACGGGGAGCGTTCGCCGTTTAAGCCTAAGTGAGATATTACACTTACTGCACAAGGCAGACCTAAATTTGCCACTGAGATGGCAATGGTCCCTCACTTTCTTATGCTGCTTCTCATCAAAGGATGACCAGCAGCGGGGACATTCTGTGGTCCTATCAAATTTTAATTTATCGACTTCTGTGAAACACATGGGTTTCCTAGTGAGCTCCGTTTCATAGCGTTGATGAAAACGGGCTTTTTATCTAGAAATTTTAAAAATTCTAAGATGCAGTCTTCACCTTGCCACACATGCAGTTTATTTTGGTTCCTATAGTAAGAATGCCAAACTTCATAACAGGCAATGGCTGCAGGTTGGTGAGTCTGATCTTCACTATCAATATAGCATTCAATATCGGCATAAATGACACAAATGGGACTCAGCTCATTGCCTTTTTCTTCATACCTATAAAATTTGTCTTTGGGCATCACTTCCATTTGAAGCTTACCCCGTGAGCACCACTCGTAATGCTGTTCAAAAAATGCTTTGGATGTGAAACGCCGTGTGCAGCGATCACAATAATAGAAATTATTCCCATAGGTTGCTTGATGATGGTATAACTTTGAAATTTTAGGAATGCCACAATGATGTCATTCTGGGTGGTTGTCGCTATACACTAGGAGATTGACAACCCGGTCGAAGTTACTTTGGCAGTTGTTATACCTAGCACCCTTCAGACCTTTTTCCCAGAGATGGACAACTATCTTAATTTTATTCAATTTTTCAAATTGGATGATGTCCCTAAAATCTAATGTGTTGACATCTAGCTCGTCAAACTTAAGCTCATCCTCCCATTCACGATACACACTTATATCATCATAGTGAAATATGGAGAGGACAGCATACTTCAAACACTGGGACTGACAATCTACATTGATGACAGCCTTTTTGCTAGCCAGTGCTTTGGGTAGGGTGAAACAACCGCTCCCTTGTACATTTTCTAAAAGATTGATTTTGAGATCTACTTTCTCGTTCCCATCAAAGACCAGTCCGCTGTCTCTTTCCAGGAACTTTTCCAGGTTGTTGACGAGATAGGTGGCATGTCTCTCTATCCACTCGTTCACATCACCTATGAGATCAGCAGCACAGGAGGCTATCCTAATCGTCACAGTGGACTCTACTCCCGTACTGCTAGAGACGTAAAACATGCCTTTGAGCAAAAACCTATCTAAACTCGCCAACATTTGATGAATTAAAGCTATATTATTTGACAGGAATGGATGAATATCCTGTATAGGTTCAGAGCTTTCTAACTCATAGTCACGAACGAGCCTCTCAAGGGAGAACTTGCTCAGCCTTAGAGTGAAGTTGTCAGTGTAAAGCTCAGTGGGATGTGTGTGACAGAGTGTGTGCGAAGAGAGAACAAACTCTGTGGGAAAGGTCTTCCGACACGAAGAACAGGAAAAGCCGACGTGTGATGAGGGATGCTTCCTACCTGATGACGTTGGTGGTTGCCTCACACTGCCACGGGATCCGCCTTCGATGTGACTTTGTAAGTTGGTGCTGTTGTAGAACGTACGTCCACAACCCTCACACCTGGGCCGTTGAGGTATCGGTCGGCGCTGAGCTCCTCCCCTGCAGGCATTAGCAGCGGTGTGACGTCTTAAGTTGAAGACTTTGGCAAAAACCTTGCCACACCGCCGGCATCGGAGTTCCTCTCTCTTGTCTTCCTCTTCAATCTCCCTCTCCTCTCCCACTATCTCCAACTCCATTTCCTGCTCCTCCAGCAGTCTCTCCACCGACTTGACGGAGAGGAGAGGGAGTTCGGCCGCTGCTGCAGGTGGCGATGCAGGGATGATGATGGGGCGGGAGGGATTGTCGCCGTCCAGGAGCACCGTCGCCAGATCTGTTGAGAAAAAGGAAAAGAGATTAATAACATACTTCAAGTTTGAAGTCTTAGCCCCCTATTTCCCAATCATGGTTACTTACCATCTAATGAATTAATCTCCGGCAACACCGATGGTCGAGGAGGAGGTAAGAGTGGGACAAATGCCGAAGGTGGAAGGGTCCTTGGCTTGGGTGTCAGAGGGACGTGGCAGCGAAGGGCAGGGACTGGTACAGGTAGCGGAGCAGGCGATGGAGGTGGGGCGATGACGATGCCCGAGGTCTAGAAAGGAGCCTGACCTTGAGCGGAGGTAGACGGGTGGGAAGGTAGGGCCGGAAATTCCTCGCGGTATTTCCACCTCGCGGCTTCCTCCCACTTTTTCATCTCGGCCAAGTCTGTAGAGAGGAAAGAGAGATTAGAGATTGAGACAAGGATGTTAAGCAATCTAAGCATGAGATGTTAAAGATACTTACACTTGCCAAGCCGCTCATAGGCTTCCCCGATTGCTCCTTGGGGGACGGGTTCCCCATTACGAATACATTCATGAACTGAAAAAGAATGACAGCAAAGATAAGCAGAGCTAAAATTTGGATTCTGTTTAAACATGAACAAAATAAGGGAGGGGCTCTTGATATACGTTTAAATGGGATGTCTACCCTAATGATGTTAGTATAGAGTGAGTCAACCTCATCCTTGGTACAAATACCTACATTGCTCGATGGTGGCCTTTTCCATCTCAGCAGCAATGCGGTAATTTTCAATTTTTGCGAATTCCATGATGGACAGTCGATTGTAGATGATCTATGGTAGCTATAAACTTCAATCACTGAAAAGGAAAGAAGAGAATCGTTTCATTTGCCTAGTCAACGTTTATCATGAGAGCAATCATTGAAGTTACATCTAATGAATTACATTTCCCTCCATATCATAAAATCTAACCTTTGTCGAATGGCTGAAGTACTCTGACCTGGCGAGAGAAAGCGTCACGTTGAGTATGAAGTCGAACGCCCAACATGAGCAATGGCTCAGAGGTTTCGGTCTAACAAACGACGAACAACCCGTGCAACGCAATCCCTCTACGGCAGTACCTGCCGTCCCGAAGGAACGCTCGAGCAAAGGAGGTATTACAGCCATGATATGTTTTATGAGCAGAAGTGAATCTCTTGATAGCAAGATACTATTCAACTTGATAACAAGTCAAAACAACCTGATAGCAGGAGCTCACCGACACTCACCTTGTGAAAGATAAATGTGAAGACCAGAGCTGATGCCTTTTATAAGATTTTCCTAAGCGGTGAATGGATTAGACCTCTCGTCCAATCACAGACGAGCTAGAGTTCCCGATGTGCGCACGCACATTAATAACGCGTTATTGAAATCGTCTTAGGCAAAAATGATGTTTAGCAATAGACTCAACCATTGTCCAGAAGTCAATACATTGAAACATGATGATTGCACGATTCGTTTTCATCTACGATTACCAGAAGCTGAGTTGGAAAAGCTTTCGAAAAAAAGTTGAAAAAAAAATTCGATTTTAAACAAGCTCTCATTTGGAAGCGAAACCTTCCACAGATGTGAAAAGGTAGGATCCTAGAGAACAAAGTGCGGTGTTTCCTCAAAAAGAAACCGGATCTCTTCATTCACTTTCATTCCTGAGATAGTCGTCACCAAAGTAGGCTACGATTTAACATTTTCCTCAAAAAAATCCTTTGTGTCGACCAATAGTGCAGAAAATTTCGAAAAAAATTTTTGTGCGAATTTCAACACCAAACCTTGATAGAAGTTTGTTTCACATGTTTCTGAGCAACTTTGGTCAAAACATAATTTTTGACAAAGTTCGACTCGAGGGGGGGTGTTTTTTCATCGACACATCACAGACCCAACTTTTGACGAGAAACACGATGGGAGGGGTCTTGGAGCTCAATTCTGACATTTTGAAATTTTTTTTCACGAAAAATCCTAAGTGTCGGAGCCCCATAGTGAAGGTTAGCACTTTTCTCTCCGATTGACTTGAAAATCACCCTATTCATGTAACATTGTACGTAGAGTCCGAATCTGCCCTCCGTTTGTCCATCCAGACACTCCTTCACCCCGAAATACGACCTTTCTGATTCCAAAACATCCAAAAGCTCCACTTTCTATCTCTGTCGTTTTTCGGAGATTCCTGACATTTTCAAGTCACTCTCAACTCTAAACCAAAGAACACTTGGACAAACGATGCCTTCCACTGCATTGGTCTCACTCATAGCTTTCAAACGAGCTATCGCACGACTTTCTACGATCACTTCCACCCAAGTTGGAAGTCCGACAGGAGGGGGGGGGGAAAGGTTTCCTCCTCTCGGTCCGATCCCTTCCAGCACATCCTTGGCCACTTCCTTCCAGAGGGCCAGACTCAGCAGCGGTGAGTCAGCATGATAACTCATCACTGCTCATTTTGTCCTTCGCCCTGCAATGGGATCACTACTATCCTTTCGTCAATCCTGAAGAAATAGGACGAAACGCAAGAAAATAACGTTTTGAAATAAGAAGTAAATTTGAGTGGGAATGCTTGACGAGAAAGTTGTAAAACGTAATCATGGAGTCTATTATGAATAAAATTCTGATCGCTTTGATGCTCTCCAAAACGTGTCTTTCAAGAAGCGTGCCAGAAAAATATGAAAGAAAAATCTACTAAAAAGTTTCGGGAACACAAGGGAGTGACGAAAGAATATTTTGTACGATCACTTGTTGCAAAAAAGCGGCTAACAGGCGAAGACACCAACGAAAATTTAAATCTCGCAAACAACTACAGAAGTGATGCGGATTTCTTTTCGTGTCGATTTTGCGTTTCGTTGAGTTTTCGTGTAGAAATTCTGCATACCGGTACATTGAAAAATTCTCTCTAATTCTGAAACTACCCCTCCAATTCAAATGAAATGGATTGTAAGGAAAAAGTACACAGATTCACTTGTAGGCTCCATGTTCAATTTCATGGTGATTGGCCAAGTCGATTCTATGGCAAAACAATTCCATTTGTTCTACTGAGTCTATATTATTAATCATACAGTGTGAAACTCATAATGAACGCCAAGAAATTTTGATTCACAAAAACCTCCCTCATCATGAGATTTTGAAATAACATGGATCTGAGAAAAGTTGTAGGGTAATTCCTGTTTGATAATGTAATGCCGAGAAAATGCTTTATACATTCCAGGAGGTTTCGCCTGCAGAGCATTAAATACATCAAAATTCTACTAGTTAAATTCAAAAGGCTGGAGGTTTCGCGTGTAGGGCTTTGAAAATATCAAAATTCTACTAGGGTAGGTGTAGGTAATATGGGACACTTAACGAATATCTTCGAAAACAGATACTTCCTGCAAATATTTTGGAATAATATTGATGTGATCATTAGCTGCAAACATAAAATTTAAGCGAAATCGGCTGCATACTTCCGCTTGTGTGATTAAAACGCAAGTGATATACGAATTTTTGTAAGTCAAAAATGGGGCTGATCTAAAATTTAGATTTCAGTAAAGCTATTATTATATCATCAATCAAGTTTTCTCATGAATTTAGATGCATTGGATATGGAAGCTTGGGTCTTGTGCTATGCTTACAATTTCACTTTTCCAATTTAATAATTTTATCAAATATTTTTATAGCTTTTGAAATAAGATATGTATGGTGGGTAATATGGGATAAGCGCTATGTCTCTCCAGCTTAATAAACTCCCTGATAATTCGTTTCATTCGTTGTCCAAAATAAAACAAGATTTTAACGGGAATGTTTTTTTATCTTATTGATAGTGGGAATTTTTCAAAGTACCCTAATTTTGAGAAATTCTAAAAGAGGGATATATTGAACATTCATTCTATTCATCTAGCTAAATATTAGAGAATTAAACAGTCAGTGGTTTATCCCAATAGCCTGGCGGTTTTGCCAGCGGCGCTTTATAAAACATCAAAACCCTACTAGTTGCACTTCCAAAAGGCTCTATAGGTTTTGCCTGCGGCTCTTTATAAAACATCATAATTCTACTAGTTGTACTCCAAAAAGGGTGCAGGTTTCGCCTTTGGCGCTTTAAAAACATCAAAGCTCTACTAATTGCACTCATAAAAGGCTGGAGGTTTTGTCTGCGATACTTTGCCTCAAAATGGTTGAGCTCTAATTTAGTATATCTATGGTCTTAATGCATTAATAATGTATTTTTAGTCGCAGCATATGGTATATAATGTGTAGGCGCATAAAGATTCATAACTATTTAAAATGGAATCTTGGATTACTTGTAATCATATCAAAACTGAAAATGTGCCCCAGAAAAGGTAACGTTTGGGTCCCTAGCAGATATCTTCCGGATTTTTTTCTGACACCGTGTTCTCATCCCTGGATTTAGGAAAATTGCTGTTTGAATAATTTACGATGGGTCTGTAGTAGTGCGCTGGCATTTCATCCTGCATGAAGATATTCCATCGTTCATGACATTCGGTATATTTTATGCAGCATAGAAAGGAAGATTTTACCACACATTCTCGATTTCTCGAAAGAATGATGGCTCTCTCAAAGAAAATGGCTTGCCCAAGCATTTAGACCGCGCTGACCATGGATTTTGTATGAAGATATTTGCTGTGACCAGACCGCTCTGCTGAAGCGGTCTTCCAAACGTAGCACACCTGAACAGCAATTTCCTAATGGTATGAAAATTCTTCACAACAAAGACG
Organism: Prostheceraeus crozeri; assembly: GCA_907163375.1. Classification (NCBI taxonomy): domain Eukaryota; kingdom Metazoa; phylum Platyhelminthes; order Polycladida; family Euryleptidae; genus Prostheceraeus; species Prostheceraeus crozeri. The sequence continues at coordinate 366,645 of CAJQUW010014428.1, forward strand.
GGATCTTGCACCGTGTGACGTCATGGCACTATTAATAGAAAATGGCAAGGCTGCACGAGAATAGTGCATTATAAATTTGAATGTAAAAATTTTGATCGAAATAAAGAAACTTGTCTTTGAAACAGTTACGTAAAATCATCCATAGGCCTACATGTAGATTATTCGATAATATGCAGTCTTTATATCGAGCTGAAATCGTCAATCGTTCAATAACTTCATGCTGATTTTGCATTGAGGGGAGGGTGTAGGGGTCTTTGTAGTACACTCTGTCTAACCTTCGAAAACGGTTCTCCTGAAAGTAGTAGCTGCTCTAGTCATGTCTTCTAGTGCACCTTGATGAAGCTGATGATTGAATAGGCATCAGTCATTATAATTTAATACATTTACTTGCCAACTGTGACGATTCAGAAGCATCTTTATTAGAAGATACCTAACTTCTGCTTTAGCGGTTTCAAAACTTACCGGGTTGTGTTCTATAGAATAATCGTAAGTTTCTTTCTTTGAGGGGGCCCACGACTGCGTATTCTAGGGGGGCCCATTCCGATTTGACTTTCCGGTTTTTATTTTTGATAAGAGTGGCACCCTGCATTATACTGATAATCCTATAGTCGCTACATTTCACTGCTTTAGCTTTCCTGGGTAGGACGACAAATATGGAATTTAAATAGTCTTGTGACATCTGCCCCGAGCGTAAAATGTTATTGAGAAGGCGCAGCAATTTTCTTAAAAATGCCAAGTTTGCAAATTTGCGATTTTGATGTTTTGCAAACCTGAAAATCCCAAAAAACAACTGATTTTGCAATAGCACAGCAGACCTTCTTCTGGATGCTTCTTAACTGTTTCTACACCTTCAGATGAAACAAATCGCTACCTATCGTAGCAGCTTTTCAAATTTTTGATAGTACAGGGTGGCCAAGATATAGCGTACTAGTTTAAAAGCGTGTACCTTCAAGTAGAAGAAGCATATTATAATGCAACATGTGTCATTTTAAAGGTGAAGACACCCCATTTGTTCTCCAAAAGTGCATTTTGACATTTTCTAAATTCTTCTTTCTCTGTATTCTCCAAAGCATTTTGCCATTTTTTATAAAAATCAAGTATTTTTAATACCAGTTAGGTTTGAAAGAACGAAGCGAGTAACAATGATCCACCCAGAAATCTACGCTGTGTTGTCCATTAACTGGTCATGGTCAATCAAATCATATTCAAATTTTGATGAGTAGTCGAACAATCGTGATATTAAACTCATTGCAAGATTGAAAGCGAAGGGTCAGTGACATTCCTGTTCAATGATGAGTGAAAGATTCACACCATAAGAACGTTGTAAAACCGCAGCCTGGTGTGAGTTCTTTGGTTCTTTAATAATCGTGAACAGATATTGCCGAAAAAAATTTTGCCGTAGCTCAAGCGTTCCATCTGCTGCTTCGATTAAGTGCATTCATCAAAGGTCCTCCATACATGTAGGGCATCAAGATCTAACGAAGTCAGGACGACATGCATCGAAACCAGAAAAGGCAAAGTTAGCAAAGGAGTTAGCTGGCAGTCAATTGATGATCTTTAAGAAGAGATTCGATCTTCTGTTAGGAGACTATTGGTGAGTGATGACATACGAAAGTCAGCTGTAGCGACGTTTAGCAACAGATTAAGTCGTAGTTTTGAAAATGACGGAGGTCATATCGAATTATAGTCACAATGAATCATTCTGAATGAATAAATGCATTGTTGCTAAATAAATTAAATTTTTCTTTCCAATGTTCTGCTTCTTTAGCTTTTCTTTGATGAGAAAGTATAGTAAAATGATGTGCTGTCATATCAAACAAGTCACATCAAATAAAATGGGACATCTTTCATTTTGAAATGACATCTCATTTAATGCAACAGGTACTCGTAAAACACAACTCGACCTAAATGGATTTGAAAATAGCAAGCTATATCTGGGCCACCCTCTATATGGTATGCACTCAGGAGCGAGCCTAGAATAAGACTCGTTTTCTAAGAGAATAAGAATATGTTTTCACTAAATAGCACCACCACGCGCGGAAGAAGATATTTTTAAAAATTCAAGTGGCTGAGGGAAAACTTCGGTCATGTGCTACAATTGTGCCAAAAATAGACGTCAAGGAATTGCTAGAAATTAAAGAAGTTTTTTGAAGTGTATGTTTGAATTGTTTTGTATGTTTATAATGTTTTATTAATATGTTTTATATTATTTTGTTTTTGTTTTTGTTTTATAGATTTTATATAATAATGATATGTTTTATCTATGTTTGAATTGCTTGAATGGCACTACTAACCCTTTAATGAATTCCTTTTCTTTTACCTGAAGATTGTCTGTGGATGGTGACCAAAAAATTGATATGATGTAATGATTATAATTGTTAAACATTAAAGCATTCCTGATTCTTTCCAACATAATCTCATAGTCATAAAGTTTGAACACTACGGAGATAATATGCCGGTATATATAGGAGACAAATTGGGTTGACTTCGGTGTTCCATTTTTACTGTCCATTTTTGCCCCAAACGACGGGGTAGAAATGGAAGACACTTTACCGACTCTAGGGTTTAAACTACTTGCACGATCTAATCCAAAATTCCACCTCTAAGTTGTTGACTTATGAGCTAACATATAGAATAGCATGCAAATTGGTAGATTTAGATGATCCATAAAAATGTATAGCAAGGTTTTCAAATGCTGCTCAATTTTTACTCCGGGCGACTGTATCTACGATCAATCTCATTAGTATCTACGATGTATGATTATTCTTCTTTCAAGACACATATGTTTCCAGTTCCCATTGTCATGGTTAGCTAGATCCTTCCCGATTCCGTCGAGGAAGTTCTAAGCAATCAGAAATCTGTGTCACATCTTTCAAGTCAAAGGATTATTTCACGCGTCCATCCACTGTTTCAGAAGGACACGGTTGTCTTTTCGAACATTGAAAACATTTTCTTCCTTGCAACCGACCAGTTATTCTGATGCTTATAATCAGGGTATCTACAAAGTCCTAAATGTTCCAAAAAGTCCTGAAACTCGAAGAACTGGTCTAAAAGTCCTAAATATCATCAAAAGTCCTAAAAAAGGCTTTTAGAATTTGTATTGCGTTTAGTAAAACCTAAAAGCAAGGAACTTCAAAGTGCTCAATTTTTCCAGCAAAATAATATATAGTTCATTCTCAAACCGATGAAGCAAAGTGTTGGCTTATCTGTAATTTTGAAGTGTGGCATTTGTATGTGTCGAATGCTGGACATGTCTAGATAAGTATTAGAATATCACTTCAATATAATGAAGGCAGCTATGTTTCGTTAATTTGTTTTGCTTTTCTCATTAATTCTTCATTTCAACGCCGAATAGGAGTAGCGGTTGCTTTATTTGTAAAAATTTGACTGTGAAATCTCTAAAGCTCATTTAGTGAATAAATTTTGTCCGTACGGTCTGTGGCATAGAATGGAATCGACGTGTCCTTGCGTGTTCTGAAGAGCGACTATTTCAGCGTCACGGTGAGCCTTATCAAGCTGGATTTTATCGGACTATTTTGTATCGCCCACTTTTAAGAAATAACCACCAAAGAAAGTTTTTCTTCGCAAGTGTCTACAATTCACCTTGTCCTTCCCTCACAGTATTACACCTGTCCATTATGTATGCTAGAAAAATTCGTCGACGGTAGATAGTGCCGGATTAAGCCATGATATATAAAATGAAGAAGTAGATCATTTTAATCTCGACCTTTCTAATATAAAAGAATAGTAAGCTTATTGTAAACCAAATTTTCAAGACTGATCTTTATTTACTTACTTCTCATTTGACTAAAGAGGAAAATTACTCGACAAATGATTGGGTCTCTGTCGATTGCTTAAGCGATCAATATCCTGGACAAAGAATTTCGATTGGTGAAAATTGGGCGTAAGTCAGTACGCTAGCCAGAGCAGGACAATATTTCCGGTACTCCAAGTCTCTCGATATTCGCAGATGTCCAAGGGAGGACATTGCGAAGAAAATTGAAGAACCAACACTAGTTTACTGCAGAGGTGTTTTCAGGCCATGATAATTCTGAAAAAGATTTTCCTAGATTTGAAATAGGTGCTTGAGTTACCTAACTTGAAATGTTTTTCTTTAAAAGAATGAGTCACAATAAGGAATAAGCTTATTTCCTTTAGTCATCGAGCATATCCTTTCGTTGAGGTCAACAATCTGCTAATTACAAAGCACATACTACTTTTAAATTTGATAGTAGCAGCACAAAAAGCGATCTAATTTTGCCACATTTTCAAATTCAAAAAAATCATACTTTTGGGTGGAAAAAATTACTTCTGATTACAGTTTCAGATCATGTGAAGCTCAAAACACTCGACCTATCAGAATTGGCGTAGCTGCTGCGAGAAATAGTCAGGACTAAGTCAAGGATGTCACAAATTGAATATTGTTCATATAATTTGAGATTCAAAACCACTTTCCCGATCCCTGGTGATTTTCTAAATATTTTTCTGCAATCATTTGGATGTATTTGTAGTCGCCTGTGGAAGAAGGGACCGCAAAATTGCCTTTGCATTTTTTAAGAGATGTTTGAAAATTCGATTTTTTCAAAAATTTATTGAAAATTTTGCTTTTTTTGAGGGCCCACAGAAATTTTCTCGCAGCGAAAAAGTGATGAATTCCGCTTGGAACATCTATGGTTGGGTATCAATTAAGCAGTCCAAGAAGAATTCTTCTCAACTTCGCTGCGAGATCGGTGATGTAGGCCGTCAAAGATGCATATGATTTTTCATAAATTCTATAAAAATAGAAAAATTTGAATTAGTCAAGGCCACGCAAGTGACCTTCTCGATAGAATTTTTCCGAAATATTTTGGATTTCATCTAGATATCATCTACATTTACTTGTATAAATACATCGTCTGTTGCCATATTATTAAACGAAGCTTTGCTATTAAGAAGAATAAAATTTCACTTCTTACTTAACTATCACACGTTCACTGTTCATGATATCGAGCTTCATCGTCGTAGGCCCTGCTTGATTCAGAATCTAGATACATTAGGGATGCACCGAATTTCAAATCCGGCCAGAATATGTTTTTTCTAAAACAGGTCGGAGCCGAATCTTACCAAAACACTGTAAAAAATCTGGCTAGATTCTGAGTAAATGAAACTTGAGTATATGAATGTATTTTATGTGATGCCATTATTCATTACTTCTATTGAGCAAAGTAATGTTAGAAGCAAGATTGAGTCATCTACGAATTCGGATGAAATTCATCTTTCCACCCTTATAGCAGTAATACACCACAGAAATAGACCACCCTGGATCAAATTTACCTTGCTCGTATGACCACAGACCGATGTTCCTACCGAAAAATATTAAATGAGTGAACATTAGGCATGTCTCATGAAATCGATAACAGTAATCACCGGTTCGTCAAATAGCTTAGTAATAGTTACAATTGCAACTTGTTATCGGCTTTAAAACATGCATATAGGTGCTATCACGAGAATACAAAATAAATGCCAAGTTCAATGCTTACATGTTCTGGTAAAGGAATCAAGAATATGAATATAGAGCTTAATTCATAAACGAGTATGTGCGCAGTTTTTACTTTTCTTTGCAAAATAAAATCAAGAAATTTCGCTTTTTTCACGGCAAGAATTAAGCGCGCAATTCAGCATGCGACATACATGAGTCACTGAAGGCGCCACTTGATTACGCACGGCTTGTCAATAATGTTTATCGGTTAAACTGCAGGAACCGATGTAAAACAGATCTACAGAGACGTTGCTGCAATGTGAGGACTCAATCTTGTTTAACTACTAGGTGTGCTTTAGAGGAAAGGAACAAATTTGCATGAGAAACAGACCGGATTTTAGTATAAGCGTCCTGCATTTAATGGTGAAAAAAGGAATTTGTAAATCAATGGGTTATTGTTTATCCGTGTCCAGATCTGGCTTGGTGCAATGGGAAAATGTATCTATCAATGAATGAATATCTATCGGTAAAACATTTTATATTTTTCTCTGATGTTTGTCAATCACTTATTCGTTTATCCAGATTCGTGATTTTAACATTTTCTAAGATGATTGGGTGTAGACAATGAACATTTTCCCAAAATATAGACTTTTCAAAAAAAATTGTCTTCTGTTTTACTAAAAAATTTTGAAATAAAACTCACGACTTAGATCAGTGCGGCTCACAAAGTAATGAAGAAAGATTGAAAAGTTGTATTACCCAGTTATCAATCAGTCAGTAAGCAAAATCACTAAAAGTGTCAGATGAAAAGTCCTAAATATTGGTCTCAAAAAGGTTCTGAAAGAAAATTGAGTCTCAGCTTTTTTTGTAGACACCCGGTATAATGCCATCATATGACATGGCTCCAAATTACGCGGACCAGACTTGCTCATCGTACTCTTAATGAATAGAAAGTTTCGAGATCAGCCTGCTGTAGACGCTTGTGAATCATCGCTCCAATCCGTTTCAAATCGTGTCGGAGCTTGCTTCAAGGCTTAATACGCTTCGTGACCTTAATACGCTTAGGAGCGAATACATGTTTTATGATGAAAAGAATGTGATTTGTGACATTTTTGAGGCAATAAAAATGTGAAATATTTGGGTCATTTTTCCGCAGGAATATATTCTTTGTAGTTTTGCTTTGCTCAACTTAGTAATTGTTACTAGTGCCATACAACTAATTCATCTTTGTTCATAAGAAGGAGTTGTTTGAATAGCGTATCATGATTTATTTCATTTCAGAAAATTCGACGTCGCAGTTCTAAAAGAGTCAGCTTCGCGGAGTTCTATCAAGTTAAGTGAGTGGATTAAGCTTCTCGAGAATTTCTTTGTTGGTGCCCATTGACATAATGTTCTGATAATTAAAGGATTCATCATTTTATATTTTCCACGTTTATTCGGTGTTGAAATGAAAATATCATTTATATTGCTCGGCGCTTCTTCCGTTCTTTATGGAGCAATTCACGGAACTGCATCGTGGCTGCAAGAAATCGCGGTCTGACAAAAGCTCACAAACGATTGACAGTGACGCATTGCATAGTCTATTTCTGGCCGAAGGTGTTGCGATTAAATGGCTTCGTCCATCTTTATGTATACAGAAACAACGAATTTTTCTCACCATTTTGTAATTTTTTCTATTATTTTATTTTTTTCCTTCTTTTCCTCCTTCCTCATTTTCTTTTCGCTACCTTCTCTCATGTTACTTTTCTTATGTACTTCAATTTAATTATCTTTTAACTTATTCGATTCTTTATTCTTCTTGACTTGCACATGAGTTTTTACACTAGGTTGTCAATCGCTGTGTCTTACTGTAATGTCTTTATCACATGTCATTCCCGTCTATGCAATGTGTCACTGTCAGTCGTTTGTGAGCTTTTGTCAGACCGCGATTTCCTGCAGCCACGATGCAGTTCCGTGTATTGCTCTATAAAGAACGGACGAAGCGCCGAGCAAGATAAATGATGTTTTCATTTCAACACCGAATAAACGTGGAAAATATAAAATCATGAATCCTTTAATTAACAGAACATTCTCGAGAATTTCGAAATCAATTTGATTTTATGGACACTAAACTTAATAATTTCGAAAACGTACTGCAGAGATGGGCATGGTATGAATAATATTATACTCGTATACATTATTTTACTCGCTTATTATCATGTAATTCGCTTCTCGCATGAGCATGTCCCAGACTTCAACATCTTTGTGACTGGCCATTCCCTTATATGTTTTTCTTAGCTTGGTGTGACTCTGATGACTTAGTGCTGGTCAGTCATCATCAATTGCCAGGCTGCTACATTGTGCCAGGCTGCCCGCATTGTGTAATTGTTGCAAGAAATTTTATTTCTGTTGAAATTTTTCACTTCTGCTTGCTTGCATTTTTACTTTGTGTCCAATGAATGCATGCTGTGTCCAAAATGAGCATTTTTGGATAGGTGACGATTTTTCAGATTATGAGAGATATTGACATATCGCTTTCTCCATTTCGTTCGATTCAGAACATGGCCAAAATATCAAATATTTAACCATCCCAGTTCAAAATCTCCAGAACATACCGAACTGGCGAGGAGATTGTACTGGTCAACTCATCAAAATCATGTACAGTAAATAGTGGGTCGATGGTTTATGAATTATAATGCAAATAAGTAGTAGTCTGAAATTGACGTCAACATAATTTTGATGTCTAGGCGCAAATCAGAAGTTCGTCATTGTATACCATGTATATAAGACTGATATCTTTGATAATGCCCAGAAATTCATTAACGGCCCGGAAAATTCATGGCCTGGAAATGAAACCATAGAAATATTTCGCAACATGGCATACAATGATTATGACATCTACATTTTTCGGGCTGTCAATGGCAAATTGTCGGGCCGCTAACGCGGCCCTCTAATTTGCCATTGACGCCCTCAAAACATAGCTGTCATCATATCATTGTTAGCAGAAGATTTCATAGTAATTGTATATTTAGCTCATTATAAATTTCATCAAACATGCAGTAAATAGGGGCCTAAATTAATTTAGTTACAAGTCCGGCCCAGAAAGTCTAGCTCTACTTTGAAAAACTGCATATTTTGAAAATGATGATTACGTTCAAACTTGAGGAACAGAGCTGTGGCTACCACCAGTTTATAATTGTACAAATTTATTTTTGCATGACTGTACAAATCAGAAGATTTCACTGCTTGTGTTCATCGTCAGACTGCGACATTCTTCTGCGACTTTTTGCGACGTAATCGGATGCAATGAATTCGGAAGTGCGACAAAATCGGAATTGCTACGTTTTAGTATAACTCCCCTGTGTCAACGAAAATGGCATAGTGAACTTAAGAGAAAGAGTAATTGCAGCTGTTTGCTAAGCATTTTTTGCGATTTATAGATTCGTCGCAATATTCACTGTAGCCTTAAAGAGCAGTGCGTAGGATTGTCTGTTACACAATGTATAACAAACAATTGATCCACGATAAAAGAATTTTTGTATGTTTGAAAATTGTTGCTGCACCTGAAAAAACGATTGAAAGTCTAACTTACAAACTTCAAATTGTTTATATTTTTTGTGTGAGCTCAATCCCTTTCAGATCTAATTATCAACATACAACTAGTTCAGTCTGAGCCAATGCTGCCTTTTGAACCGGATAGGCCTATACGTGGTGTGTGTGTGTGTGAGAGAGAGAGAGAGCATACAAAAAATTGAAGCGAGCATAGTGGACCTGCATTGCCACAACGACACCATGCAGGCACTGCGAAAAAACTCTAGGACCCAATATATCTGGCCGATATGCCAGGGCGAAATGTTAGGGTATGTTGCAACTATTTTGCTAATTTCAAAGTGCAATTTTTTTCTTGGTGTGCCTACTTATCTCTATTGCGTTCCTGTATGAACGGTTTTCATTTCACTTGACTTCTCCTGCAACCCGCCCCCCCCCACCATCTCCTGGTGTATAGCGGACCCTCATCACAGTAAGCTTTATTCCGAATCCAGGAACCGCCTATCCGTCTAGAAAAGGGGTCGATTAGTAAATTTATCACGTCTTCTTTGGCAGAAGATTTCAAGCAGCCAATACATCTAAAGAACCAACAACAATAGTTTTGGTTGAATTCAGTTCATTTATTTCTGCGATTAGCAAGTTCCAAAGCTCCGATGGCAATGTGCTGAATATGTAAGATAATCTGCTATTTAGAGAATTAGTCACTCCACAAACTGGTCTGACTGGAGGTCCACTAATTGGATCTGTTTAAATTTCATGATCTTTTCTTAGTGTATACAGGAGGACGGAGGATAAAGGAGGATCATATTGTTCTTGATACGCGTTTTACAATTCGTAAGTTCTCCAGCTTGTAGCATTCTCGTCCAGAACGCAGCATGTGCATTGAGGTTTTGCTCAATCTTTGTTGTGTCTTCTTGAGGGATGCTTGTGTCATTGATAGTAGAGCTCTGCCATTCGAAAAATATCACTATTCGAATATTCGGGCCGAGTATTAATTGATAGTATGAGTCAGACTTGAGCTTTTGTAATTTTTTAATATCCACAGCAAATTTCCCACTCTTATCAGTTTGAAAAACAACAATATCATTTCTTGCTTCTTTTTTCAATAATGATTTCAGTCCTTCTTCTTCTATTGTGGTGAGGTTAGACCATTTTTCATTGGAGTCATTATTTTGAAGAGTGTAGTCTTTGACTGTATTCAATAATTTGTTCTTTAAATTTTGTAGTTTCATTTGGTTTTCGTATTCAATTGGAGGTGGCAGATGAATCCGTTGATGAAAAGGAAGGCCCGTTGCCTTCAATTTTCTTACATCCATGATACCTATTTGTACATCAAAAATTTGATTTTGATTTTCATTAACTGGAAGCATACCATTTTCATTTTGTGCATCATTAGGGATTGCAAGTATACCAATTTTCATCTTGCGCATTATCATTGATTGCAAGCATGTCATTTTCATTTTGAGTATTTCTGGATTCTAAAACTCTTTCGCTCTCTTTAATCGACCATTGAAACTTTGTCAATGATTTTTCTATCTCAATTTCACAATCTGTCAAATTCACTTTTTCATATAATGAAAATTTTGGAGGTAATTACAAGACTTTCTTCTCATTTTCAGCCATCACGATTCCTCCATAACGCAGTGGTTCTGACGAAAAGTCTGTTGCATCTTGATCACCATTGTATATCCCATTTTTCTCATTTGGCACTTCCTGTTTCTGTTTGTAATTTTCGAACAGAAACTTCGTTTTTTTTCTTTTATTGTATAATTGTTTGGAAAACATGTTTGTTTATTCTTCCCATAACTGCAAGTAATCTACTAAAATGTTCGCTTCTATCAGTTGTTGTTTGCATCCACGCCATACTTCGGTGTTATCATATTTTGCTTTTCTGAGCATATCGGACGCAGATTTCGTTCTCCATTTCATGGTAGTTTTCACCATTGTTCGTTTTCGGCCAACGGGTAATTGTTTGCATAACTTATCTGCTAAAATTTCAACTTCAGCTGTACCAATGCTTCTTTCACTTAACTATTTCATTAAGTCATATACGTATCTTGCATGTATCAGATTCAGACTTTGTTTCATTACTCTTACTTTTAGCACAATTAGGGTCAACAAGATTGTCTAACATATCTTAAATGTTTTTTACTTATTTTTTTCAACCTGTAAATCATGTCGAAGGAACAATCAAGACGGCGAAACTAGGAGCTTCAACTCTATTTGAAATGCAGTGAAAAATAATTGTATTGTTAAGTGGCCCGAAAGAAATGCTTACTTAAAAATGTGTCGCAAAGCCATTCCAAATTCACAATTGTGCTAGGTATGAATGTGGTTAGGCATTTATTTGTCAACTTCAAATAATACAGTATTTTGTACATGGTCACGCAAATATTTTTTGTCACTATTGACACAGGAGCTAGTATGAATTACCGAAGATGCGACGAGACTCCACGCCCGTATTCTTGAAGTCACAATTAATTGTCTTTCATAACGAATACCATCTGCACTTTTTACATATGTTTGAAAAATTCCTGATTAGTCATGATAAATGTTTCGTGGGAGGACTCTGGGGAACCCTACGTAAGGCAAAACCATTTTTTATGCAATTAGCACCGATCCATTTCGCATACTACCAGCAGGCAAGAACACGGAATGTATTCACAAATGATCGATGTGTTGCACGTGTCATGGTGACCGTGGTCTGTGAATGTCAGTAAATTTTTGTGTCTGCCAGTAAAATTTCAGAAGCTAGATTCTTTTCAAAAGATATCTTGTCATTTTTTTGATTTTTTTATTTCAGTATTTTGAGTGGATTTCTTAATAGGCCAATTACTGATAGTGTATTTTTTATAGAATATAGCTAATCCATTGTAATTGTGATGCATCGTCGGAATGCTAAAATTTCCATCTAGTATCTTCGACATTTTATTTATTGATGCATGTATAGGCCCTATAGAATATTTTGGGATATGGTTGAAGCTCAATTTTAAGTTGAACGTCAATGTTCAGGACTGGGTATAGTGTACCATGAGTGCTGAAATAGGTTGATTTTGGTGTTGTGTTGGTGGTATTCTGACATCAGGTAGGACTCTACATCGATGATCCGGATTTATTCGGAATTTCAGATTTTTTTACGGCTATCTGGGTCATTTCTGAGATTCGCCAGAAAATGCAATAAAAATAAGAGGGGTAGTGGTTAAGGTATGTGGTCCCCTAAGATGGCATGACATCTTCATGAAGTAGCGCATGGTCCCGTCTTAAGACAAAACATCTTGATGATGTGTTGCATAAGACCCCTCTGATCACAAGTCATTAGAATTGATATTATCCATAAGCCCCCTCTAGCAACTATTGTGACCCTCTAGCCCATGAATCATCAGAGAGGGGCCCCTGGGTCGGCAGAGGGCCCCTCTCTGATGATTCATGGGCTGTTTTTGAAGATTTTGAACCTTTTTGACAAGACCATGCATTATTTATGTTGTATACCGGCTACGTGATAAATGTTTCCTTGATCCTTTTTTGGTACTCTCCTATACCGCACACACTAAATAACCGATCGCCATAAAATTCTATGGCAAATTACTCGACTAATTTCTCAAAATAAATTTTGAAAAATAATATAATATAAAAAATAATAAAATGAATAAAGCTTTTCAGTTGGAACGGCAGTTTCAGAATAGCAGAGGATTGGTTAGCCGATGCTTTAGACATGATGAGAAAAGCTGACTACGTACCAAATAAAGACGGTGTGTTGCAAAATGTTCTTAACGATCGATTTTTGTATACATTCTAGAAGAATGATGTCTGGTTTGGGCTTGCTTAAATTTACAGGCCGATTAGAGCTTGCTTTTAGAAATTCTACATACATGTGCATTATTATGAGCATATTATTTTATTACATTCAAGAAATTTTATCTGTATTAGTGTTCGTCTTCTTCTGTATTAATACATCATTGGCAGCAATGGCGATTAATTTTAAAAAGACCATATGTACAATTGTATAGTGTACGAGTATGTACGTGTATTCAAGAAGCAAACCGTGCATTGTGAAGTAAACAATCCATTTTTTCTACTGTGTACGGGATAAATTATAACTCGTAGGCTACATTGTGAAACTCATTATACACGTCAAGAAATTTCAGAGAAAAGATTCACAAAACTCTCCCTCATATCATGACATTTTGAAATAAGAGAAAGCTCAGAAAAGGTAATTCCTGCTTGACATAATTGCCGAGAAAATGTTTTAATACATTCCAAGCGGTTTCGCCTGTGGCGCTTTAAAAAGCATAAATTTCTACTAGTTATACTCCCAAATGGCTGGAGCACATAATTAGATTTATCTACGCGCGATTCGGTTTCGAGAATGGAAGTAACGTATCTGTCCTTAGCATCGAAATGGCACATTACAGAATTAGACAACTTGCTCCTTCAGGAATGGCAAACAATGTCAGCCGGCTTTGGGCATCAGTCAGTGAGTGTGGCGTACATGCTGTGATATCACTTCGCACACACCAAAACACACATTGCTGTGTAATTATCATTCAGTGCATGCACTATGCAGTGAGGAATGCCTAGAAGTGGATGATGAAATCATCAGGTGAATTAATTTTCGTGAACCTGCTATTTTCTTTAATAATGATCGGAAGGACCAACAATATGGAGAAAACTTGGGCGCAATGATCTGAATTATTCGAATCTGAAGGAATCGTGGCAATCGAAGCACTTCGATAGAATTCACAGCAATCCGCAAGCCACTCACGAGTTTGTCCCTATCTCTATAGTACTAAGAATTCCTTTTTTCCCACTTACTAAGTTCTCGCGTGTGCCATCGTTTTGAATTAGTCTTCACTTCCAGTAGACTGAAAGGGCAAAGCTATCTAATTCTGTGGGCTGGAGGTTTCGTCTGTGTCGCTTTATAAAATATAAAAGTTCTGCTAGTTTCACTCCCAAAATGCTCGAACTTTCGCCTACGGCGTTTGCCTCAATATGGTTGAGCTCTAATTAATTACTATCTGTGGCCTTCGTGCAGTAATAATCCAATATATTTTTATAGTATAGGACCTACAGTGTGTGGGCGCATAAAGATTCATGACTATTTAAAATAGACTCTTGGATTACTTGTAATCATAACAAAACTGAAAATGGTCCCCAGAAAGTAAAAGTAGCGTATGGGCAAAAAATCTCCGAATTTTTTGTGACAACGGGTTCTCATCTCTGTAATGTTCTCATAGCCTGGGCTGTAAGTGTCAGTGAATTTCTAACTCAGTGTTGTGCGGTCACCCTGAGTGTGCATGCGAGTTATAATTATAGAAACATTAATCGAAGTAAGAAATCAATGGCGAGACAGCGCATGATAATATATATGTATTGCTACTACCAAATACTTCAAAGTAGGAAAGAAAATAGCAAAAAGTAGGACTGTGCGCGGTGCACCGGTTCGTCTTCTTGCACCGATTCTCGTGCCGGTGCACCGAGATGTGCGAATTTTGATCAAATTGGGATTTTACTGCTTAGTTTCGATTGTCAATTTTATCTGTCATCTTAGACACAGCAAAGTGAAGAGGAAAATATTTCAAGCATGTAGTATAATTAATCCAACTAGGAGAGCATTATTCAATTCTGTTCATCAATTCAATTCGCACTTTAAGTTTCTAACATAATATTCTACATAGTAGAAAAACCGATGCATTTTCTGATGCTGAGAAAAATGTGAAAAAGTGACGAAAATTACAAATTCAAGGTCAGTATAAATTATTGTATTTTGGGCCACCAAATCTCATTTCCAGGGACCTCAGAATTTCAGAATCTCATACTGAATACTGCGTTCCCTGCTGTTGATCCTCTTGCGAAGATACAGCATTCCAGCGGTCAGGAATCCGTCCGAAAGATTTTCGGCATCTGGTAGTACAGTCAGAGAGAATGCTTGAATCCGAGTAATGTCGAAATGTCGACCTTCTTGCATAGTAATTTGTAGATAATGGTGACATTGGTTCGAATCTTTCTACATTTCCTGATGGGCTAAAATATTTTGGAAAAAATCAAAATTGAACTCTATCTTTGTTGTAGGCCCGATATTTAAAACGAGAACTTTAGAACTATCATTGAGACGCACGGGTAAAGCATGATAAGAGTCACTTGTAGGTATTGATAAAATATAATTAAGGAGACCTATACAAATCTGTTTCAAATTCTTAGGACTACTAGAATTTTTCTAGTGCTCTATAAAGTTTGAATTAAATTCTTGAAAATATGATCATGTACTATGAAAAATATAGGTTCTGCCCTCAAGATTTAGATGTTCAATTGACTATCGCCAGACAATCTAGAACTCGAAACAACTTACAAAGTATTTTTCGGCTATGCTTTAATGGGCAGTTCCATTTGTTACGAACGTACTTTTCGTGAACTTCCTGATTTCATTTGATCAGAAATATATGTTGTCAATGCCATCACTTGTGCACTTAATTAACTAGTATATATAATAATAATTATGCTTTATTGAAACCAAAATACATAGAGCGGTACATGGTTATGACTGCAAAGTCATGTAAACTGTGAAAATCTGACAAAGGAGTTGGTGTAATAAGATGTTTCCGCAGAGGAGCTGTCAGTTGCCTTTGATGTCTAACTTTGCTGATATGTTGACGGACGTTGAAAAAGGAGGACAGGCGATGAGTATCACGATGATGAGACACTTTGCGGATGAGTTTAACGCAAACACGATCTGGCATTTGTCTTAGGGATGGCTTGTTGTACATGCTGCACCAACCTTTGGCCAAACGATCCAGACGTTCAAATTTAGAAAAGTGTTTCATTTTCATATCACATACAATGGGCCAACAAAATGATAAACGAGAAAAAACAAGACCCATGTTTGCCTGCCACACAACATGATCTTCATTACAATTGATCTTCAGACGCTTTACAATGGACATAATACTACAGCATTTTTTGTATAAAAACGAGACATGAAAGTCCCATGTCAAATTAGCAGCAAAAAGAAAACACCGAGGATTTTCAAATTTACAACTTTCTCTATGACTTCATCATTGATAACAATATTAGTACATCTGGTGGGATCAAGACGCTTAGAAAGAGTCATACATTTGGTTTTATTCACATTTATTGTCATTTTCTTTTGGGCTACCCAATTACAAACGGCGTCAACGTCCTCTTGAAAAAAATCATTACTGGTGTTACCATTGGATGAGGGTTATATCGTCAGCATACGAAATAACCTTCGTGTTAGCGAACTATGGGACATCATTAATCATGACAACAAAAAGTAGAGGTCCTAACACAGAGCCCTGAGGCACCGCACTGGTCACCTCTCTCCAAGGTGTGGAAATGCCATTAACGTAAACACGTCGAAAACGATTTGACAAAAAGCTTTGCATGAGATTCACTACAAGGGGATTGGAAGGGAAAAGGGTTCCTAGACTTTGGAGCAAGGTGAGGTGACTGAGTGAATCGAATGCCTTATTGAAATCAATGGCAAGGAGTCGACAAAAGTTTGAGGGGCTGCTAGCGATGTGTTGAAGGGAAGTGAGACGAATGTTCAGAAGGGCATTAGTACAACCACCATTATCACGTGGGATGAAACCAAACTGTCGGCGATCGAATTTGCCTTGTAGGGAAGGTAGAAGAATAAGATCTCGAATCAATTTCTCAAGACATTTGCTCAAGAGGGGGAAAATGGAAATGGGACGATGAGCACATGAATCCTTCTTACAGGCTGTCTAGTGCGTCATTTTTTCCATTTTCTTCATTTTTTTCATTTTTTTGGTAACATATCATTTTATTTCATTTTTTGCTGCTGTTGTCATTTTTTTCATTTTTTTCGAAATCATGTGTTCTCAAATAGATTTTCGTAAATTTCTGACTACTAGCCTAGTTCAAAATTTATCCTTACAGATATCAGCTCTCCACTTTTTGGATTTTATGATTTTGTTGACTAATTCACTGAACTCCAGATGTCGTATAACTTGATGGAGAATCATTAAACTTCCGCAACACTCCGTTTTCTGGGTTATTCATTATCTTATGGGTGATTTTATTAAATCAACGAACCGCAGGAAACATCCTGTAACGAGTAACAATAATGTAGAGTGTAGACATATTTCATTGTATTTCCCTTCGATGATTTTCCTTCTTGTCATTTCAGTCAGTTAAAAAATACCTGAGGTCAGTATTTTGTTTTTGTTATAAATGCTGCTCGGATGATTCCACTTGAATTAGCCAAACATTGACTTCGGACCTGTGTTCTATGCAACCAAGTCCGTGTATGCAACACATAAAACAAGAAATGAGAGGACAATTTTGCCCAATTATTCCAAAACATGTTTCCTGACAGCGACGTTGCGAAAAACTTCACAATGAGGAAAGATAAAGCCTCATACGTGTTCCAAGATGGTCTCGGACCTTTGTTATTGAGGGTGCGAGACAACTACAGTTCAACGAAGAAAACAGGTGGATTTACTAGTTAGATATTACGATGAAGATATCAAAGAAGTTGCCACACGCTATATCGGGTCACTATTCTTCTGTCGAGCTAAGGCCATTGATATCGTGGAAATGTTCAATGACATAATTGATAGCGATTTATATCGATTGCCATGGGCTCGCCTTTGAAGTATTTCAATGGATGGTCCGAATATCAACCAAGGCGATCTACCGACAGCTTGATGAAAGTTTGAGAAAAAAAGAGGCTCTAAAGGTCTTATGGAAATGATCACATATACGCTTCATGTTGCCCACAACGCATTCCGGAAAGGCGTAGATGCATTGGAATTCGGACCTATGGTAGAACAGTTGATTTTTGATTTATTCGAATGGTTTAAAAGTGCTCCATGTAAAAGTGAAGATTTCACTCATCTTGCGGATTCGATAACTGAACAAGGGGAAGCATTATTTATTCGCTACACCAATTCACGGTGGCTTACTCTCTCAAAATCAATTGAAAGAGTTCCAATCCGGTGGGATGATTGCAAAAAGTACTTCCTCAGTCATGTGCCAAAACAGTCCGAGTACAAAAAAACGCTACCGAAAAATAAACGACTCGACAGAATTCGGAAGTGTCTAGCCGTTCATGAACAGGATGTAATTCTAACAATGAAATTCTTGCTGGATATTGCTGATATTTTTGAAAAATATCTTCTCATTTTCTAAGATAGTGGCCCACTTGTACACAGACTGTTTCCGGAAATGAAACATCTCTTGACAACTTTAATGCGTCGTTTGTTAAAACCGGAAATGGTGGAAATGAAGACTGTAGCCGCCTTCTTCGCATCAATGCCGCCAATACAGCCCATCATCTGCAAGAAGTTGAATTTGGTCAAGCAGCCAATGTCATGAGCGCTATGCAGTCAGAAAGGCAGAAGAAAGAAAGCCGTGAATCAATGAGAACCTCTTATATAGCTATGATTGAACATCTGCAAACAAAGCTACCTATAGATTCGGAGTTGTTGAGGGATTTGACCTATCTATCCCCCAGTTCGAAGCAAGAGAGTCAAACAGATTCATTGAACGCCATTAGCCGACTGGCTTCAAAGATGCCGCATATCATCAAAGAGTCTCAAATGTCAGCCTTGCGTGATTAGTGGAAGCTTTATCAATCAGAAAGTATTCTTGATGAACTTTTCCGAGATAGAACAGGGAAATTGCTTTCTATCGATCAATATTGGAGTGAAGTCATGAATATCAAGTTCGAGAATAGTAATCAGAAAAAATATGAACTTGGTAAATTGATCAAGAGTTGTCTGTCTATCAGCAATGGTAATGCTGATGTCGAGCGTAGCTTATCGGACAATAAGAACCACAGATCTAGAAAGGGATAGATGGATTGCTTTCCGCGTTTCCCTATTTCAGCCGTGAAGCCTGAAAACTTCCCATCGCCGCCACGCCTGATCCCCATATGTAGGCAAGAAATGACGGCAATGAAACTGATTCTCTTTAGAGGCAAATAAATTTTGATTTACCGAGTTTTCTTTTGAATAAAACGTTACTTCGCATGCACCTAATTTTCTATTTAAGCTACATTTATGTAAGCAATCATGATGAGTGACGAAGTATGACATTGCAGGTCATCAGGAATTGTCAACATTTCTATGATTCGTTATCAATTATTATCGTCGTTGAAAGTTAATGTGCTAATTATCATTACATTCTCACAGACACGTGCATGCCAACATTTGTTTCTTGCCTACATACCGGGATTGTGCGCGCGCGTGTGGCAGGGTTGCCCAAGAATTGTACTCCTCAGTGAGTGAGAAAGTTTCAAGGCTGAGCGAATTAAATACAAAACAATCCATAAAAAGAGCAGAGATTGGATCGAAGCGAAAGTGTGCATTCGAGAAATTTATGAACAATGTTAAAAATCGAAAGAAGATGTGAAGCCATGAACTATATTTGCAATTATTCATGAATTGATTGGTTTTGTTATTCTATCACCAATGTTTTTATTTTGACTGGTTGTTGAGCATGTACAACTTACGAAGGTAATTGCGACAGCAATCGTCATGTCGTGGATGGTGCATTGTGTCGTCAAACTGACAATGATATCGGACGTTATTGTCCTTGGTGAAACTTTCTCGGACGTTGTCATTGTATGACGTCATCGAATTCGTCATTCGATGATATTTCGTCATCTTTTAGTTTCATTGATGACCGCGTTATTAAATGTTGCAGCAAGTCGCTGATTGATGACCTATGTTCAAATGAATAATTGATTGTCTCTGATTTGTATATAAACATTGTCTTTACCTTAATACAACACACTCATCTCGGAATCCAAACTGGTTTTCTATAACAGTAATGTTAAGTGAGACATCGATATCTAAAGACGGTATATGATTAATGATGCATTCATTAATTTTCATAATTAATTAATTAATTAATTTCGTATTTATTAAATCTTTACATACGGGTGCACGATTTTGATATGTACGATTTTTTTTAACCTTAAGATTTGGAGCGTATAATCTTTTGAATGATGACTGTCGGGCATGTTGTTTGGATGGAAATGCTACAGGAGTCAATTAAAAATTTCATTATACTATTGCAATGATTAAAGTGATGCGCTATATTGTTCGATTCTTGGTGGATACTTTATCATTTCTTTCATTTTTCGCCCCCAAAAATCTTTTTTCATTTTTTGAAAAATTCGTCATTTTTTCTCATTTTTTGACTTTCTATTCGGTAGACAGCCTGTTCTTAGGGAGCGGGAGAACATTCGCTTTCTTCCAGATATCGGGAAAGATGTTGGCTTGAAGGCATAGATTAAAAATCCTTGTGATAGGGGAAGCAAGTATATCAATGAAGGAGTGAAAGAAGATGCCAGAAACACCATCTGGTCCAGTAGAGTTAGACTTGGTGTTCTTCACCATGGTAGTGACTTGTGATTCCTCAATTATCGTGAAAGAATGATCCTCACACAGAAGATTATCATTATCGAAAAGGGAAATATCAGAAGCAAGAAAATTGGACTTGAAAGTGTCATTGATTTCAAGAGCTAATTTTTCATCTAGTTTTCTACTTTGATTCCTCCTAATTTGTGAGCTGATGAGTTTCCAGCTATCCGAATTGGACGATCCAGCAGTGAGATTACATAAGTAACGTCGCTTAGCTTTGTAAGACTCCTCAAGAAACTTCTCCCTCAAGTGCAAGTACTTAACCATATTACCACGGGAAAGGGTTTATCGCGATCGTCATCCAAAGTAGGTCAGTATTTCTCATGCGAACAATTCTCTCAGGAAAAAAAGATATCGTAAAAAAACTGACATAGATATTGAAATTCAGATACAATTTGGTTGACATCATTGACAGAATCGGTTGGGCGAGAACAAAAAATAATGTTCCAGTCAACAGAGGCCAAAACATTGCGGCAATTTGCAAATGAAGATAGAGTAAATGAACGGGTTTTGACCTTGGTGGTAACAATGGGCTTGGGAGAGAAAGGTCTAGAAAAATACCTAAATGATCAGAACGACCAAGAGGACAGAGGTATTCACAATCAGCATAAGACAGGGATTCAGACAAGGCAATCACGTCAAGAATATTTGTCCCTCGAGTTGGTTGTAGAACCAATTGTTTGAGGGAGTTATAAGCACAAAAATCAGATAAATAAGTCCTTAAATCATTAATCTCACCAGTTACAATAAAGTTCTGGGAAACACTGTCATCGATTAAATTTTGTATAAAATCTAATGCACACTCATGGGCGCCTAAATTATTCCAGTATGGGTGATATAAAAGAATGAGTGTTACATTAAAAGAATCAAAACGGCATGACAGTACATTAGATTGGGAATTAGGAATAGGACAGTTCGACTCTAAATGTACATGTATGTCAGGTTCAGATTTAAAGTAAATTGCTACACCGCCGCCATGACAATCACGATCTAAGCGAATAATGGAGTAGCCAGGAATAGATATCGCCAGATTGTCAACATTTTCATCAAACAAAGTTTCAGTGACACAAATGATGTCAGGTTTATGTTTATTTATACGAAGGTTAAGATCTTCTACCTTGTAGAACAGTGACCGGGCATTTTAAACAAAAGAATAGAGGGCGGCTTGGTAGGAAAGGACTTCGGCTTGCGCAACTTGGGAGGCATGATATACATTGACAAAGGACTGAAGATAGTAAATGATTTGGCTTTCAGACATTTCTAACTAGTTCTCGTTCATATTTAGGTACATGTATTTGCTTGTTACGAACTTACGCTATTCGGACAAGGAAAAAAAATCAGAATTCGAACTTCGCATTTTCGATCAAACTAAAAGCGTTAGTGCGAAAATTCGGTACTTCTTTTCTTCCCACCTCCCACATTTTCCATTCTTTTCAAATTCATCGAATTTCGTCAAACTTAGTCACATTGGACTGGAATAGACTTGATCTGTCACTGAGTGATAGCACAACATCACTGAGATGTCTTACTTGACCTCTGGTATGAGGGATTGATTCCTTGGATACTCAATTAAAATACAACATACAGCTGCTGTGCTGCGATCATGAGCTTCGTGGGATTTTTGTCTACACTGCAGCTACAGTGAACGGAAAAGCAAGTGCTGGGAATTTTCTACAAACCAGAGGAAGACACTCAACGCTTTTCGACGGTAATGAGCTTGCACTTTGGAGCAAGAGAAGATCGCTGACGATGGATGCAACACTCGAGGGCGTCAGCAACAAAAATGTGGGGGGGGGAGAATAGAAGTACCGAAAATTCTTATTCTCCAAAGACAGGAACTTACACGGGAACCCAAAAATATTGAACACTGGAATTCTTCATATAGTAATAATCAAATATTGATTTTAAGGCCTTGTAACGAACGTACAGAACTTCTCGTTACGAACGTCCGTATTTGTCCTTGTAATTTTATCACAATATTACATGCTCTACGACAAGCGTCTGGGCTTTGCAGTTTTCTGCGCTTTGTTTCTTATCTTTTATAACGAAAACTTCGACGAGTAGTATGGTCAATCATTGTAAGTTTTAATATGTTAAAATTGGGTTTTGATTTCAAAAAAATATAAAGTCTTCAATATCTGCATATTTAGAGAGTCAAAGTTAAACAAAACTCTTTCTTCTTTGATCCATGATTTGTTGCTCATGACAAAGTAAGACGTTCTTCGTTCTTTGTAAACGATCTTCGTGGGAAGGAAACACGAATACATTCCAGCCGATTGATTTTAAGTAGTTTAAACATATCTGCACGGATTCAGAAGCAGACAAGACATTGCTAGGAACAGTGTGCAGGTACAGGTAGCAGGAGATACTTCTACTGCAACAAGCAGCCTATGCCAGGAATGGGACCATTTTCTGAACTAGCATTCATTAATGCTACTTATAGTGTAGGCTCAAAATGTTTCCCACTTCACCAGACATGAATATTTTTTCAAAACAACTATATCTGACGCTTTTTGGGGCGCGAACTTCGATCTCTAAGGTTTCCTGTAGGCCACTTTTGTGTTTTTTAGCAAAAAATACCTTTTTTGAGACAAGATGTATTCAATAGTCAGTTAAGAATTGCTGCTTCATAGATTTGAAGTACAATTACCCCCAAATCGACATGGTGATCTAAGTGATGACATTTTACCCTAGCAACGGTTGCTAGGGGACCAACTGTTCCATAGCAACGCGAAAACTACCGTAGATACGAAGATCTAACCAAGTCGTATCCCCACTAAATCGATATCGGAGAATTTAATGGTGATATTTAGGCCTAGCAGCGGTTGCTTGTGGACCAAATTTCCATAGCAACAGTTGCTAGGGCCCAGGTTTTCCATAGCAACACGAAAACTGCCGTAAATACGAAGGTCTAGCCAAGTCCTACCTCACTACATTGACACCATTAAATCGATATCGAACCCTTCGGAATATTGCTTGTTTTTACATGATTAGAGGAAAAAGTGTCCCAGTTTCAATGAGAAATTGAATTGAAGAAAATATGCATAAGTGCATGAAACAATAATAACAATTCTTAATTACAAGATTGCACACTATATGCGACCTAAAATTGATCGTTATGGCTAATACAAATGACAGGTAACAAATGGTCGGTGAAACTAAAAAGGTGTCTGCACTCTTAATTTTCAGTCATGGAAGTATAGCGTCATCATTATCTCTAAAAAAGTAACAATCTCATAGAAAAGAGTTATAGCTCCGTACTCATGATTCACGGTCGTCCTCAGAGTCAGATAAAGCATCTTCCCGCGTAGTGTCTTCGTTGAGACACATGCTGTTTGAGCAGTCACAGAGTTCATTGCATGAACTATTCATTCGATGACAGAGAGCTACAGTGCCACAGTTCGTCTTGCAACCACACTTTAGAACATCCATGATAAACTGAGGAGCGGGGGGAAGCGTAGTTGGTATATGGTTGTAAGGTGTGTATATGTCCTCCTAGCCGAAATCAGTCGTCTTTAGAGTATGTAAAGCGGGATTCAATGCTTCCTCCCAAATCGTTGCTTGAAGCTGAGCCCGTTTGATATAATGTGTTGCAGCTGCTTCCGTGGGTGGGGCAAGTTTCTCCTGAGCGTAAGCCATCGCGCTTCAGATATCGTTCCTTTAAAGCCGTACACTGCCGCTATGAAGTCGTAAATGATGCCAAGGGTTTCCGTCTGCAGCTCCTCCGCAAGCTGCATCTTCGATAGGGCACACAAGGTTCGCTCGTCGAACTTCATGAATGCGGACCATGTAATAATCTTTCCCTTTTGTAGAAACATCCCACCGTGCCGCATCCGGTGAGGGCATGGAAGCTGGTTATAACGTCAGATCGTTGTCCGACACTTTCCCGAATAGCCGCAATTGAATATGTGTTCTTCCGAAGACGAAGCTTTGTTCTGTTGGGAATGCTGTTAAAGTGGCGAATATGTAGAACTAAGACGTCGTTGTCAGGCGAGATAACAGTGACATTCACGTGCTTCGGCAGCCTGGACAGACGAAAGACTATTTTCGTGTCTTCGTTCTTCCTGGCAGCAAACGAAGGGAGAACCGTCTATTCCCTGAGAAGAAGTGATCTTGTCCTGCCAAGAGCAGACACATTCAGTAGTCCAATAGATTGATGTTATCATCGATGTAATGATTGACGTAAAGGCAGTCTTGTTTGAGTTAGTTGACAGGATTCTGCTCATCGAGGTTCCAACGGGAATATTTGTTTCTGGGTGAATGTCCAACTCGCAGCTACCTTTGGATCTTGACTTCCTTGTTCGATCTTTCAGTGATTGTCCGATCTCATAATAATGATAATAATAATAAGTATTTATTGTCAATTACAAAGGGCGGTTATGACATAAAATGGCATCAAAGCAATATCAGGAGTGTACAGAAAACTTAGCAAAACTTTTGTGGTACATAACAAGACGCCTGTTTAAAGGCCGCAAAATTCTTGAACGCCTCATGCCACGCTCACTACTCCTGACATCAAAAAACACAGACAAAGGATGTTCCTCTTTCATGCAAGAAATTTTCTTGACATTTTTGATGCAGCTTTTATCAAGTCTGCTTTGCAAGCTGGGAATGTTCTTCATATTAGCCCATTTTTGAGCTACACGATCCAAACGTTCGAGCTTTTTAAAGTTGCTCATGAAAATATCGCAGATGACAGGCCAGCAAAGCACCATGTGGCTATACACAAGACCAACATAGACCTGCCAAATAACAAAACCAGGGTTGCAATTTCTTCTGAGGCGCTTAACCATGGACATCATTCGACATCATTTATTATATAGGTGACCGAACTGAATGTCCCATTTGACGTCATGAGAAAAGTAAACACCAAGGATCTTAATGCATTTCCTTTCTTCAATGATGGTACCATTTACAACAACAGGAAAAGTACAATTATTCCGAGTGACGGTCATGCACTTGGTCTTATCAGCAATAATCGAAAGCTTTTTAGAGGAAGTCCAATTGTTGAAGATATTAACAGCTCTCTGAGAAGTGTCAGTATCCTCATTACTCAAATTACTTCAAAGATCCTTAACTCGGTCAAATATTTTACGATTCAATTTCACTACACAATGATTAGTAATTGCTTGTGAAATTTGATATGAATTATCAATTTTCATTCCCTCTATAACATACCAGAAGAATAAATCACTCCGTTCAGGATTAAGCTTGTTATCACAAAGCAGTATAGCAGCTTTTTCGCATATTTTTTCTAACCAACCAAAGGGTGATCAGCTTTAAAAATGAAATTACAGCTTGCAACAATAGCGTGTCATGTCTATTAGTGTATTTAAAGTCATTGGGATGAACCGATATTTCAGTAGGTACAGGGTACCCCTTCAGAGACCTTCCTTTTTTAGAAATAAAGATTCTAGAGAAATTTCCTCCGACCTGAAATCAAAATGTACACATTCGCACACCGGACAATGTGAATATATCTATATCGGAGAGACTTCTAGACATTTCATTACTCGCATCACAGAGCACTTGAAGGGGTACCCAGTACCCACTGAAACATCGGTTCATCCACACACGCTCGAGAGAAAGAATTTTGAAGTCATTGCGTGCACCAACAATCGTAAGATTCTCGAATTGATTCTTATTAAAATCAATAATAATATGCTAAGCAATGCAGACGGTTCCTTTCCACTTATGTTGAATCCATCGCCATGTCATAGGATTCAAACTAAGCAATTTCATGTCTGTCCTTTTTCTGTTTCATCTGTACATTGCCATCTGACGACATTTTAGCTGTGTTCAATTCATTTCATCCCATACAAAAATGATTTTACCCTGTTTTACATCAATCCATTAACAAAGGAGACTGTTGCGCTCTGAAATGCGTCTGGAATAGACAATTTCATAATGATCGCTTTTTCTTTTGAATACACAGTGTTTTCCGGGTAATTCGCCACCTGGTTAATTTGCCATTTTGCTTAATTCTCCATATTTCCTATTCCCCGAATAAGTTTCATATGTTGCACATTGTAAAGC
The DNA here is from genome assembly GCA_907163375.1 of Prostheceraeus crozeri. Taxonomy (NCBI): domain Eukaryota; kingdom Metazoa; phylum Platyhelminthes; order Polycladida; family Euryleptidae; genus Prostheceraeus; species Prostheceraeus crozeri. The sequence continues at coordinate 393,078 of CAJQUW010014428.1, forward strand.
GTACGGATAATTCGTAACCCTCAATTCGTAATTCGTCATTTTTCCATCCCCAATTCCCAAATCTTCATATTAATCTCTACGCTTAATTCATCAAGATATCTGAACATCGCACACATTCCCATTTTAGCGCTATTACAGAATTCTCTTTGTTATAGACAAAGCATTCAACATTTGTATCAAAACATTTGCTTGGAACACGCAAAGATCTTTTGTTAATCCAATGATTGCATCAACATAGTGGTATAAAAGCATTAATAATTGCAACATTTTAACGATGGAGACAACCATGAGACGACAATTTGCTGTTGGACCAATGGAAGCGTAAAATGAAATTTCAAATATTTCTTTTGATAATTTAATTCAATAGGGTCTGATTCATGCAAGATTTTGTGCAGCTCATGAAAATATAGACAAGGCTCGGGTTTGGCCAGACCCATCTTGATCATCTACCTAGTACTTACAGAAATGGTCGTTTAACCGTCAATAGACATTAACGGGAAAGAATCAGTCGCGGATACATTATACACAAATACACGAGTTTTGAAGATACTGATTATGGAAAATTTTATATATTGTTAATTCGTCATTTTTGTATGTTCCGAAGGATGACGAATTATCCGGAAACACTGTATATGTGTATGCAATGCCCCTTATGTTATGCTTTACATGTTAAATATATTATTCATGTGTTAATATTGATCTAAAATTTTGATATTTCATTCCTCAGAGAATTCAATACTCTTGATGAAAAACACGAAGTACACGAACCTCCACCGCCATCACTTCCGGTGCTAGAAGGGGAATGTCTTCGGACAGAAGATTTGATGGAACGTCTTTGTACTACTGATTCAAACCCTCCAGCTGCTGCACTTCAAAAGCAATCATTGATGATATCAGCGTGTGATGCTTCAAGTGGTTATTATGTTCCAATGCCTTGTGTTTCTTCCGATTCCGACCCAACACAAGTATCGTTAAATCCCAGTACAATGACATTAGCATGTGAAGAGGCATCAATGGATATTTCGATGTGAGTGCTAAATCAGTAATACCAACTACCGTATTTTTTTCAATTTTCTATTTGAGCAATTGAAAACGTCTGGTTTGAATGTGCGTTAGTGGAAATATCTTATGTTGTTGATCGGACCGGACTTAAGGAATGTGCATGCAAAGGAATACACTGATGTCCAAACGCAATTGCTTCATTTATTATCACTCTATTTTTCCATTGTTTGTTATATCTATTTTATATTCATTAACAGTCGGTTAGTGCAGCATGTGCATTATCTATCGATTGGTTTCAAATCACAGGCACACAAATGTTACATGGTAATTTGATCCGATGTTAATTCATTTCGGCTCATTTATTGTAAAATGGCATGTCTAGTAGATAATTGAAATCAAGCAATTAAATTATTTTCCTCAAACGAAGACAAAACAGTTCAATAAATATCCGCATGTTAATTAGGAAGAACAAATCGTCTATTACTGGTGTCTTAGTTCTACGCAGTCAGTATGTCTAATGGAACTACTAGAGAAAGATGTCCTCAGACGTCAACACCTTCAGTATCAAATTTCTTAGGAGCCATAGACTCGCCAGTACGACTTGGAACAACAAGAACTAGTTTATGACAATTAGAATGATTGAGCGGAATGAAGGACTGACAAGATAAACGGTCAGCTGATTCTATGTTCAGTAATACTGGCTTAACTGCGACTGATAGCCATAAATGATTGCAAGTGTTTGACCGGTTGCCTGACGGACCGAGGCTACAAATTTTGAAGAGCGAATGACCGGCCGGCCGACTCTTTTGATTAGGCCTATGTCGACGTTTGAGAATAACTTCCATTGCAAAATACGATGAATCTACGATCATCCTAGGATGAATTGTTCAATCAATCAAAAGAATTACAAGATTGTAAGATCATGTAAATGTAACATCATTTAAAGGCACTCGAACAGGTTAAACATCGGAAGCGACCATCGACCTGTGACAGCAACAATGAAGATCAATTTAAGGAAAGAAAGGAAAAGACTTCTGAGAAGGAAGGTGGACCTAAACACGTTCAAAGAGAAGGGGTCCAATCAAAACTGAAAACCGCTGAAGGATGACAACGACCTCAATGAATACGCAGAAGAGATAGTAAAGATAATTGGAGAATGTGCACAAGAAACAGCATATACAGCACGTCAAAAGGAAAGCGTAACCGGGAATGACACTAGAGAGTTAATGAAAAAGAGAAGAGAAATGAAGAGCGGCGGAGCTGGAAGGAGCACCATTGAATATGCAGAATTGTGTAAAACTATCCTGAAGAACATCAGAGAAGAAATTAGAAAATAAAATGTGGAGTACATAAGAAAAACTATCAAGCAAGGAAAGAGTTTAAAGAAAACGAAAAGATTGCTCAAAACCGGACAAGAAGCAATAACGGCATTGAACGACAAAGACGGAAACGAATTAACCAACAAAAACAGAATACTCAGTTGAAGATTTTTACGGTGAACTCTACAAAAGTAACAGGAAGGCAAAAATTACCACTACTCAGGGCCATGAACAAATGATCATGGAAGCGGAAGTTGAAACAGCTCTCAAAAGCATGAAAAAAGGAAAGGCGATAAGTCCTAATTGAAATACTGCAAGAAGTCAAAAAAGTGATAATGCAAAGTTCAGCAAAATTATTTTGCAAGTGTCTGCAGCAACGAGATCAGGGAAAAGGAAACAGAAAAGAATTGAAGAACTACCGTCAAATCTGTCTTTTATCAAATATTTATAAATTATTCGCGAAATTCCAGGGGAATAGGCGGTGTTCAGAGGTGGATACTCAACGGTCGACCACATACATAACCTAAACATGTTCAAGCAGAAATCAAACAAATACAACTTACCTCTATGTTTAGCATTCATCGATTATGAAAAAGGATTCGACTCCATCGAAACGCAATCAACGTTAGCTGACATAGTCGAAATTGCTCAGCCAGCCAACGAACCGAAGATCATGATGGAGGAGTTAGTAAACGAAAGTGAAATACACGGTCTAAGAATAGGCACCACAAAAACAAAGGTGCATGTTTATCAACTTATGTAGACGGTCGAAAATAAAAATAAATGGGAAAGAGATCGAGGATACTGTCCTGGTAAAATTACGCAGTCCAAAAACCCAGTCCTTGCAGGATAAGATTCTATTTAGTTGTGATGCTAGACAATTTGAATTTCATAATATCCATGCATAAAGAGTTAGATACATGTACATGTAATTATAACATAGATAACAAGTAGAGTATAAAGAGTTCAATAAGATCGCGAATCGTAGATAGTCAAAATAGTCATAGATGTCGAATTCTTGACATTCTCCCCGCGAGATAATAAAAAGAACTCAAGGTCAAGTATAAGTAATGGAAAAAATACTATAAAATGTTTGATTGCGAATTGTCACTTTCGTTATTCTCAAAGTCAGTTTCAAGAGGAATCAAATCTCTAACACTGCGTTTGGTTCGGTAACCTGATGCAAACTTTATGTAAACGAAGCGAATTTCGTTGTCACTTGACTTAATCAATGACTCGATTACACATATCTTCCACGTTACTCGAGGAGTTGTATCTCTCACCAAACAGACTTCGCCAGACTGAGGAATTCGTTTAACACCACCTTTGATGGATTTAAAATGACTTTTATGAGCCTCGCACAACTCTTGAAGGTAGCTGGTCTGCCAAATTTTCCAGAATTGGTCAAGTTTTCGTTGCATGAATTTCCATTTTGAAACCAGTGATTTATTTGTCACTGTTTCTTTTTGAAACTCTGTCGTTTTACTATTGACGTGAAATGGTGGATGCGATAATTGCAGGTTTGAAGTAATGAAATGTGCTGGAGTAAGTGTAATATACTCCTCTGGAGAGCACGAAACAGACGTTAGTGGTCTTGTGTTAATTGCAGATTCGATTTGAATTAAAAGAGTAAGCAGGCTGTCTTCTCCAATTGTTGCTTTCCACAGAGTTTTCTTTAATGCTTGTTTTATCATATGTATTAGTCTCTCATAAAAGCCACCTACCCAGGGTGATTTTTCTGGAATGTATCTCCACCGAATATTATTCTCTGCAAAAAAAGTTGTTAACTGGTTATCGAAATCTCTTTGAGAACTGTTCCACACATGATCTATGAATCTATTTGACAGTTTGAATTGAGTTACATTGTCAGTCAGAATGATTTCAGGAGTTCCTCTTCGCCCAATAAATCGTGATAAGGCTAAGATTGTTCCTTCTGCTGTTGTGGAATTTACAAGCTCCAAATGAATCGCTCTCGTAGTGAAGCAAACAAATAAGATAATCCATCTTTTTTCATGATCCTTGCCATTCTTACTTCGAATAAGTAGTGGTCCGATATAATCCAGTCCTGTGAACATGAAAGCAGGAGCTTTTCTGATTCGTTCAGCTGGAAGCTGTCGCATTTTGGGTTGATTGAAAGCCTCGCCTTGAATTCTTTGGCATTGTAAGCAATGTTTGATGTATTTCTTCACCAGTGAATTTCCATGTGGTATCCAAAATTGAGTTCTAACTTTCGACAAAGTAGCCTTACTTCCGAAATGGAATGTTTTTTCGTGGGCATCTAAGACAACTAGCTTTGTAAAATAATGATCCTTGGGTAATAATATTGGAAACTTGCTATCATAATCCAAGTTAGAGTAGGCTAATCTTCCTCCGCAACGAATCACACCACTGTCAAGAAAAAGATCCAATTGACGTATGAACTTGTTTCGCTTATTCTCCATCAATAACTTGATTTCTTCGGAATATTCAGCTCTCTGCACGGACAGAACCCAGTGATATAAGGCCTTTTGAATTTCTGCAGTAGTTATTACCTCATCAAATTCAGCTTTATTTCTGATGCGAGAGATAAATCTATTACAATAAGCTGTAATTTGCAATAGCTTTCGAAGAGATCCATAACGTTCGGCTTCCATGTTGTATGGGGCATCTGCTTTTGCAACTCGCTCTTGAAATGAGTTCTCAATCAATAAAGTCTTACAAATATCTTGTACTTTGAGCTCCGAATTTTCACAATTCACTTGATGATTTTGAAGTTGCACATCAGACTCTACTTCGGGCTTTGATAGATTTACTGTTTCTTGACATTTTTCATCAGCTGATTGCCACACCGGCCAACTTTCCTGAGAATTTGATATCCATTGTGGGCCAGTAAACCAATTCGACGCTTGAAGTTTATCAACTGTAATTCCACGAGTTGCCAGATCTGCTGGATTCTCATTAGTATTTACATAGCCAAATTTTATGTCATTATCACGAAGAATTTCTTGTTTTCTTCTCGACACAAATTGTGTTAGATCTTTTGACGAATGGATCCAATGTAATGCAATTTGAGAATCACTCCATAAATATTTACTTGTTACAACAAGTGATAGTTCCTTTTCAACGAATCGCATAGCTCGTATTCCAATCAATATTGCAATCAATTCCAGCTGAGGTATCGTTAACTTTTGCTTTAAGGGTGCAACTCTAGCGTTTGCAAATACCAATCGGTATTCAGTTTTTCTTTGCGATGGCGTGCTTAGATATACGCACGTTGCATAGGCATCCTGACTAGCATCTGAGAAGACCAGCAGGGACACAGTGTCACCTTCAATATTGTGTAATATTCTAGGAATCGTGATGCTCGGTACTTTTTGAAATTCTGCATCGAGTAATCGCCAATCACTTTTATCTTCCTCAGACAATTCGTCATCCCAATCCACTGACTTTTTCCACAGTTTTTGCTGTAAAATTTTTCCTTTAATAGTGATGGGACTTACAAGCCCTAAAGGATCAAAAATCGAGGATAATCTTTTGAGGGTCGACCTCTTTGTAATATTTTGAAATTCCATCTATACTGATTTGATATGTAGACTGTCTTCTCTAGTGTTCCATTTCAGACCAAGAATCTTGATAGTCTCTGATTTTATCGTGTCATCATCCGTAATTTGAGAATTGAAACCTGAGCTGTTTGATTTCCATTCACGTAGATTCATAGACGCTTTTTGAAACAATAATTTAGTTTGTTATATTTCGTAAGCGCTTCGAACTCACTGTTAGCTCCAATAACAACGTTGTCTACGTACGTATTCTTTCTAATTTCTGGTATCAAATTCGTAAATTGTCCCCTCATTTCTGTAGAATCAAGATGATAGTTGATAACAGCTCCGAGAAGAAATGGTGAAGAAACTATCCCAAAGGGAATTCTTGTAAATCGGTAAATCTGAAGATTGTCAGTTATTCGCGGAATATTTGGATTTTGTATTCAAAGAAAACGGGTAGAATCGCGATCTTCCGGATTAAGTCCAACCTGTAGAAATGCCTTTTCTATGTCAGCACACATTGCAATTTCTGGAAGTCGGAATCTAATTAGCAATCCGGTTAGATCATTCAACATGCATAGACCAGTCAACATCTAATCATTGAGACATTTTCCTTCTCCCGTTTTCGCACTCGCATCATAGACTATTCTAACTTTAGTAGTCTCACTGTCATTCTTTATAACCGGAAAATGTGGAATGTAGTGCTCAATCTTACTCACGCTGTCTTTCTCAACACCCTCGATCATATTTTGTTTCCTCTGTTTCTCGATGATGTCATTGTACAATTCAAGCTCTTTAGTTGGCTTTCCTTGTGGACACAATTTATGCAGTATACTGATCAATCTTGCTTTGGCTGTTGTGAAATTATCCGATATATTGTAATTCACTTCTTTCCATGGAAAGCTTACCGAATAAGGACCATCAGTGGATTGATTCACATGTCGATTAAAATGATCCATTGCATTATCTCTTTTAGTCATCAAATCATCTTCTGGCTTAATACCTATGCAGTCTAAATCCCATAATAATTTGGTGGGATCGTCCACTCGATTGTTACAACAGAAAAATTGTGTGACTTCCAATGAATCACCGGATTCATTAATGCCTTCAGAAAGCGAATTTCCACGAAGAATATTGCCCAGAGGGGTGTGATGAACGCATAAAGATTTGTGAATAGGCGTGGAAGGAACTTTGGATCCCATGATCTCGTACCAGTGGTCTAAACCTATCAAAATATCAATGCGATTTTCTTGTCGAACTGCCGTCGGTAAATTCACCGGATTTTGCAATTTTATTCTTTGAAATGTCTCATTATCGAATTTTACCGGTTCTTGTTTGAATATTGGTGCCAATTTTTCGATGGCGTATGCATGAATTGGTAGTGTGTATCCATCAGTTCCGTGCAACACTAATCGAACAATATATGCGTCAATTGTCTCTACTTTATCCGTATTGAACCGAGAAGTTTGTAAACTGACCTTACGTCCAAATTTTAAGTTCAGATTCTCTGCAGATCTTTTCTCTATACATGTGTATCTGGCACCTGCATCCATAAATATAAACACTTTTTCTTTCTGCATTGTTTTTTCTTGACTTGCATAACAGTCGAATGCTGCCATGATCACTCCTTCATTATTTATTCCAGAATGGAAGTAGCCATCTTGTTGTAACTTTCCTTGATTTTCATTATCATACAGGATTTCTTCAGATTGGGCGATTTTTTGATCTAACACTTTGAAATGAGAATAACAAATCGCTGAATTATGACCGATCTTCTGACAATAAAAACATTTCTTTGTCTTTTGGCATTCTTGGGATCTGTGCCCCTCCATGAAACAGTTGTAGCATCAGTTTTGTGCAGATAAAATTTGCATTCGTTTATCAATTGAGCTTATTTCCTCACAAGAATCGCTCCAATGTCCAGTCTTATCACAGAAAACGCATCGTATACCTCTTGAACATCCAGAGTGTGAATTTGTATTGGATTGCAAGGTGGTATTAAAGCTGGCAGTGCAAGGTACACCTCGATTTCGTTCAATTCTGCTTGTTTCTGGCCTCCTTTTCTTATCGTAAAATTTGGGCTTTGAGTTGTTATAGTTGATGGTTCTCTCCGTCGAATCTTTGCAATAATTATCCATCTTCAAAAACTTACACAGAAAATCAAGTAATTCTTGAGCAGTTGGTTTATGATAAATATTGTCATGAAATAATTTCAATTTATGAAATTCGCGCATCATATAGAAAGGCAATTTTTCCAGTAGCTCCGGCAATATCAATAGTCGCACTTTGAATACCTTGACGACTCAGAGTGAAGGTTGTGGCTCTCAAATTATCGGTAAATGTTTCCAGATTGGAAAGGTTTTCTTTTACAAAAGGCAAATTGTGTAAAGTTTTCCAAAGCGTACTTTCTAAAAGTAAGGAATCTCCGTAAAAGTCTTTCAACATTTTCAGTGCTTCCGTATACACTTTTCCTTCAAATCCAAGCCCTTTGATTTTGTCATAAGCAAGTCCCTCAAGGCATCGATAGAGATAATCCAGTTTCTGTTTGTCATTCAGATTTGGCTGTGAATCAATATTAATCTGGAAAGATTCCCAGAAATTCGTCCATTCAACCACATCTCCTCTGAACTTTGGTATTCTACAAGGCGTTTTCGAGTGTAATGACTGTCCTGGAGATACTTGCTCATTGTTGTTCGAGTTAAAGGATTTTGCCAGATTAAACATATCTCTGTTCGTTTTTTCTTGAAGATTTTGTTGATTCTGTATTAGATTGCTCATCATTGACATTAATTGACTAATTTGTTGTTGTTGTTGCATTATTTGAATTTCCTGGTTTGACGACCTGAAATCAAGATTGGTATCTTGTGTTGCACATGCAGAACTTCTGTTTATTTCCGCAGAAGTCAACTCGCAGGCTTCATGCGATTGTGAATTAAAATTTACTTTGGTTGCTTCAATAGGTCTTTCTAAATTTCTTTGATCATCAATTTGACGTAGAATATCTTCATTACAATTGTAACTCATCATGTCGTCAATAGTGAATACCTTGTTGATGAACAACTGCTTGAGAATGTTTTCTCCTCCACAATTCTCACATACCCATGAAAAGTTTTCAATATTGCATAATTTCTCGTACAATTCTGTTGTTACAGTTCGTTCAGTTATTCGGTTCAGGCACTGTTCACACCACCACTCCTTGCATACATCACATTCGATTCCATTTGATATTTCTTGGGCACAATTACAACAGTTTGTCATCTTTGACAACCACGCTCTGCTACCAATTTGTCCTGGTAAAATTACGCAGTCCAAAATCCAGTCCTTGCAGGATAAGATTCTATTTAGTTGTGATGCTAGACAATTTGAATTTCATAATATCCATGCATAAAGAGTTAGATACATGTACATGTAATTATAACATAGATAACAAGTGGAGTACAAAGAGTTCAATAAGATCGCGAATCATAGATAGTCAAAATAGTCATAGATGTCGAATTCTTGACAGATACCGAGGACTACATATGTATCGAGCAGCGATTCAGCCTCAAAGAAAAGATCCAAGAGAATGGAGTATCGAGGAGGATAGGTATAATGTGGGACGCTTTCAACAAACATCGAGATATTTTCACCAGCAGTCTGCCTATCTCTCTAAAGCGGAAGGTACTCGAGACATGTGTAATGCCAGCATTAACCTACGGCGCCGAAATTTTGACAAGAAGACGGAACAGAAGCTACACAAATGAAGATGGAGAGAAGAATTTTGAAGATGGCATTCATAGACAGGAAGATGAACGAATGGGTGCGAAGAATGACAGAGGTCAGGGACGCACTACAAATGGTGAAGGCAAAAAAGTGGCAATGGGCAGGACACATTGCGAGAATGGAAGACAGTAGATGTACCCAAAGATTAAAAGGATGGAGACCATGGGAAGGAAATCAGAAAAGGAAGACCGCCAAGAAAGTGGCATGAAGAAATTGTGCTGTTCTGCAACACAACTGGCCACAATTAGCCGGAGATAGAAGGTGGTGGAAACGCCATACTGAGGCCTTCGCCCTGCAGTGGGCAGATATAGACTGATGATGATAGTGAAAAAAAGAAATTTCAAACTTTGCGATTTTTGACACGTATATCTGGATGGGATTACTCATTAGTCCTGAAATTTTAAACGTGGGTTGATGTGCCCCAAGCAAATATGAAAATCGATTTGCAAAATTATTGAAGTTTTGGTGCCAAGGATGCAGTGCTATGAAAATCAAGATTGTTTGCTCTCACTTTTGCTGCTTTGAATTTTAGCGAAATTTCAAAATCGATGCTAAACATGGGTTGCCTTTTTTGCTAACCTAATTGCACAGAGAGCTTCTCTGTGATGCAGTCTGACGATATTGGCAACTGTGATTCGTTAGCCATGAGATCACTTTGAAATTTTATTTCATTTGAAAGAAACAGTTTTTGGCCATGTGCATCAAGGGCTGGTCGTCTAAGGACCACTTTTTATTCAACCCAATTCACTGTCAATTCATTGCATGTATGATTGCAAGTGTCATAGGAGCTTAACAGGTAGGCTATTTGCTCTGTAAGCGAATACCAGCATCTTAAAGAGCAGGTAGGTATTTTTATGCAATTTCTACGTATAAATTTAGTAAGTAGCATCACGCTAATTTGCAAGATTGATCTGTTAATCAAGAAATTCATTGAATTTACAAACAAAGCGAATTAAACTCATCAGATAGCTGATAATGTGGGTCAATAAGGCAAATAACGATGAGAGAATGAATGGATACTCGGTATTCGCCAACGTTTTTAAGGTTTTAAGCTTCCATGCATGAAAGCTCGGGAGATTTCGTCGCATATATATTTCAAATATGTGCTGTAAATACGGCTCACATTGACCTGAATTATTTTAAGGAAAAAAAGGTGACCAGGTCACTTACTCTTACTCCACGTTTAGCGTCCGTTGAATTCCATCTCCCGGGGCTGGACGGTTGATGGCTCTCCTTAATTCATCTCGGTTGGCAGCGAGTTCTTCGGGATTCCTATTTTCTTCAGATCTTCTGAGACACATTGACGCCATGTTCTTCTTGGTCTTCCGACGGCTCGACGCCCTGGAACTTCCATGCTTTCCACTCTGCCCAAGCAGTTTCCCACAGCTCTCTTTACATGACCGAGCCATCTCAGACGCCCTCTTCTAACCCGATCTTCCAGCTCCTTCAGACCACACATTTTTGCCACTTCCTCTTTTGATCTTCCGTCGCTCCATTTTACTCCTGCCATGTATCTCAGCATTCTCCGATCACATGCTCGCAATAGTTCAAGCAATTTCTGTGTCAAGGACCATGCTTCTGAGCCATACACAAGGACAGATCGTATGCAAGACTCGTACACATGAGCTCTGGGTCTTAGGGGGACACTCTTGTTGTTCTTGTCTCCATTTGGACCAAGCATTAGCTAACCGAGCTCTCACTGCCCTTCCTACTTCACCTTAGCTGTCCAGCATATCTCCGAGATAGCAAAAGTGGCTAACCTCTTGTATGCTAGGACTGACATCAATTCTTACAGAGTCGTCTGTCGGAATATTGGTGGTATTTGCACTTCGACACTTAGGGCATTGCAAATGTGTCACTCCCACCAGAGAGCGCAGATGGGAGTATTTTTTATGACACCATTTGTGGCATGAGGTACATAGAATCGAATTCACCCCAACTTCTTTTCCACATCCACACGGCCATTTACCAGATTTGATTGTTTCTTGCTGTTTTTTCCCTGTCACCATAACCAACGTCTTCTCCAGATTAACTTTCATTCCCCTCTTCTCAATGCTGCTTTTCCATCCACAAGGCATTTGCTCCACATCGTTCTTCGTTTCAGCAGTCAATGCGATGTCATCAGCGTAAAGGAGCTCCCATGCACCCTCGCGTCGACACTCCTTGGACAGTTCCTCCATCACAGTGATAAAGAGAAGAAGACTGAGTGCAGAACCTTGATGGACTCCTACCTCTATCACAAACTCCTCCAATGTGCATGCCATGGAGCTGACCTTAGATGTCGATCTTTCGTACAGTGACATCACAGATGTATCGAGGCCTTCTGGAATCCCTTGACGGCCAAGCTATTACTTTTCGTGGAACACTATCAAAGGCCTTTAGAAGGTCAGCAAAAACATGAAACAACCTTTTCTGTTTCGCACAGTACTTCTCTTGCAGCTGCCGCAGAATGAAGATCGCATCGGTCGTCTATTTGTATGAGCTTCTTCCACCTGATTTCGAGAAACTTTTCGAATATTTTCAAACCGTGTTCAAGCAGCCGGATTCCCCTGTAATTTTTCATACCATCGCATCACCTTTACCTTCGTAAAGTGGAATAGTTACGCTGCTTTGACATGATGGAGGTGCATTTCCTGAGAACAAAATGCTTTGGAAGATACCTCTCAACACTTGAAACCGCAGTTTCACCTGCTCCTTTGATAAGCTCAACCACCAAGCCGGATGGTCCAGGAGGTTTCCCACTCTTCATGCTCGCTATAGCATACCTTATTTCTGCCTCCGCAACTTCCTCCAGGGGACCTTCCGTCACCTCGTCATCTTCTATCTCAAAGTCATTTAGCATATTGAGCAGATTTTCGAAATATTCCTTCCATCTTTTACTGATCTGTTCCTCAGTCAGGATTATTTCATCGTCTTCACCTTTGATATATCTTGAACCACTGATGTCTTTCCGTTCCCTCTTCATCTGTCTTGCCAATCTGAACATTTTCTCATTCTGCTTGTCTCATTTACCCAGTTTTTCCAAGACTGATCCTTCGCTACTGCCACTTCTTTGCCAGCTTCGACTTGATTTTGTAATCGTACCGATCTTCAACACTCTTTGTCGTCTGCACTTGTGAAAGGCTGCTCTCTTAGCTTTGATGGCTTCTTGCACCCTGGCGTTCCACCACCAAGTCTCACATTTGTTTCGCCACATCGCTTCCTGGCCGTCTCTAACATTTTCTCTGGAAACATCTCCCACTCTATAAGTCCATTGTTTTCTACTTCTTGAGTCATCTGTTGTCTCAGAGATTCTTCGAATTCGTTCTTCAGATCTTTTGCGCTCAGTTTCCAAACTTTGATCTTCTTCTTGCAACTCTTCCTATCTTTCACTTCCAACACACTTTTCCTTGTTATGTCCATCACCAGAATCCGATGTTGCAAAAGACAAGCTTCGCCAGGGATCACCTTACAATCTCTCACCACACTGGCATCCTGTTGTTTTACCAACAAGAAGTCTATCTGGGTTTTATGGTCACCACTCTTGTACGTTATTTTCTTCTCCATGCCCTTTGAAAAAAATGTGTTCATCACCTTCAAACCATTGCTTTGGCAGAATTCAAGGATTCTGTTCCCTTCACTGTTTGCTTGCCCGTATCCAAAGGGCCCAACACTTTCTTTGAAGCCAACTCTGTCATTCCCAACGTGACCATTTAGGTCTCTGGCTACAATAATGCTTTCAGATGAGAGCACTCGCATTATTTCGTCTTCCATCCCCCCCCCCAAAAGGCATCCTTTTCGACATCTGACCTCCCAGTCTGGGGCGCATACACTGAAAAAATGTGTGTCACTTTGACGTCCAGGATAAGTCGAATTTTCATTATCCTTCAAGTTAATCTCTCAAATTCTAACACACCACTGGTCGAGCATTCTTTTAGCAAGATGCCAACTCTTCCTCTTCTTCACTTCTCTCCAGACCACCAAAATTTGTACTTTTCATCGCCTTCACCGATGAACTTGCATCCACAACCTTTGAATTGGGTCTCCTGCACACATCAGACATCAACTCCTCTTCTCCTCAACATCTCAACCACCTCCCTACTTCTCCCATACATTGAGCCAACATCAGCTGTCCCAATGCGTAAGTTTTTCATTTTCTTTTCCCCGGTCATTCTTCGCACCCCGTGTGAGTGAGCCATTTCATAAAAAATAGGGTGCTGCAATTTTACGGCCGCATGCTCTTGCTGACGTCCACCATGATTATCCGTCATGGACCTAGCCTTTTCCCATCAATAGATGGGAAGATCTTCCACAAGGCAGGAGGTAAGGAGATTATTTTTTAGAGACGGCGCCTGTCCGTCTCGACACTGACTTCAGGACAAATCCAGAAGACAGCCGCTAGCTGGTCAGGGAATGTTTATTCGAGCCAACGGCCTTATTTCGCAGCTTACCATCAACCACTCTGGCGCAGCATTGATGCACTGCTGGGTAGAGGACGTCCCCCTCCTAACGACTTCCTTACTCCCGATGACCTCCACAGATCGTTCGATGACAAAGTCACAACTACGCATTCTCTCCCCCAGAGCCGGATTTTGCGACCTCTCCTCCTGACTGCCTCATGCAAAACTTTGACTCTCTGTCTGCTGCCGACATCAAAGCCTTGCTGCTCCAGCTCCCCAATAAACAGAGCTCATGTGACCCACTGCCTACTCAACTGCTAAAGGAGAACGTTGACATCATCTCCCTCTTTCTGACTACTCTGTTCAACCTCTCACTATCTTCAGGCGAGTTCCCGGCAATCTGGAAAACCACATAAATCACCCCGGTTCTGAAGAAAGGTGTCGGTGACCCTTCATCTGCTGACTCGTACCGACCCATCTCCAATCTCCCGGTCCTCTTTAAACTCCTCGAGCGCATCGTCTCCCAGCACCTGCGTTCTCACCTGTCATCGCACAGTCTCCTCCCGAAGCACCAGTCGGCCTACAGAGCTAATCATTCCACCGAGACAGCCATGCTTTGCGTCTGCTCTGATCTCCTCAAAGACATTGACGACGGTCGCTTCTGTCTCCTCGCTCAGCTGGATTTGTCAACCGCCTTTGATACGGTCGACCACTCCATTCTGCTACGTAGACTGAATGTCTCCTTCGGCATATCCGGTCCGGCATTACGGTGGTGTGAATCATTCCTTACCTCCAGAAGAAGACTCGTTCGCCACAACAGTTCCAGATCTTCCCCATCTCCTAATGATCATGGCGTCCCACAGGGTTCAGTGCTGGGCCCCCTCTTCTTCATTATGTACATCGCTGAACTCTTCGGCATCACCGACCAACACGGCTTACGCGCACACGCATATGCAGACGACTTCAGCATTTATGGTTCCTCCCTGCCCCTTCAACGTTCCTATTTACTGCCCGAGTGGAGCGTTGTGTTGAAGACCTCCAGGAGTGGCTGACCGCTAACAAGCTTCGACTGAACATCCCCAAAACTGAAGTGCTGTGGTGCTCCTCCAGCCGAAAGAAGGACCTACTCCCCTCGACCCCAATTACTGTGGCATCTACTCCAATCACTCCCTCCACTGTCCTTCACTGCCTAGGAGTGTACATTGACTCCACGCTCTCCATGCGGTCCTTTGTCTCGAGCAAGGTCGCCAGCTGTTTTGTTGCTCTCCGGCAGATCCGGTCGATCCGGAACTCCCTTACCACATCCATCCTACGTTCCCTCGTCACCTCGCTAGTGCACTGCCGCCTAGACTACTGCTCATCTGTCCTCGACGGTCTCCCTAACACACAATACCGCCGCCTCCAATCCGTCTTAAACGCTGCTGCTAGACTCCTGCACAACTCCTCCAACCGCTCCCACATCACTCCTCTCCTGAAAGACCTCCACTGACTGCGCATGCAGGAGCGGATCCACCCGTCTTGCTGTGTTCTGCTACCAATGCTTCAACTGCTGCGCTCCGCCTTACCTCATCAATTCCCTTCAAATTGTTTCCTCGATCCCTTCGCGGAGGCACCTTCGCTCCGCAGCCAGATCCGCCTTGTCCGTGCCCTTCTCCCGACGCTTGATCGGAAACCGAGTTTTCCCGTCTTCAGCCGCCAGAATTTGGAACTCTCTCCCACAGACTGTGATCAGTCAACCATCCCTCCGCTCCTTCAAGCGCTCCCTAGAGACCTCCCTCTTCGTTCGCTCTTTCTCCTTGTAACACTTCTGTTCCGTTCGTTTTCTTCATCTGTGATTGTGACATTACTGTATAGTGGCCTTGAAGTCGTGAATAAAAAAATGTCGTGAGAAATAAAATAAATAAACCATTGATGGCCTCTCGCTATCCGCCACAGGTGACCCTGGAGGTAGCAGCCAGCTATGCCCCTCCAATATATTGTAAAGCTTTCAACAAAAGTCTTTCAATCCAAATATAACAACAACCTTAAACTAAGCAAAAAGGAAGGAAGGAATCTAATCTAAGTCGTCATGCGATGTATTTTTGTATGGCGGAATTTACATAAGGAAGGACATCAATAGATAAATACGGTAGATATTATGAACCGAAGGGAAAGCATGTGTGTGCTTGGTAATCTGCTGTTTGCCTTGGTTACTGCTCTTAGTTTTACTTAAATGCATGTTTCCGTTTTGACATCCATCGCTCAAGCACGAACATCCTCGACATGAATCCATCGAAAATGAAATTCCTATTACATGTATAAATGTCAAGTTTCAAGATTCCATAGCTTCTAACACAAGCCCACTAATGAGTAATTATGCATCAATAACTTCAACTCGTTATAGCCTATAATGAGTAATACAGGGGTTTAGATAAAATGCAGCTGATCATGGTAATGCATTCAAATTATATTGCTTGTACTGTGCAGTATTTAGAACTGTATTCTAACAATTAGATTCCTATTTCGATTGCTCAGAGTTGACATCCGAACACATACTGTAGATGTTTTCTCCCCTTGACCATCTGAGGTTCCTATTTTTCATTAGAAAGTTGATTCAAAAATGCTGCATACATAATCTGCTTGTTTCGTTATTACAGTATAGGTAAATTAAGCGTTAAAATCACACATGACAAATGTAGCATATTCAAAAGGAATTCAAAAGGCTGCTTGTGAACAGGTCTGACAAGATGCTTTCTAAATGGCGAAGTTAATTGGTGGCACCTATAATAGTTCTGTAAAAGCATCTTGTGACTGAAATGTTTGGGTCTTATCTTACCTAGGTAGCATCTACCCCTTAATATTAGCTACCAAAAGGTTTGTGCAAGATTGTGAATTTTGCCTCCCAAGAAGATGCACTAACCCTGTTAAAGGTCATCGATAGTCTTATCGATCGAATTTTGTGCGGAGGGAAAGTCGAATCTCAACAGAAGCGCAATGCGCAGTCTGGTCGGGTGTGGATAGGTTATGGGAGAAGCAGAGAAGGTGACTCTTGTACATGGAGGAATAGAGGTACTGGAGTAGACACAGGATCTATATCAAGTCAAGGTCATACAAGTGGAGTCCATTTAAATTCATTATTTCAGAGTCATTTAATTATACATATCAGTTATATTAGTAATTTTATAAGTAAAAAAGTTGTTATAATCATTTTTAGACGTGGAGATAACCAGAAAATTCAGAAACAAGCTATTCTGATTACTAGCGTGTGATTGGATAATACTTGCACGTGATGAGACGCCATTATAGATCCATATATGTGTTTTTGTTGCTTTTTCTCGACATGGTTTGAAAAACTTAATCATTTAAATTAATTTTATATTAATTCAATGTAATAAATAGTATTACACATAACAATATAAACATTGTTATGTGTTTGCAGACGTGATTATAAACTTTGCTACTTAATATGTGTGACGTCACATGCTACGAGTGACATAAAATACACAGGAACGCAAGCATTTTGCATCTGTCTTGTGTTTGATCACCGACTACGTTTTTTGTGTCCTTCGTCACGACCGCTACGCCATCAAAACCGTCGTCACATCCACCGTAAATGCCGAATCGCTGCTGTGTTCCAAATTGTAGGACTGGGTATGGAGCGAAGAAAGCACGTAACTTGCATCTGTTTCGAATTCCCGAGGCCGACTACAAATTGTTTGAGAAAGCCATTCCTCGCGCCAACTTAAGAATATCACCTTCGACGCGCATTTGTTCACTACATTTCGACACATCATGCTTTGACTACAGCTCCACAGATACGAACCCAAGTAGAGAAAAGTCAACTTTGAAGAATCCTCGTCTTAAAACTGGATCAATTCCTACAATGTTTCTCAACTGTCCATCCTATCTATCTCGACCAGCACCTACACCAAGAACAACAGCTACAAGCTCAAGATATATTGATCAATTCGAACCTTCGGCAGTGAGTGAATTATTCGATTCTTTAAATGAAACTGACAGAATTGAGAATCTGAAATCAATTATGGATTTCAAAGAGGTTACGTCGAATTCATCCTATGCTCTCCGTGACGAAGAATTATTGACTATTTATATCCACGATGAACAGCATCACAGGATACTTGGTCGCATGGAGATTTCATCTGACTTTACTTTCAATGGATATATTCTAGACTCCGTTATAAATACCGAAGAGTTCAATCATCTCCTTAGTGTCAGTAAGCATGTAACATACTTTACTGAATTATCAAATTGTCTTACTGTAATCAAGAACAAAACGGAATTGCTTGACACAGGAGTGCATCAAAAATTGTTTGATTGTATCAAAACACTTGACGAGAAGATAGACGATGATTTTCTAGATTTCATTTTGGAACAGTTGAAATTGAGGTCAATTTCTCCAAATCGGCGTCGATATTCATCGCAGTTATATGCGCATGCCTACTTTTGGCGATCGGCTAGTTCTTCTTGCTACAAACAGTTGTGTGAAGTTCTTTGTCTTCCTTCCATCAAGACCCTGAATCGATTATCATCGGCTATTCCCTCTGACGCAAACCGACAATATTTGAGTGTTAGATGTCAACATCTGTCTGATGAAGAGAAAACTTGCATTCTTCTGATCGATGAGGTTTATACGGCGGAAAAAATAGAGCTGAATGCAACGGGTCAAATGGTTGGCCAAACAAAATCCGGAGAAAAAGCAAAGACTGTATTGGCATTCATGGTCAAGTCACTGAGATCATCTTTTTCTGAAATAGTCTCACTAATTCCAGTGAGGAACTTGACAGGAATAGAATTAAAATCACATTTCGACGAAGTGATGGATTTGCTGAAAGACTTCCTATTCATACAAGTAGTCTCTGTTGATAACCACTCAATCAATCGAACGCTCTACTCTCTTATACGATCGTCAGAAAACGCTGAAATTCCATCAATAGCTGAACATCCGATAAACTCCAACGAGAAACTTTTTCTACTTTTTGACTCGACGCACAATCTTAAGAACGTCTTCAACAATTTCCATGTTCGTCAAGTTTTCCGGTATCCTACACTTGATGGAGAATTATATGAAAAGGCAGTCTTTGGTGATTTGGAATCTATATATAAAAATGAATCTAGCCAAAGTCTCAGGCGAGCTCATAAACTCACAAAAGACATACTGAATCCATCATCTGCAAGTAAAGTCTCGCCGAAGCATGCACTGGGTAAGTGTTGGATTTATTCATAGGCCTACAATAAAGCGAGCTGTAATTATTTTCTCTTTCATAATATATTAAGTTGTTAAATTTTCCAATAAATCTCGAACTTATAAAGTAAAATGAAGGTAGCATTCCATCAACCAAATAGAAAGTAGAATTTAATTTAATTAAGAATTTTGCAACGCAACCAATTCTTATATTTATTCACTTAACCTATCTAAAAGAGTCTATCTACACGTAGTCCTATTGTTACAATATTCTATTATATACAGTCTGTGATTTAGTTTTCAGTAAGCCTATGTAAACGAATACATAATTTTTTGTTCTTATAATATAATATATACGTGTTAGATCTAACTAGTTTTAAATAATTGTATACATTTTGCGATTATTAGGATTATTATCATGTAAGTGTGTTAACTCATAGCTTTATTTTCTCATGCTTGCCTTTTTTTTAGCGATGATACATGATTCCACCATTTCTTGTCTACGGAAATTCGGGTATGGATCTACAGCAACTCTTCTCGAATATTTTCGCAATTGGTGGAGTATCATAAGTGTGAAGACACCACGAAAAGGCGTCATGCAAAGGGATGACTTCTGTAATCCAATCGTTTCGGATGATGATTGGAAATTGGAGTATTTGCTGGAATTTGTGGATTGGATGAAGCTTTGGAGGAATCAAGTTAAGCAGAAAGAGCGGAAAGGTCTTTCGCAGCCAACCTTTGATGCTATCATACAAACAACTGAAGGAATCGTGTTACTGTCGAAACATTTGTTGAGAAAGTCTAACTGGAATTATGTTCTCACAGGAGCATTCGTTTCAGATCCATTAGAGAAAAGGTATGCCTACATAAATTTAACATAAAACGACTGTACATCATTCATCAGTATAAGGTTGGCAGTTGCACCAACCGACATTTTCATATTTAAGAATAACTTCATACTTTTTTTAGATTTTCATGGTATCGTCAAGGATCTGGTGGGACATACTTTATCTCCATCCGGAATCTTCTGTACACTGAGAAGCGAATCAAAGTGATCATGCTTTTAAAGGAAGGCATGAGTCTGTCAGACTTTTTCTCTGATACGAACACAGATGCCAGCGACGTTGGTACGCCGATGTCTGATGAAGAAGTGGTGCTTCTTGAAATGTTAGATGGAAGACTTTCTTTCGATGATCTTCGATGTCTCGAGAAGGACATAATATATTCAGTTGCGGGATACATAACCAGCTTTGTTTCGTGTCAGTGTTTTCAGCCTCCTGAACAAGTTAGTCTCCTTGTTGACACTTCTCATTTTGATAGTTTGAATCGTGGAGGTTGGACTCATCCCCAAGATACAATCCTGTTTACTTGCTCAGCAGCGGCGGCAGCTTTTGTTGTCTTGACGAGCGGAGAAAACGCAAAATTGTTTATGAGTTTTAGTCATCATAGAAGAACTTTTTGTAAAATTTTGCATCACCTTTTGATAAGAGACATTCCGTCACTGACAGCATGTGCTCATTTGAAGCGTGTTTTGTACATATTTTTTAACTGTCTCAGCAAGAACTTCTTACGAAATATTGATTCCCAAATTCTCACTGCTTCGAACTTCAGAAAAATTAATAAATTGATTTCTAGCACTGCAAAATAAAGAATTAGTTCAATACCGTCGTATTTCTCTCTCTATAGACTATCCAAACATACCAGCATTGAAAAACTAATTGATAGTTATTAGATCCTATATTGTTACCGCATTCGACATGAAAATTGAGAACAAAAATAACTAAAAAATATATAATGATGTAAACAGTTAAGTATGCAATTAGGCTGGATAAGACAGATTATTATTTACTATGTATTACTGGGACATGTAAACATATGTGGAAGGGTATGTATGTAGGGTATATAAAAAATGCAGGCATGACAATTAATTTAAAAATGTGTCCTAGAATACCAACTACAAAATTTCGATAAAATAATTTAGGACTCCACTTGTACGTGCATTATTTCTGTGTCCACTCCAGTACCTCTATTCCTCCATGCTCTTGGACTTCCAATGCAGTTTATGTTCCTACCTTGTAAAATAATGACCTTGAATAATTATCCAAACAAATTTTTTATTGTGAAAAGCTAATTCTGTTTAAATACAGCGAGTTTGTTCATCCAAATCGGTTCATAATGTTCGCAACTTAGGTACCGATTGTGTGAACAATTCGCGTGTGCATAAATTTTAACGTATGATAATACATTGGTTTGATCAATTTTGTACGTTGATTTTTACCTCAACTGGTCATACTAATAACTAGGGCGGTCAATAAAGTGAAAATACGGTCAAAATAAACAAATGAAGTCAATATAGTCAATAGAGTAAAAAGAAGGTCAAATGTAGTCAAATAAGGTCAAGAAGTTTAAATAAGACAGCAAATTTTTCAGGAATCTGGTCTTCCCAGGCGCTATTTTTAGACACCTGGCCCTCCTAAGCGCTATTTTTAGATCTGGACTTCCCGAACTCTTTTCAATCGAAACAAAAAGCTAAGCTAATGGGACACCAAATATTCTCGCAAGGATTTCAACGCACATAACTGTATCTTTTTGTTAACTGACACTGACTATCTTCGATTGTTCGAAATGCCCAAGACAGCTGAAAGCGATGCATCTAAGTGCAAAAGAATTACTTGCCAATATCCTCAAGAATTTAAAGTAACACCAAGGAATGAACTTTTCTGTGTGCTTTGTGAATACCCGGTGAAATACGCGAAACAATTAATGATTGAAAGTCATCGTAAAAGCGCCAAACATGCGATGAAGTTACAAAGAATTACCTCTTCATCATCAGTACCCACCTCATCAAAGCATGAAAGTCAGACCTTCTTGTAACATGCAACAACAGCGTTTTTAGCCGCTGACATTCCTTTACATAAATTGGAGCATCAAGCGATACGAGATTTATTTGATTTTATGGGTCATCATTGCCCATCTGAGTCATCATATCGGCATGTGCCAAAATTCTTTCAGTTATAACAACAGAAATTGTTTCGATATGTGAATGGAGAAAAAATATTTATAATGGTGGAAGAAACGGAAATTTCTGGTCGGAAGTTTATGAACATTCTTGTCGGAATTCTAGAAAAGCCTGAAGTTACTTATCTATATGACTGTAGACAGCTAGAAGCAAACATCAATCATCAAACAGTGTGCCATGCTATTGATGATGTTGTTAAAGATTTAAATGTTCATCTCAATTATTTCATGTAGCGTCTATGGCTCACCTGTTGCACAACTGTGCATTGCTTGTGAAGTCGAAGTATGAGGCTGTCGACAGTTTGATTTCCTCAATCAAGGCTGCCACTGTTAAAAATGGTGATCGCCGTCTTCTTTTTTCATCGATTGGAAGTCCACCAAAGCCGGTCGCAACCAGGTGGGGAACATGGTTAAACGCGGCTTTTTGGTTTGCAGACCACTTTTCCGACGTCAAACAAATTGTGTTGGGTTTCGAGGATGATGGATTACTTGTAAGACGTGTAAAATCTGCAGTTTCCAGCACAGTAATTGTTGACCAACTCGTGGATGTGGCAACGTATAGACCTCTGCATCATCTAATGGAGCGATGCGAAGGAACCAACTACAACATTCGTCAGGTAATACAGGACGTAAACAGTCTGGATTTCGGAATCGATCCCTGTGAAATCAAATCATAAATAAACTTGCGTTTATCTAAGAATGATATCATGGAGATTGTCAACTTGGCACGTGACGATATTTCACCAACTGAATGCAATCTTCTGTTGTGTGCACAATCAACCACAGCTGCGATCGAACGAAGCTTTTCCCTGTTGAAAAATCTCCTGCGTCTTAACAGAAACTTTTCTCCCCAAAACATTAAATACTATGCAATAATGAATTACAACGCCAGTAACAATTAACTCGTTTAAGAGGCATTTTTTCTTTTCGTGAAGAACTTTGTATTTGTGGGCTCAATAATAAAATGTGTTTCTTTAATTAGGACAAGCAACGTTTTCTTGTGAGTCTGAAATGATGTTTTCTTTGGTTAAACAAAACTGAATTAGGTAAAAAGATTGGGTAAAAATTTTACATTGAAGTCAAAATTTTAGGTAAAAATTCACTTGAAATTAAAATTCAAAATTCGTAATTTTTTAGGTCAATACGAATTTATAATACGGTTTTCAATACGAAAACCGCCCTACTAATAACTAATAGGAAAGCAACTGCAAGTTAAGTGCGATTTTGTACATGATTCTTAATCATTTTCAGGGAACTGTCCGCAGTTATCACCAACGATACGAATGGTACCACAGCTAATGCAGAAAGCATTGATATGGAAATTACACTTCCGAACGCCATGAATGACAATGAAAAATCAATGGCGAAAACGGTAGTTATGGATGACACATGTGTGATTTCTGATGACGCAGTTGTAGGTATGGACAGTCCCATTACTGATATGGACATATCTGTGCTGAACTGTGCCGCACACAAAATTGGATCTGCTACTATTGTAGAAGACATATCAATGACTGTTTGCGAAAAGAATGAGCCAAATACAATATGTGTTGTTGATATGGATACTTCAGATGCATTTGACTTGGGCAAATTTGATATATCTGTAACTAATCATACTTCTCAGGATATCCAAGAAGCAAGTCAAGCAGGAAGAGAAAAAATTAAAGTGACATCTGCGAACTATTTAAAAAATGAGAGTGTGAAACATCAATCGGAAGAAGAATCATCTAACATTGAAATTCAAATGAAGTGTTCAGAGCAATTAGCTTTAATTGATAGTAACGTAAAATTCTGTGAAGAAGACGAGACTAATGCGAGGGCGTTGTCGCCATCTTTTGCCAGATCGAATGCTGATGACATACTGGGCAGCACGGAAATTGACATTAATGTACTAGATGAAGGTGGCATCATTGTTGACGTGTCAGTTAACGAAAAACTACGGAACGAAAAAGACCTCATATTTGGAGTATCTATTAGATCGGCAGACTCACTAGATGTTCATGTCGACGACATTAAAGAAAATGTGTTAAAAGACGTACCAACCAATTTTGATGGGGCGGTCATACCTGTCGAGATTGACGCTACTCTAAAACCAAATCCAGCAGTTAACGACAAGAAAGATTCAGAATTGAATCCTTCAAATGAAACAAAGGATCTGAGCTTATCGGAGGGTATCGAAAATATTCAAGAGATCAAAAATGATGACTGCAAAGAAAATTTATTCTCGGAATCAATTTCTCGAATTTGTGTAGATCAGGTGGATGTGATCAAGGTTCAATGCTCCGACCAAGCAAAAAATGCCAAGGAAGCACAATTCTCGCCTCCAATTAAATCGAAGGGTGTGTATAAACTAGATGATGATATTGATGTCGCCTCTTTAGCGAGCCCGAAGAAGAGAAATGAGGCTGTATTAAATTTTCCGAGTCATCCAAATGTTACAAACGTATTGGACGAGAGCAATACAAATGATATTTTAAACAGAATAGAAATGAATATAATTGAAACTCAGAATGATCTCAAACAATGGGATCGATCAGTAAATTTGACATCATCTGATGCATTTGCATGTCCATCTCCTAAGGTCATCAATAGTGCTAGGAAAAGCGCTCATGTGCATAAAGTTTGGCGTTCTGTACATTCGAATAGTGTGGTCAGAAAGGGAAGCTTCTCATTGTCCGCTTCCAATGCTGGAACTGAGAAGTCGCCCACCAAATCTGTAAAACGATGCATTGCAGAAGACTTCACCTGTTCCATGTCCATCAAGAAATCAAATAGACGGGATACTTATACTTTGTCTGAACCGCCGGTTCCTTTGGACAATTCAATTTTGGAGGTAAGTGAGACCCAGTATTTTTCTTTTATATAAGAAGAGCAAGTTATTCACATGTTTTTTTATGATCTCTTAGTTAGTGTAAGATCGATATTACACAGCATGGATCGCAATTTTCCGTCCTTTCTGTATTTTACGAAATGAGTGTAATGTAAATATTTCAAATTTTTGCATTCAAACCTCGGTTTATACCGATTTTCCGGGTTTTTTCTTGGGTGAATTGCGATCCCTGGTACACAGGGTGTCCCAGAATTGCAACCTGTATTTTGGCTGCTGTGTTGTCGGAACGAATTTATTCTAACTCGATCTCATTGCATGCAATGCTTCCATCCATCAGTGTTCACTGCATGTGATGTTCACGTACGTGAATTGCAAGTGAATTTTGAAAAAATATTAAAATGTTCATGATTTTATGGAAACGAAGCATTTCCATTCCATCATTCGATGTGCAAAATTGCAAATAAATATTCTAACTTTGACATGCCTCTTGTGGCGAGTGACATGCGTAAATCTCAGGTCTATTGCAAAATCTCATTATCGTACTTCTTCGATTAATAACCATGGCTACCATTAAAGAGTAGTGTTTTGTGTTGCGGCTGCTAATCGAAGGTGTCAAATATTATGAAGAATGCAGTGTACACAGCGTTTCCAACACTGCGCGGATGCGCGGACCTAGAGGTTGCCTTCTGCTTGAGCCAGGCTGGAAAATAGATGGTTTCAGATCCATGCCGTTGTTAATCGCCACATCCAATTGCATACCCAACTACTTGAGTTGTTTCGACATTTCTCGGAAATTAAAACCGAGAGTGAAACGATTTTTGGCGGAGCCGGAGGCATCTGCTGACACTCTTGCTTACCGCGATGAATAGGAACATTCACTTGTAATAAAACGCCTTGCAAATATATTGACTGATTCATTATGTGTCCTCTTCCCATTTAGTCAATAGAAAGGTTTTTTCTCAAATTTCCTAATATCATTCACATCCTGTATTCGTCAATGAGTGGTCCGTTGCTGATGTTCTACGCACATTTTTTTGCGCTCTGTTCAAATTGATTCAATGGAGAATTTAGATGATGTAAAAGGTGTTTCCCTTGATCAACAACTCAGCAGTGATACTCTAATTATTGGTGATGCTGCTAGAAAAGCATTGAGGAGTGATTCCATAACTGCTATGGGAGCAAGATTTTTACGAAAGTCCTTGAATTCTATTAGTCTCTTTTTGCGTGCTTTACGACATATCGACCAATGAACACCCACTTTTGATATAAAAAAATGATTGATCCAGGGAAAGTCGAGACTATTCAAAGGAAGGATGATAAATATTTGGCAGGAAAGTGGCATTTGATGGATATCTTGATTCAAACTGGAATGGAGACACTTTGGAAGTGTATGGTGTTAAGTTCCTGATGATTCTATAGTGGAGAAATTCAGGAATAATGAGGAGTTATCAAATCGATATCCCTCCTTGGTTTCAGTGGATCTCGTTGGTCTCCAAATACTTAATGGTAATGTCGATACTAAAATTCTAGCGAATGACCACGATCTAGTGATCTTCTTGCACTGAAATCACTCAACCCGTGGAATTTCAGCCAGTAGATGTACATTGTACAATGATGATCAATTACTGTGTATGAGATCATGTCCGATCTGTATGGGTGAAACGCAAACACTATCTGAAGCAATATCGAATTATCAGAAGAAAAAGGAGAAATTGCTCATAAAGAAGACGAGGATTGGAAATGTCGGAAGAGGAGAGAAAAACGGAGACTGGCTTTACAGCTGATGGAGATGCCAAAGAAATCGGTGGCTGACTTCGAAGTGGAAGAAAGCAGCTAAAAGGAGTGGTCTGTTTTAAAGAATATTGTCTATCTGGCTTTTCATTCGTTTAGCAGTTAATTAGACTGATGTGCAATCTTACTTTGTCATTATACACATACTTACTTGAATGATGTGTCCACAGTATTTATGCTCATAAAACACGAATATTTTATATAAAACTAAGATGTAAAAATGGAAAAACAATGGTATGATCGGCTAGCGTTCAATTTCTCAAAACCTTTGCCTTGCATTTTTTAAATTTTGCAAGCAATGATTGTATTCACCAATCCAGGGTAGAGCCTGTCAGTCAGGCCTCACGCATGACCTAAAGTACCTAAAATGACCTAGAATTTTCATTTTTGACCTAAATTGGCCTAATGGTATGTACCTTTACGTAAAATGACCTAGTTTTTTTAATTACGAGTTCATTTTAATCTTTGCTTTTGCATTTTCATAGTTTGTGTCATTTGCTTTCTTATATTAGAGGTTGGTCGAAATAAAGCGTAGTAATTTCAAATTCAAAGATCTCTCCATAGAATTGGCAGATTTCTGATACAACAGTGTAGCATTTAACATACAAACAAAGCAGTCCATCTCGTAAAACAGAACACTCCATTTTATTTCTGGATTGCAATTTTGTCCTGATTGATTTGTCAGAGGATTTAGTAAATAATGTATTTTTGCAAGAAACAAGGGAATGATGGCATACATTCGAACTTTTGAGTGAGCGAACGAGATTTTTATCCGTTCAATAGTGAACGGGTGAACTTAGCGAACTTGGTTTTCTATTAACTGTCGCTGAACTGAACTAAGAATTTGCCGTTCATTAACTGAACTGACGTTTGTTAAATTTCTATAATTACTAGTGGGAAGTGTGTTCTGATATTGATATTTCACTATTCATATGACGACTCCATTTCAAGTGGTCTCCGCTATGCTAAAGTTGCACGAGTGGTAAAGGTCAACTTTGGCTTAGTACTTTTTTTATTTTCGTGAATGCATGCGACGTTTACGTCAAAATGCAGACTGCGTCAACAAGTTTGACAGTTTTAGACCGAAAAATTCACCCAAATGTGTATTCCCGTTGCTCTAAATCCGATGCGCTGTAATATAATATTTTCACAGTGATGCCAAGTATGCATCCCTTTTTCACCAAGCCTTCGAAAAGACTAAGAGTGTATGAATGGTTACTATTGACAACTAAGAATAAATGGAGCTACAGCGTATGTCTACTAGTTTCCGGGGCATCGTTCACATAACAACAAAAACCGATTTTCGCTACTGTCTTCCCACTCTAGCCATTAAGTCCACCTAAAAAGCATAGATGAATATGTGAAGACCCATCGTGAAATGCAATTGAAATTCAAGTCCATGTAAACTGACATGTAGATCTACATACAAGAAACTTACTTGCACGTGGAAATAATGTTGAATTATTTTAATGAAGGGAAATAATTGACAGGAATTTCGACACATTCATGCTCAGATTTGTCCTTTTTTGGTATTTTCAATGGAGCAAGTTTATAGAGTGGATGACGAGAGGCATCAATGTCTGCATAATTTTTCACAGTTCTTTATTTTTGTCGTGGAAAGAATTGTACAAGTATGTTATACAAGCCTTTTTGGTTTGATTAGTATTATCACGCCTACTCAAGCTGATAAAAGTATCTACTACAATTTATTTCGGTTTCACGTTGAGGTATTCTCAAGCTTGGGATCATTAAACAAGTTTTTAATTATTAATTTAATGACGCATGGTTTCTTATGAGTTAACAAAGTCCCTAACTTTCATTCAGAAAAGTGCATATGTGTGTTCAAATTTTGACCATTATCTTATGTTTTCTACCTAACAACACATACTTTCGATCCCATTGGCATATCAAGAAGTTTATGTCTATCACGTGCGACAGAAAGTAAAAATTGCAGTAGACTAGATTTCATTGCATTCTTTATTTTTCAAATCAGATGAAAATCAGAAAAAGCATCTCCTTTCATAAGTGACCAAAGTTGTGACAAAGTTGACCTTTTTGTGATGTCGACGACAAATGACATTCACAATTCATCTATTGATCAATTTATTGGTGAGAGCTCTGAGATTTAATTTTCAAATTGTCGAGAATAGCTAGCAATTTAACAGAATGATGAAGGACAGAATAATAAACAATAATAATTGTCAGAGTGAAGTATATGATTTTTAATGGGATATACTAAATACGGTCGAAAAGCGCAATTATCCTATCCACCGAAAATTCGACTGGCACATTACCATAAATATGACGCCTTGCAAAGTGAACGCAAAAGAACTGAGCGAACTGACATTAGTGCAAAATTAAAACGAACTGAGTGAACTGCCAAAGTCGCCAAATGTACGAGGAACTGAGTGAACGGTAAAAATGGCCTTGTTCGAATGCACTGAGTGATAGATAGCAGATGTCATTCTGACGTTTTGATTGTCCGGATTTTTTTTCGATATCCGGATTTATACTTACCTTTGTCAATTATTGATTTATTTTTGGAATGATGTCATTTTGCAGAGTTTCAGGAACAGTGCATCTTCAACGATGTTATTCATTGAGTGTAACAGCGTGATTAAACCACGAAAATCAACCTTAGATTGTCGTGTTGGAAATAATTCATATGATTTTTTTCCTTTATGATGCAATTGGTACATTGTCACATTCGCATTGAATTGTCTTATTTTTGGAATGTCGCTCAATCATTTTGTGGAGAGGGAAAGTGGTCTATGTCAGCTGGAATGTGTATTAGAGGCGTACAATTTTTCTGCCGAAGCCTTTATCAAGTACAGATTTAATTGACTTGCCTGCCATGTGTACTATACCTGTGAATATGTACTTGACAATTGCATCGGCCGAAGCTTTGTGGGTCTCTAATACACATTTGAATAAACCAAGATCGTTGACAAAATATGTCCATTGTACAGCTTATATTTTGAGTTGTTCTTAGGACTTCTCCGTTTTTCACAACTGCAGGACTGCCAGATGTACGTTTGGACCTCTTTAAGATCTTCATGTAGACATCGATTTTTGCATTCATTATCTGACAAGACAGGATCTGCAAGATACAATCTTTGACAATTGCTGCCGATTTCCCAGCTGTTTTGAATTTCACTTCTTTTATCGATGCATTTTTATTCGCAAAAATGGTTCACAATGTGCTGAACACCTACCTGGAATACAGAACTAACGTGGGCCTTGTTTATGGTTCTATAGGTCATCATTCAGAGATGAGAATTTTCCGCGGGGTCCCAAAAAATCTACCTAATGCATTCCATATTTTTTTCTCTATTTGTGGCCCCTTGAGGTATGAATTTGTTGATTATTTGATGCACTTTGATGATCATTTAAGCACCCGGATTATCTTTGAGATAGTATTGATGACTCTAAATTCACCTCTTGGTCATTTCCTGTCACCGCTGTCACGAATTAAAGGCAGAATTCACCGAATGCTACAGCAATAGCACGGTATTCGAATAATTTATACATTACAGGAGGGGTGCCCAACCTTTTGAAGCAAGAGTGCAACAGAAAGAAAAGTCGAAAGATATCGGACTGCACCTCAGATTTTTTAAAAAATACAATTATTATTATGAAAACACAATTTACAATATGAAATCAATCAGTGTGAAACTTGATGTTGCTTTTGCTCAGGAGGAGAAAAAATATCCGGTTTAATAGATGAAACAGAAGGCAGCAACGCGTCATTCAAATGTCCAGCCCTATGCTGTGAGCCGGGCCCTATACTTTGATTTCACGAACTTCATGCTGGAGAACAGCTGTTCACAGCAATAAGTAGATCTGAATGCAGCCACTGTCGTCATCGCATTATCCACCAACCGAGGAAAACGTTTGTTTGGGACAGTTGCTCCCTCCAAAAAATCTGCTGGTGACACATCAACTAAACGTGATTTCAGCTCATCTGAACAATGCAAATCAACGAGCTCCATTTGCAATTCCGGTGGAGCAGACTCCACATCAGCATCAACAGGAGAAGTGAACAGTTTGAAATCGTCTTTGTATTCCTGGAGATCCGATAAACGTGCTCTGAACTCTTTGGGGTCGAGGGCCGCAACATCTGAACAAAGGGGCCGTATGCGGGTCGCGGGGTGGGTACCGCTGTACAGTTGCTTCCAGTTCATTATTGATGAGCTTGTACTTCACGACGATATTGAGTTAACATCTCAGCTTTGAATGCAACGTTCTCTTGATTTTTTATTCGGCGAATTTCAATTGTGTTTTAAGCATTCCATTTTCAAGTATATCTGACAAAAGGTACACCGGAAAGTTTTGACAGTCATAGAAATGTTAGCAATGCGATTGGTCATTGATTTCCTGCACTATATAAGGCTCCAAATAAAGATAATTCCTTTTAAATTTTTTGCATCTAATTAATATATGTGGTTGGATGAGCGCTCGCGTTATGTACGTCAAATCATTTTACAAATCCTCTGAATGACCATTATAGATTGAACATTTATGAGCAAAGAATAATGAGGAAGTTCTGTTGCAGCTTGAAAATTGCTAATGATTTCTGAAAATGGAATACTTGAAACACGAGTTGAAGTACGATGAATAAAAAGCCAAGAGTATGCTACATTAATAACTTGAGATAATACTGTATTGCAATAATTTTCCAAGGAAATCCGCAAAACAGATGTTTTCGAGATCTTTCGACCGTTCTACACGATCATCGCCAGGAAAGTGACAAGAAGCAACGTCCAGATCACAAGAGATTAGAACTACACGTAATAACCAAGACAGTTGAAGACACCAAGAATGAAATATCTCAGAAGTCACAAAGTAAATGAAAGGGTATACTGCTGTACAAAGATGATAAGTAAGACAATTAAATCAGAAATTACAAAAGAGGTCAAAATTTCCACGAATCGCACAAATGATGCTTCGTCCTGTTGTGCGACTGAAGACTATGAGACCGCAGTGACTCATTCACAATCGCCTTCTCCGACTAGGCTGCTTGTCAACTATTGCCATCTCGTTAATTGCTACCCGATGTTTCGCCTCCACCGCATGCTGTGCCACTTCCGATCCGATCACATCCATACTACGAATTGAACGCTGGTGCTCCTTCTTTCTTCTAAGGGTCGTAGGGTCTCTTCCACATACATCCAATTGCATCCTTCTTTTCCGCTCGGCATATTGTAAACTGAACCCAAGATCTTCGATGGTTCATGTCTTTTATTGACTAGAAGCGAGCAAAGCGTTGAGGCCGGTTTCATGGAAACGCTAACCTCAACTTCCCGAAGAATAGTGTCCATCTTCTCGGACACTCCCTTTACATAAGGCGTCGAATGCCTTGCTTGTGACTTGTTCACAATATCATCCTTCGCAGAATCGACACAGCGCCACCAACGTTCGATCTCAGCATCACCATATCCATTGCTCCTGTGTGCCTTCGTCACATGCAGCTTCTCTTTCACGTTCTCAGTTGAACACACTAGCTTAGCTCACCCTCCAGTGGAAAGAGAGTTGTTTCCTGTTATACAAACGAGGTAATGGAGCATATCGCAGATTTTTCACCTTTTTCAGTAAAGTGAATACAGCATACCCGAGAATACTTTGACGGAGTAAAATGGACTCATCCAATTTTATCTCTCCAAAATTTCGCATTTTTTTGTCTGATGGAAATTTATAGAAACATACATTGCTATTGTATTGCTATTATCACTCTTATTCTTGCAATAAAGAGCGCAACATTGCGTCATAGTGGTAATGGAATGTCGATCCGGCTCAATATCATCCTTGGCAAAGTGAAATGTGATGCCTTGTTTCACCTCCTCAATAATATCTAATGGGTCTCGGATTGGTTTGACATTGAGTAAGCGGCTTACTGTAGGCCTGTTATATAGTGACTTTGACTTCAAATTTTTTATGAATTTACCTTCCCAATTTATTTTCTGAAATCATTTTGCGTCCGTCTCCGGTTTTGCTTTGCCTCCAATATAGCATGTTTCACTTTTTTCCGAAGATATCCGTAAACTTCCCAATTCTTTCTCATATCGGCCTGGCAGTGTTTAATAGCCAGTGCGTCTATTACATTGTGCATCCATGGTGGCTGTTTAAACAGCCTTTTAATGATTATATATGGAATCAAATCTATAGCTGCATTTAACCGATCATAATATTTTTCTGGTAACGGTTTTAATCATATCCATTTTTTGACGAATTTGCGGTAGTTGGTCTACCTGTAAGTAATGCAGACCATAATTCTATTTTTCTCGGGTTTATCTGTAATGTCAATGATTTTTCAGCCATTCGTTTCCCACTTTGGGACTTCCGTGAATCAAATTTGAATAATTTTATGACGTGTTTATCCTCCGTTGGTTTTTTTCAATTTTAGATAAAGCATTATCAGTTAACGAAATAAATGAACTTTTCTACCAGCCTATTTATGCCTGTGTGAATGTAATTCCTTATGAGACTGTTACCTAAACATCACGGGATAAGCCATGGATAACACCTTTACTAAAGCTGCTCATCAACAAGCGATGGGATGCCTTCAGAAAACGACATTGGCCATTGTTTGAGCACTGCAAGGAGAAAGTCAAATGTGAGCTATTAAAGACAAAGAACAGATGGGCTGACAGGTTTAAGCAAGACCTGAATGGTCTTTGGGATGTTGTAAAAGAAGTCAAGCGTTCACCAACCTCCAATCCCATCCAACACGCTCAACCTCAATTTTCTAGTATTGATGAGATGATAAGTACATTCACTAGTGAATTTCAGAAGTACTTTAATTCATCACCTGACATCGATTTGTTGACACTCTGACGATCAATGGAATTTTCATATAACTGAGCAAGGCATTTTACGGGAGCTACTACGTTTGGACACTCGAAAAAGCTGTTGACCTGATTCCATCCCATCCAGAAGAATGGTGTCCATCTATTGTGGAACCACTGTGCAGAATCTGCAATCAATCGATTATGTCACAAACGTTCCCTGGTGTATTCAAATTTTTTTTGTTCAGCCCTTCCCAAAACAGTCAAAGCCTCTGATCACTGATTTCCGCCCTATTACTGTAACTTCCTGTTCGCCTCCTTCATGTCAACCATTAATTTTCACACTGACTTTATTCGCTCAGTGAAGTATGCTGATGATTTGACCACAGACTTCTAAATTTCTCTGGACAGATAGGTGAGCAAAATTTGAAATGATTTTCTACATGATTAGGCCAACCAACATTTGCGTTGCAAAAAATCGAATTTTGCAGCTTATCGAAGTAAAATTTGAAATGAGTCTCCTGTTCGATTCATTTTCAAAATAACAAACAAATACGATATACCGTTGCTGGTTGTGAACCAAAATGCGATGAAGGTGTAGCACAAATACATTCCTTTGCCTGCATAACAAAGAAATTTGAATTTCTGATTCCATCGATTTAGTTGAAAGTATCATATCCCGACTAAACATTCTTGTGTAACCTTGTGTGACGTCTTATGTAACCTTCAATTCCATGAATCTGACTTCAATGCCACCACGAAGGACATGGATCATCATGGCAAGCAATGAAGAAAAATTGAAGAAATGAAAAAGCGTGATCTAAAGTACAGTGCCATCAAAATTCCTTTATCTGTCTAGATGCTTCTCCAAACAACTACAAATCCGGGATCCAGTATGGCCACGTTTTCAAGTCCTGGCATTTGGAAGAATTCTTGTTATGACAATTTTGTCTAAAATTTACAAAGAAACCATTCCATCTGGGTTTGTGACATCTCAAAACGATAATGGACTAAAGTTTCGATCATAATTTGAAATCTTCCCCTCAGTATCGTCGCATCATTGAGTGTCGAAAAATCTGCGAATATTTGCATCCATCACCGAGAGAAATCCATTCCAAGCAGCACATAATGTATCTATCATCTATCACAAGTTTTCCAAAGTTGTCAATCTGATGAGTTCTGGATAATCTCTGGATGACCAGCCAGCAATAGAAATTCAAAATCGGATTCAATTATGTAATACTTGGGAAGATTTGCAAAGTTCCGTGAAGGCGAAGCCAACGGACGGAAGATCCAACCGAAGCATTGACCATTGTTATGTAAGGGTCAGTTTCGAGAGGAAAAGAGAAGCCACCGATTTCCACACTACGAATGTCCTGAAATGAGGTGGAGCAGAAAAGTGAATAATACGGAAATCCTTCTTTGCATTCAATTTCATGAAAACAATCATGGTGGACACAATAAGCATTTACAACCTGAGCAGCTACTTCTATAAGGAGGTCTGAACAGTTATCGAGCGATCCGACCTATGATGGAGACTCTTCTGAGATCAATGACCAATGCTCGGAAAAGCACAGCCAGATCACATTGAGAAGGGTTTTAGCTGGATACGTCAAATGACCGGTGCAAAAATTATTTTATCTCCATCCGTTACCTTACAGAGAATGACAAGAAAATGAAAGCAATAAGTTTATTAAAGTTTCCCGGATTTAGTCTGAGAAATGTTGATGATAAAATATCATGTAGTCAACCACAGAAGATGAAGTGCATGCAGGAGAATGTTTGCATGCAAAGACTGATTTCAATATGAATCGAGATGAAATAAGTGGTCCTTGCTGCTCTTCACTCCTGAAATATAAAAAATGTGATATTTTTGTCATGAATGTACTGTCACAAACAGTGAGTTGGCAATGTTCGACATCCTTGAAGCTGCAACGTTTTTGAGTAAAATTGATCATGGGAAGTCTTTCCCACCCAACGTATCTGTGCATCAACTATACATTCTTTGCTGGAGTGTATTGTATGAAATCAAACGGAAGAGTTTTTCAATTTTCTTATATAAACTTTATTTGTGAGAATAGCGAAGAAAAACCATTTTTCCTGGTTATGCAAGTTATAACGGAAAATGAATTTTTGTCCAGGAAAATAGTATCTTTCTTTAAAAAATGAAAGGACGGTGCTCAGACTATCGATGAATATCATCATCACTTTTACGATTACTTCTTCGTAAAATCTCGCTGTTCGCACGTACATGAATCAGATTTCCGAAATTTCAATTACATTTTTCAGCAGCATGTGTAAGAAATTTGTTCATGAAATCTCAAATGCTTCAGTTCTGAGAAAGTTGTTAGAAGAAAAATTGCAAAATTAGCAAAGAACGCGGAGGTGTAGCACATGAGTTTAGTGCATAATCATGTGTAGGCGCATGCATCCTAACTCCTAATATGCATAAATATACATACATGCTGTGCTGGCAGTATAAACTGTGTTGTGCTGACGGGCAACCTATTCTCCAAAATGTTGATTATGCTTATTGAGTCTATTTGTTTGAATAAGAGGCAATATTTGCCAGATTGTGCCACGAGACATTATTTATCCAGTATTGGTTCTTCATTATAACTTTGACTCGTCTACAAGCTGTAGGAAGTAGTAAAACCGAATTGTGATGTAATGATCTTATTTAATTTTTATAACAAAATTTTTTCAGCTCACACGCCCTTATCAATGATATAACACATCTGGATATAAATGAATATATACAGATGAATAGAAATTTCAAAAGTTATAGGTAGGTCTATTACTCTACCGTAGTATGATTCCATAGGAATCTGAGTGGCGGCACTGCACTATGAAACATAGCACAGTGCCGCCAAAGGACCCTAATCAAATGCTGTGTATCTATAAGTGATTGTTAGATATCATGTATATTGATACATGAGGAGGAAATTAATCATTGTTGCTCTTCTTCGGTCTTGATTTATTTTGATGGCCAAACTCTACTTTCCGGTTCAGTTGCGGCTTTTCTAAGTCAATGATGGTCGCTTCACTTGCCTGACGTAGTGTGGCATCCTTTGGGCATCGTGCTCGCACTTCAATATTCCAAAGCACATCTTGCTCTCCATGTTTGTCTTTTTGATGTTGGTATAGAATAGATGTTTTGCTTTTGTTCTTCAGCAACATAAGGTGCTCCTTCATTCTTTCTTGTAAACTACGAGCAACCTCTCCGATGTAGGTATATTGACATACATTGCATTTCAACTGATATGCGCAATCACGGAATTATTGGTGAACTCTTATTGGTGAAAACTGGAGAGCAACACGAAATGCATCAGATCTTATTCATTGACGAGCAAACCAGGAGAAGCATTGGAAAATTAACCAAACAGTGTAAGATGGAAAACAAAATAAGGGTTATATATGAAACTGAACGTCCATTAAGTCACCGATGGCGTAAGCAGAGGGATAAGCCGATATGCAAACTAGATTGTTGGACCTGCAAGATTGGACAGAAGGAGAAGCGATGCTATATGAAGAACGTGATTTATGAAATAAGATGCAAATTATGTGGATTGAAGTAGATTGGTCAAACAGAGAGAACAGTGAAATCCAGAATCAAGGAGCACATCAAGACCAGAACCTCGGCAGTATATGAGCATTTCATCGATGAGCACACATCCCTGCCTGAAGACAACATTGAGTGGAAAGTAGTGGAGACAATAAGAGATGGTTCCGCAAGACGAACAAGAGAAGCCATGTACAGTGGAACCTCCTATTTCGGACATTCTATACAGCGGACACCTCCGCATTACGGACAGTTAAGCTCAGTCCCGAATAATGTTCGTATCATCACCGGTAACTCCATATTGCAGACACCTCTAAAATGCGGACACTAAGGCGCAGTCCCGACGGTGTCCGTAATATGGAGGTTCTATTGTACAGTGGAACCTCCTATTGCGGACATTCTATACAGCGGACACCTCCGTATTACGGACAGTTAAGCTCAGTCCCGAATAATGTTCGTATCATCACCGGTAACTCCATATTGCGGACACCTCTAAAATTATATCCAACGAGATGGTAATTTACACTCTCTAATCAATGGTTGCGTTAGTGAGGTGGTACTCCCGTTCATTCGAGAGTAGTATCGTAGATAGTGACTTCTTACTGTACAGATGTGACTTACTTACTTTCTATGGTGACTTGCTTACCTTTGTTTCCTTTTGTTTCCTAATGTTGCATGTCACTAGCTGAAATGTAATCATGACCCGATCATCTTGTAATGCCGTGTCAGTCTAACGTCTGTCCCTGTGGAAGAAGGACGAAATAAACATAAGTATTCCTGAGAAAGCCAGTGGCAATATTTTGATTATTAAAACATCCAGGAATGGCCTCCCTTATTTCAATGTAGCAATCGCGGACTTGGCATATTTTATTTCGGCTGTAAGGACAGACACAACAACTTGGATTTTTGCATGTTGAAGAAGTGAATGGATTGGATTTGGTAAGTAACTTTTTCATTGAAGTTCCAGAGCGTTCAACAACTTTGATTTTCAAACTTGACCTCTTGAATACACGTCTGCATTCTGTTGCTAACTGTCCATGAGGTGTTGATTGAACAAAGTATACTGCATCTTGGTCTGCCCCTTGCCAGTTTCGCTTCTTTTCTCTTTCGTTCTTCTTCCTTTCTTCCTTGTTCCAATTTCTGGGTCTGTAGAAAGGTTTTCTTCCCTCTCTTGCTTCGTTCAGTTGTTGTTCATACTTTCTCTTGGCAACTCAACTTCAACTCTTTGTTTTTGATCGTACCCGGATATTTGCATTCTGTACATATACTCTTGAATATGCTTTTCTCTTTCTCCTGCAGAACTTGACATAATAACATAGTCACTGCTGACAGATTTTTTTATAGAATGTATGTCTCAGTTTTCCATTTTCAACCCATTGTTTTGTATCTAATACTGGCATTTTATGATCATTATGTTTTGATGGATAGTCAACAGTTACTTTAATCGATGGGTGTATGTTATTCGCCTTTTCTTGGATTATTTCCATTGATGTTTGTCGTTTGCATGAGGGGATTCAATGATAATGTTTATATCATCAACGTATCTTGCATATATCTTCAACCCAACCAATTCATTCTTTAACTGTTTATCCCACCATACCATAAATAGATTTGCAAGGTCACCAGAGATTCCAACGCCTATTGCTTCTCCGTGCTGTTGTTTGTATAACTTTTCATCGAAACTACTGATGTGATTATGTAGTGTATATTTAAGGATGATAGACAATGCGTATATGATCATATCTTTCAATTTTTCCTCAAAAGGCAATGATACAGATTTCACCCAACCTCTCCACCTTATTGATTCATCATTATTGGAACCAGATGCTGTGAAACTCGGTTTTCTGCCAATCTGTGTTCTTCGTGTAGGACAATAATTCATAAACCCTTTATTTTGAAGATCTTCGAGTTTGCCATTGTAGACGAGGTACAAACCGAGCTCGTGGAAATCTACATTCTTGAATATTATAAATATTCTATTTGTAAAGTAGTCTAATTTAAGAAAGCTGGCCTGATCATGTGTAAGCCAATTTCAACCTATCTGTCCAGAGAAATTTAGAAGTCTATGATTTGACGTGCAAGAGCATTTCAATTATATATCATCGGTATAGATTTCTAAACTTCATAGAAGTCTATGTGGGAAACTATGGTAACGAACAGCTGTCTACAAACATACATGACACATAGGAGAGAAGGATAGAAAGAAGGCTATGTGCAAAAATCATTTTCTGCCATAGAAATGTTATCTGCAAACATGAAGAAATCTACAATAAAGCCATATCATCACCCGTCTCTACACACGCTGGAATATCGCATTTCTTTGTCGATCTACACCTTATTCCATTCTTATTGTAACTTGTTCCGCTCTGTTTAAAACTTGTCCCATTCAATTTAAAAATGTTCTATTCAGTTCGAAACCTGTCCCCTTCAATTTAAAAATGTTATATTCAGTTTAAAACACGTTCCATTCAATTTAAAATTTCAATTGCTACACTGAAACAATCAATAATGTCATAACATTTCATGATACGTGCATAGCATGGAATCTGCTGAATAAAATTACACGAATCTTCCTAATAATTGGATCATAA
This sequence comes from Prostheceraeus crozeri, assembly GCA_907163375.1. Taxonomy (NCBI): domain Eukaryota; kingdom Metazoa; phylum Platyhelminthes; order Polycladida; family Euryleptidae; genus Prostheceraeus; species Prostheceraeus crozeri. The sequence continues at coordinate 432,820 of CAJQUW010014428.1, forward strand.
AAACAATAAACCATGAAATATTTTGTCCAAAAGGTGTTAATCAACTCACCAATGTAGGACTAGACTAAACACTAGATAGCAGGTCCTTCTTGTCCACATCATTTAGGTAAGATCTTGCACATTGTAAAATAGTTCACATGCACCTAAATTACGTTTAGCTCTCACTGTCCTGTCAAGTATAGTTTCCATCTCTCAAAGTCGAGAATTTCATAGCTTGACACCTAAATACTTCGGATTACGCATCCTCAAGATAGCTCTTTAATTACCTCCCCTGAACCGTATCGAATATCTCTGATCATCGGCTTAAGAGCCTGTGAAAAATGACTTGAGTTCCCAAATCCCAAATGACTGAAATGCTCAGGTTGTTTCACACATAGACTTACAGACTGAGCATAGTGATGGAACTATGTTTGACAGAGCGGTGACAGGTAAAAGTGATTAAGTGCATGTCATCAATATTACAAACCTGTGCAACGATTTAATTTAGATTTTGAGGACCAGGAAGACTTGTAATGCGGTGTTTAGCGTGTTTATCGGTGCTTAGTCAAACACTGGTGAGTTTATGAGCACCTTTTGGATAACATGTTTCATTGTTCATTGCTCTTATGATCCACTTATTCAGCAGATTCCATGTCATGCATGCATCATGAAATGTTATGATATCATTGAGTGTTTCAATGTAGCTTTGTTTTTAATATAGAATAAAACTCACTTAAAATTGAATTTTTTAATTGAATGGAACAGGTTTTTAATTGGACGGAGCAAGTTATAATTAGAATGGAAAAAGGTTTAATTTATTTTTAATTCAGAAAGAGGTGATTTCATATCATCAAATTTCATCTTACATGTGGGTTTGACGAGTACAATTGCATGAACACTGTGTGCAGCGGAGATGCAATTTCAAATAATGAATTTTGAAGCAATCTGGAATTAGAACCAAATCCGATATTGCCTCATTTCGAGTGGACTGATCAACAACATCCATAAGTGAGAAATTTTTATTCAAATGTCTCAGGTTCAACATTGCTGAAGTCGCCCGAAATTTAGACGTCAGAAGAAATATCGCCTCAGAATATATTTAATAACGTCAACGAGAAAATATGCGCATTCGTAAATTGAAACAGACTGACGCAAGGCCTGCTTGATTTTCAAACCGAAGTTATGACTCGAGCCCGCAAAAGAAATTCTCATGTTATCAATATCTTATCCCGCCAATAAAATGCTTCGAAAATCATATTTCTCGGAAATTGTTTTTTTATGACTTGTTCTGTGCAGAACACACTGCTCTTTAAATCCATTAATATAATCATTCTTTGGGAGACGATTGTTCGCATTTATCGGGGAATCTCATAACCTAACCATCAACGTCTTCTATTAGCGTTCGTCATGATAGATATGTCCACTGTGGATGAAGCGCTGATCAGTACTTTTCATTCACTTCCAAATTCTTGGAGATCCTGAGCCATGTCATGTCATGTGCTCACCTCTGATTGACTGAGACAAGCAATCATTCGATTTGTAACTGACAAGTTATTATTATATCTCTGTGATGGAGTGCTCACTAGTGCTACTGGGGTCCCAGTGCGGAATATCAGGCTATACATTCACTTTCGTAAAGAATGTATACTATAGAATCCTATAGCAAGTAATTGCAAGTCACTTCAAACCCTCACGACATAAAAATAAGAGTGGAACATAGGGAGTGCCAGCATTGGTTAGAAAATGGATTGGTTGTGTGATAATTCTTTCGCGTCTCTATTATTTCAATGATACTGACTATCGATGTAATTTTTTGCTTTTTGCTGCATGTTTCTGTCACCAATATTCTGTTGCGAGTAATACTTAAAGTAGTCTACTAGAATCTAATGAATAGTAATTAGTCAAAATCCAATATTCAAATCTTCGCAGCAACAGACTAGCATCACAACAATTTGAATGTTGAATGAAAAATTTAGGGTCTGTCTTTTTATTTGGTGTGCTTTGCCATCATTGACTAAGTTTTGGTCCTTTTTTCACTAAATTGGTACTTTCGATATATCGAAGGCATCGATTTTAGATAAATTCATATAATTGGCCGATTAATCGGCCACCTTATTACCGATTAATCAGCAATCGGTTGACTAGCAAAATCGCTTATCGGACACCCTTCTATTTATTTCCAAAGATGAAGAATAAACAACTTATATTTCACACATGCTTATAGCAACAATTATGATTCACACATTAGTTAAGTTTTGTTTTATCCGCTTATACATTTACACAATGAGATATGTAGCTAATTCATATTTCAGGAAGAAGCATTGGAAGGATGGACCACAGAGAATGTGAAAGTGAGTGGTTGCTTTTTAGGTGGTAGGACATCTCAGTTGGTAAAAGGCCGGCAGTGCAGAAGGTCCAGGGCTCGAGTCTGCCGGTCAGTCCCGCCTCAGGAGGTTCCACCGCTCTTATAAGTATTGGTTTACTACAACCTGATTTTTTTTCAAAATGGGGATGTCTTCAGACTGCTGTTGACAGTTGCGGATGCGTGAAGATCTCCCCATCATTAGCTTGCTTTTATGGCTTCGTGCCTTTTCTCTATGGATGAGAAAAAAATTAACTTAACATGAATAGTTTGAAGTGAACATGCACTCTTTTAAAATGATATCAAGTCGAAATAGTGCATGTGTTGCCAGTGTTACCAACGGTCTAGAACAGTCTTCCGTCCGACTGCTGACGGATCCGACTATTCCTACATGTCCTGGATCTCCTGTTTTGCAGATATTTCCTGGCCGTTACGCGAGCTACGTATAAAAAATTAATAGTTAGGCTAGAAGCCCTCTCCTATGCAATAAAATAAAGTAAATCACAAGTGACTTACCCAAATTTTCCCTTCACACTTTGTCAAGAATGATATGATGACTAGATTGCAGTGGCATTATTGAAATTTGAAACAAGATAGGATACTCGACAGAGTGCGGCTTACTAAAGTTAATCGTTAAGCATTGATAAGGAAAAAAGATTATAAAGAGAAATTAGGAGAAACGGAAAGTCAGGGAAAAACATTTGGAAGGTCAAAGACTTTACATTCGTTGGCAAGTCTATCTGAAACAATGCCTCAGATGACTTTCGGGATCCTCTGCTCTTTACAACATTACGGATGATCCATTTGAAATTAGAAAGTTGATGATGCTCAGTTATATGTATCTATACCAATGATTCCGAGTGTACGGTATGTTCGTAAATTCTTTGTTTGATTGTTCTACATAATTGTTTCTCCGATATATACTTTACTATAGACGTTGCATTTCATTTTGTAAATAACTTTTCCGCATTGCTTGAAAGCATGGAAGAAATTAGGGTCTGCGGGATTTTTTAATGAATCTATCAACATCTTGTATCTTCCTAAATTGAAAAAAGCGTTTCTGACAAACAAACTCATCCAAGAAATCAACGGAATGCCCCGGTATGTTGCCAAATAGGCTCTCAGAATGAGAGACAAAAGGTGTTCTGTTCACTACTTCGTCTATCCGCTTAGTCTCTCAAAATGTCTGTGGTCTTCAATGCTGTCTGGTGCCCATTGTTTGCGCGTTTCTGCTCCGAAAGAAAACGAACCAGTAAACAATGAGGGCAATGATTCACCTACGAGTAGGACTTTTTACGTGAACATACCTGATTTTGTTGCCTAAGAGCGCTGGGGTGACCTGGATCGAACACTTGGTTGGCACACTCAAACTAGCTCCGTTCAGATGCCTCTAGTCTAGACCGGCCACTCGCTGGGACTGTCAAGGCTCTTCTCTGCTTCGTGACTTTGTGCCACTCCTCCCCTCTTGTCAAGGCTCCGCCGACGTTTGCTTTGAGCGCATCTCGTCGCACCTGGATAAATCCATTTTATATAACAACCTTTGTAAAATAAATGTGTCTTCCGTCTGTAAAATCCTTCGCTCTGAACCGATTTTCATATTTTTCATATTGATCCCCAGCATAGGTACTCTATCTTATGGAAGAAGTCGCTGTGATCTACTTAAATTATACATACAAAGTTATATATCATGTGAAAGCGCATGAACCGTACTTTCAACTAGACTATAATATAAGATTGCATTTACATTTATTTGGGATTTTCTTCAATTAGCCTTTGTCCCCCAAAAATTGTCTTCTGACACTGCACATTTCTCAACTTACAAAATTTCTAATAATTTTAATTTCTTTATACGATGAAACACATCATTTGTGAGTCTAGTTGTTGCAAAACGGTCAAAATGTCCATCTGACCGATACCACAAAATTATCGGTCTGGAGACACCTGCTAATATATAGTGCAAATGCAAAACTTGTAAAAATATTCATTTGGTGTGGTCGTCACTATGATTTTCGAATTCAGCGTAAAACATTGACCACATATGCAAATTTTCAAAAAAAACGAAGTTGCAAAGTTGCAAAGCCAAATTTTTCCCAAAATGCTGTTATATAAAATGGATTTACCCGCATTATCGATTGTGCGATAGTAAATCAAAGTTGCGCACCCCTATAACCAAAGAAAATATGTTTTATCTCAATTGCTCAAACATCATCATGTGTGGCCTTGTGGTCTAGCCGATTCAAATTTATCATGCACCAAATTATTATTACATGAAAATTACAGACGTAGGCCGTAGAAGTGTCAAACGAAAATTTGCGTGGAATGTTTCGTTTCTTTTGGAAATCAGTCCCTGTAGTACTGTACACGCTCCTCATATTTTTTGCTCTTTATAATAGGCTGCAAGTGTCAGCCTTTTTTAATCTGACTACAAGTCTTTGGCAGCCTGGAAATCGGCTGTTTTGACCTCCTGAGTGTCTGTAGGTACTCGTCTGATTTTTGAAGCAATCTACACTTCGATCAGGCCAATAGATGACTTAGATTTCTCTTTTATAATTTCATGTATTGATAGCGTGGCAGTTAGGTGTTACAACCAGTTTGATAGACATGTCTGACGAATGGAGGTTTTGATCTACACGTGCGATGCTATAAGCAGGGTCCCCGCGCAGCCCTTAAATTTAAGGGCCCCTTAAAAACCCCTTAAATTTTGCAGTCAGCCCTTAAAAAGCCCTTAAAAATGACAATCACTAAAAAGCCCTTAAAAAGCCCTTAAATTTGACAATGGGCCCTTAAATTTAGGGCCCCTAAAAAGCCCTTATTTTTCAAACCAAATTTCGAAAAAATGAATATTGAGTCAATCATAGTTAATCGAAAAGTTGTCGCAAAATATGTTGTCTTCTTCTAAGAAATACCTAAGTTTGTATAGACTACTTGCTTTGCATTTCAGGTTTTCTTATTTTGACAGTTATGTATTTTGCTCGATATTGATAAGCTTTGCAATGCTGTTAGAGTGATGTGCTTGTTGTCATATTGATTCGGTAATACAGTCAATCGATAAAATACCAACAGGATTCTTGATATTATGTTTACATCTGCCTTCAGAGTTCAGTGTCGATTTTTTCGGAATATTGTATTGACTGTAGTATCAAACAGTGTGACGAAGCACCGATACAAACTTCGGCGAAGGCTCGTTTGTCGTTTCGTTGATTCTTGTTTTCAAACGTTTCTTGTTCAATTGCAAATTCAATTATTTGGCTTTTAATCACCTGCTCCATAGTGAGAAAGTAAGTTCGTTCGTCAATTAATTTGGTTTCAGATTATGAAAACTTGGCGGTGAAGAAGAATAACATATTGTGATGAATAAATGTACCTTGCTTGTACGGTATTATGTTTACAAAGCCACGTACAGTTACAGTAGGCCCCCAATTATGCGGTGAAGAAGAATAACATATTGTGATGAATAAATGTACCTTGCTTGTACCTTGCTTGTTGAGGATTCTCCATAAACAAAGCCACGATGAGGACGAATTTGACCGAACGACGTCTTATTTCGGAAAGACTCGTGATCGATCATGTAATTCGGATTGGAGGGATTGAAAACTTCTGCATCTCGCCCGAACTGCGTTTGGCAGTAGCAAATGCTAGGCAGAAATATCATCTGTATCTGGAAGACGAGCAGAAGCAGAAGGAAAAGGACCTTGAATCAGAGAAGCGAAAGAAGGATGAGGAGGAGCTGGAAAAGATGTCAAAGGAGAAGCTGCGAATGGAGAAGGACATATCACATCTCCAGGAAAGCGCCGATAAACTGGCTTTCAAGGCCGAGACAACGCAGAACTTCAAGTTTTTGTTAGAGTCTAATGCCCTCAGAAAGTCTATACAAGAAAAAAGAGAGCAGCTAAATCAAATTTGGAGAAATATCTCGGAAAAACAAAGGCTTGTTTTGAGCTTGTAAATATACGTGCTAGCATGTTTCCAAAATATTCCTTTGATAATCAGATGATACATTTGTCGCCTAAATTTGCATGGCCATCATCTTTTCATATAAATATTGAAAACCTGATGTGCATGTCTACCAGCGTTGCTCGCACATTATGACCATATTATTTAAAGTAGGGCTACATGTAGGTAAAAGCTCCGTCACATAACAAAAAAATCACATCCGTTTAGTACTTACCACGTTTATGTGGTAGCTAAAGCTACATGAGCAGGTATTCGAGTATAAGCAAACAAATGTATCATCTGTTTGTCATGTGACCTGATCATGAATCACAAAAAAAGCTGCATAATATGATTTTTTTTTCATTTTTGTACTTTATTTCTTAGAAGAAGTTCGTATTGTTGTTTGTTTCCATGAAATGAATTTTAGGAGCTGATCCATACAGATGTTATTTCTCTGTTTTGTTGTTTGTTTTCATGAAGTGAGTTTTAAGAGCTAATCCCTACAGATGTGATATCATCGCTTTGCTGTTTATTTTCATGGACTGAGTTTTAATGACGCCTTACATATTACAGTACATGTACAATGCCTGCAAGTACAGTTGTACATACATTTTTTGTAATTTGCAACGGTCAAATTCATATCGCCTGCTTCATAATCACTTTTACGATTCCACTGATTTGTTTATTGATATTCTGATTAGGAATATGGAATGGCTTCTATGTGATTTTTTGTTTTGATAATTTCTGTTCTTCACAGCCATAGAAAATCCAGCTTGTGTAATTATAGTATCAGTTGTAATGATTGTATTTTGATCTGCTTCTTCTGTTGAAAGAGTTTTTTTTTGGATAAAGTGAATGTATATAACTGTGCTGTTTAAGACCACAGACAGTCAATAATCAACTTTGGTTACGACCGTGATTTCGATGTTTGACTGTCTTCATTGAGTGTGTGGAGGTATCATGCATCTATCATTTCGGCAAGTGTATTTTTATATTTGGCGTTCGTGCTCTTGGCTGAATCCTGTAAAATGTTTCTTACACTGCTGTGTTTTTCTTATTTTATGAAATTTTGATATAGACTTCTGAGAAAACGATCTAGGTAATTTTGTCTTTTGATGAATGGGAGAGTAGAAAAAATAGCTTTCTGCTTTTATTTTTCTAGAGTGTGTGGAACTACCAACTGCAAGAATAAAATTGTATGAACACCATGCTTTTCTCATATTGTATGCAACTTGCAAGTATACACGCATGAATATCGATTTATAGATAGCCCTTAAATTTGCCTCATCAGCCCTTAAATTTGATTGTGGCTGAAGCGCGGGGACCCTGTATAAGACATTGTGTCATAAGACTGATGCTGTAAGATCAGTCATTCACAAATAGACATAGGCCTACACTGTAAAAGACTTGTAAAGTGCAGTAGGCCCTCAATTAACAGCCTAATAGGGACTCACGGATACCTAGATTCGGTATTTAGGTGTCCGCGTAGTGATTATGAGGGGAAATATTTTGGAATGCATATCTTCGTAAAAAACGTAAAAATAGTTTTTTTAATAGCTGCGGGATTTTTTCGGCCTGCGGGAGAAATTTTATTTTGAGCAATATCACCACTGATGCTAAGAAAATGCAAATTACCGGATCTACATTATTTGTCACTCGTTAAGGAGATCCAAAAAAGAAAGGCTCTGAAGGACAGAGATTAACATATCTCAACCTCCTCTACGACGCTTATCACGTCCCAGCAAGGAAACCTAGCTATGTCCTTTAAATTGTACATCCTGCTTAACATCTGAATTGAGAGGAAAGTGTTATTAAAAGAATGTTGTTTACAAGATAATATGTAACGTCTGGAATAAAGTCTATGTCGAAGAAGCAGTAGAACAATCAAACAAATAATTTTCGAGCATACAACACACTCGGAGTCATTGATATCGGAGGCTACAATTTTCTGCAAAATTCAGTAAATTCTGTAAATCAATCAAAAATGTCATTGGGTTTCGCAGTTCCTCAATAAAAATGCAATAAAATGAAAGGGGGTAGGGGGTTGAGGTATCGGCAGCTTTAATTGACTTTTCTGAATGATGTAGGAATCAGGAATTACAAATTTCATATAAGCCTACTTTGAAATAGTGCTTTCCTGCTTGCTCATTTCTTTGTACAATCCACAATTAACTATTTCATTTTGGCATGTCATACTTTCACATTGTCATTTAGCAGGAGAATATTGTCTTTTGCATGCAGAGCAGTGTACATATAGGCTATACATTCGAAATAGGTACCGTATGACTTGATGTGTATCATGTGATATTTTCAATTAAAGGTTCATCTCAAGTAAAAGCTACGTTCGGCGTGAGTACAAGGGAATTTAAAAGGAGGTTGGACCACCGTTGGCTAAGTCTTCTGCCATGCTTCGACCATGTAGTAGAAGAGCTTGATGTTTTGACAATTTTCTACAGTGCCGTCTGCAGTAACGATATGGAAAATGAGTTAGTCGTGAAGATATTTGAAAATATGTAGCATCTGAAGGAAAGAAGACAGTGATGACGCTTCTTGGTGATCTCCATTCTAAATTTCGGAAGAAATTGGGTACACAACAAGCACAAGCTGCTAAAATGCGACGTTTTTCTATTGTCGACAAATTATTGGCAAATCGTACTGAGTTTTTGTTGAGTTGAATTCATGAGAAAGCATTTGTCAATATTTATTGACTTTGTGAAGTTAGTGCAACATTTGCTACACAGAATGCTTCTAGAAATGAAACATCCAGTTCGACGCTTGTCATCCTCTTTTCTGAGGCCAGAATCAATGGGGCAAAGAAAACCACCTCTCATCCAATAAACTTATTGCTTTCTTACCGTCTGCCAACCTGTGCAATGAGAAATTGAAACGCTGTTTAGGACATATGGCGAAGAAATCTGTGGTTGCATGGACATCCTATTTGTGTGAGAACCTCCTAGTTGATCTACTTGTCTGGAGTGTTTTCGTAGGACTGGATTCTGAAAAAGGGAAGAGTGAAAACACTGACGAAGGTTGTGGAGTCGAGTAGCACTTCAGCGGTCACTTCAATGGCAATACTAGTTTGCTGCACGATGAAATTCGCTACTATGCATCGGATGATGAAATCAACTTCGTAGATGCATCAGGAGATATCCTCCCACTGGATCTGTATTGGAACTCAGTGTTCGGTCTGAAGAAGGGTATGTGAAAACCAAGGTATTTTAATCTTCAACAGTTGGTAATTCCAGCATTGACTTTTTTCAATGGACCAAATATTGAAAGTGCATTTAATCTTATGAATATGACAAGTACAGGGTATCGCCCAAGCCTCTCCGTTACAACTATGAGTGCGTGTCTCAAAGCTCAATATCGAAAAGGATCATTCGGTGAGTCCACTTCTGTGCTTCCTCCAAAATCCAGTGATCCCATTCGCACACCTGTTAATCCAAAATTGCTAGTATGAGAAAGCATGGAGGATTCGCGTGAAAGATAGGAGGGCTAAAATGTTTGTCCAAAATGCCGCTGCTTTACTTAGTGAAAATTGAGAATCAAGAACGCGAAAATGAAGCAGCTGAAAGAAAATAAAAACTTAGTGAACGGAGACATAGATTATTAGAACTGATTCCGAAAATGAAGAAACGGCGTGAAATGCTGCAGGATCTAACCCCATCCCTAAGAAACGAAAACGCACAGGCGATATAGACGAGGGGGAAAAGGATATGCAGAATGAAGAGTTAAGCGCAAATCCTTCACCGACAAGCCTGTCTAGACCTTCAGGAACAACGCAAACCGACGTAGCCCACTTCTTTTTCAAAAAATAACATATTGCGTTAAAGCAGATACCTCTTTAAAAGTACACTGCTACACTGAAAATATTTACAAATTTTAAATCTCATCGGTAGGTTATTGGGTGTAAGTGGTAAATCCACTATTGATAGTAATTTGGATGTGTCCAATACATGTATAAGAAAACCGCACCCTGTACTGTACTGACCGGAGATCAGCGTCAATTGCCAGGGTCAAGCCCTCAGTCTCAACTTCCACAGTCTCTCACACTGGAATCCCAGGATCCTATAGGTTTTCGTAAGCCTTGAATTCCCGGCATCCCGAGATTAATTTTTGTTAGTGATTTAATAAGTAGTTCAGAAGCTGAAATCAAGTTTTAAACTATTTTGTGCGTGAAAATTGAATTCGAATGCTCAATTTATAAAATTTTGTTCATTGTATCGCAATGGTCTTATGTCAAATACTGCATATTACAGAAGGGAACGAAAGTAAGGGATCAGCATCACGAGCAAGCTCCTCAAGAAATAAAAACCCCTCTATGCCAACTTCCGTAGTAGTGTATTGGTCATCATTCCCTAGTATGTTCCATGTGGAGTGGTTATGTGGTAATCACTTCCGACATTTACAGTGGCATTTGCCAGCTTGTTTCTTGATGTAGATTAGAAAGATAAGCTTTGCTGTTAAGTCTTCTGTCTGTCATTGTCATTAATGAGCGACTGTCCATTGAACTTAATTGTTCCAGCGACCGCCTTTACCGTCATCATATTCAACTTTCTTTCCGTCCTATGGAGAGTTACAGAAGCGCGATTGATTGACATCACAGTGATGTCATACTTCAATGGAGAGCTGCAGGATCAAGGGTTATTGACGCAACGGTAGTGTCATAGCTCAAGGTCGGAATAAATTGGCCGACTAGTTATTCTGCGAATAATCCATGCTGATACAAAGCATAATTCTATTCGCTAATAACTAATCCTAGAATAGGGCTATTCTAGAGAATTGCTATTCCGCGTTGGTGCATACGGGGTTAAGGTCAAAGGCCTCAATGCGTTTTGCTGCTTTCTTATTCAGTGTCCAGGTTTCGCAACCGTATAAGGCGATGGCTGGTGTACATAACTAATGAGTGGAAAATACACACTAAGATAACATCATGTTATTTTAAATGTTATATTTCATTCTTTTAATTTCGACATAAACATTTTCGAACAGATCACTCTGCGAGTGGGCTACTTACAAATAAATCCTCACCCTTGCTTGTCGCCGGTGACAAATAGGACTAAAATATACGCGACACTCCAACTAATTCTGTCCAGTAAGATATAATTATAGTAGTAGTAGTAGTGTTTTATTCTTTTAAATGGAAATCATTCAATTACAAATGAAGTAAAATGCGAGTCATGTAAGATATTTACAGATCGAGATATTCTGAAACATACATTATGTACAGTTGTTTAAAAGATCTGTGGTAAATGGGATGAAAGATGCTCGGCGTGTTGCTGTTCTGCAAAAGGGTGCGCATAGTTTCATTCTGCGAGAAGATAGTTGTCGAGGAATGAGTTCATTTAACAGACGATCGTCATTTTGCAAAGCTTGAAGAAAAAGTTTCTTAGACAAGCACTCACGTCGGTTAGCAAGAGTAGTCTTTACGCAGGTACATCCGTAAGACGAACTGTTTGATAAGATGATGTAATGTGCTCTGAGTTCTACTCTTCTTAGTTTCTTTGTCAATTTCTTATTCAAACCTACGGAGCACGGACAGACGTATTCCATAAGGGATCTTATTAAAGTAGTGTACACCACATGCAATTCTTGTGTACTAACAAGAGGCCGAAGTATTCGCAGTAGATGAATTCGTTTATTGGCAATACTTGTGACTTCATTTATGTGGAGGTCCCATCGCAGATCTGCAGAGATTCTCAATCTAAGTATCTTTACTTTATCAGATTCGGGGATGTTGAAGTTGGGGCGATCTTGAAAGTTCTTCTTTCTACATACGACTAAGGAAGATTTATCGATGTTAACGGTCAGACAATTTTTCTCACACCATTCATTAAAGCCGCGAACCTCAGCATTAATACGATTGCCGTTTTCTTCCGGAGTTTGTGACGTTAGAGGACAGACCAAAGTCACATCATTTGCATACTTTATCATTTCCGAGCTTTCTTGTTGTGGTTTATAGTCGTTGATAATAAAAGGAGCAAGAATTGAACCTTGGGCGACTCCACATGTGACGGCAAAAGGGGTCGAGAGACACTTGCCAACTTTAACGCGACAGTAACGATTCTTCATATAGCTATCCAACCAAATGATGAAGCCTGTCCGGAAACCAGCATCCAGGAACTTTTGAATTGCGACTTGATGGTTGATAGTGTCGAATGCTCGACTCAGGTCAAATGATAAGATAACCGCTCCGGCCGTATCTGTTGAATCGAAGGTTTTGGTGACATGATTGACTATAGTTACGAGTGCCGTGGTAGTCGTTGAATTTTTCCGAAAACCATGCTGGTGTGCTCCAAAAGATCTCTCGAACTGTTCTCGTATATTCTCCAGTATTATCTTTTCCAAAATCTTTGTCATGGTTGGTGATAGTTATTTGTCGTAACTTTGACAAGCAAGCCGGTTTTGTCTTTGGAATAGGACTGATTGTTCCAAGTTTTCATTTGCAAGGTATGTTTCTGCTGGAAATCGAGTTTTGAAGTATGCAAGTCAGTGGTCGTGCGATCTGATTGGCAAGTCTTACATAAACTCGTGAAGGTATTTCGTTTGCTGGACAGGATTTTCTCAAGTTCAGCTGATGAAGGTGCTTTTTAACTTCATGAACAGATATGGTTAGATTTAATCCATCGTCTTCCGGTAATTGATGTTGGTCACTTCTGTCTGATCTTTGTAGTGCTTGGAAATGTTTTGATATGCCTTCGGCCAATTTAGATTCGTCGTCAAACTCATGAATTAAGTCTCTTAGTTCACCCGTTGAGTTTAAAGTTCTACCTTTAATGGCATTAACAAGTTTCCATGGTCCGTTCGTGGTGGATTTCAAACTGTCTGCCCATATCGATTTTGCCTTTTGTATTTCAAGTCTTACTTTTTCCTTGAAATGGGCGAAACGTGGCCAATCCTTATTTATATATGCATTCCATCGTTCGTTTATGAGATGCTTAGTCAGAGGTGTCATCCACTCTTTTTCATTTGCTGACATTTGAATAATACGTTGAGGGATACACGCGTTTATATAATTCATGACGATAGTACAGAACATATCCCATTGTTTGTTCACATCTTCTTCAATAGTTATTCCTGACCAATCGTGTTGGCTTACCATGCCTTCTAATTTCACTAGATTTGATTCTCCAAATTGTAAATCGTAAATCAAGCAGCTTCGAGGTTCTAGGTGTCTGTTGAGGCATCTATTAAGAGTGATACTCAAGATGTTGTGATCAGAATTTCCAATAGGGGCATCATTGGTCACATTTTGAGGCTCATCTTAATTTAACTCAATAATTTAATGTATTTTAATTTTAATTGCTCACATTTTAAGGTCATTTGATATAAGAACGTGATCGTTAATATTGTCTCCTCTCGTTGGTCTTGTAACAATGTCAATCAGATCCAAGTCGTTGCACAGTGGGATAGTTTTGAAGTGATTGAAGTCTCCCAATAGGATTCAACGGCAGTTTGGCTTTTTGTACAGGAAAGTATCAATATCGCTGCATACGGATAGATGAAACTCATTCAATTCTGTGGCATTGCAAGATGGAGGAGCATAAATGCATATTAAAAGAATGTAAATATCAGGGCATTCAATAAATTGCTGTTCACATTTATCCTTTGATTTAATACCATTGATATACATTTGATGCTAGATTTCACATAAACGACAATCCCGCCTCCTCTTATCAGGTGTCGATCGTTTCTAAAAATGTCATAACATGGTATATGTATGATATCATTCGACACTGTTTCATTCAGCCAGGACTCTGTGATACAGATAATTTCTGGGCATTTCGTATTAGCAACCAGTTTGAGTTCATCAATTTTCAATAAAACGGAGCGAATGTTAGTCAACAATAGTGTGGGATATGCGCTCAAATTGCTTGTATTTCTATTATTGTTATAAACTCGTTAACTTGTTATAAAATCAGAGATTTCAAAAACCTTCATGCTATCCACATACACAGCATTTTTTTGTATTTTAATTTGTTTGCCATGATTTTCAGGTTTCCTCCCTTCTATATCTCGTCTTTCTCGAAGTAACAGTTGCTCCTTCGTTGCTGAAGCGGTGTCAGATCTGGGTTAATACAGACATGTTTCAACTCAGCATGTCTATACAAAGCCTTGGAAGCAGCTAAGATTCTTTTCTTTTTGGAATATTGTTTTAGTATGACGCGCACGGGCTGCTTTGTTGATGTTGAGCTTCCAAGACGAGCAGTTTCATCAAGATCTATGTTGACAACTTCGGATATTTTCCTTTGGACGTTATTTATATTGTCAGTGCTTTTCAGACCGTGGATGATGAGATTATTTCTGCAAAAATGTCTCTCATGATTCTCAATGATCGAGCTTTGAGTCTCAATTGATTTTTCTAAAGTTTCAATCTTGCTTTTCAGTACAGTATTTTCATTCACGACAAAATCTAGTTTCCTGCTTATTTCAAGAAGAATGTCTTTTGTTCCTTGATTTGAGGCGAAATCATCAAGGTTTGATATACTTTGCTTACATAGATTCTTCAGCTCAATAAAGGCATCGAGTAGCGTTGCTTTCGTGAATGATTGATTTCTAATTTCTTCGTTGCTAAGTTCAATTAGCGAATTTTATTTTGCCAGATTGATTTGTTTTCCGATTCATTGTTATTATGTACTGGAATTCCAACGTGGTGTGAAGCCTTCAATGTAAAGCACGCTGCGGTAATGACGTTGAACACACGTGACCAAAAATCAATAATTCGAGGTTAGATTGACAAGGTGGTTTTCAGATGGCGTCTTGATAACAACTGATTCGATGAATAAACCGTTGACAATACTAGCTGTAGCAACACACCAACAATCAAGTGTACAAGACGAAGATCGATACCAGAGTTGAAGTCGTAGGATTTCACACTGACGCGTTATGATATTAGCATTAGCACAACGGTGAGATATTAATAGATATTTGTGGACACTGGGTAAATCCAACGCTGTTGTATGCAACGAAGATCGACCACCAAATGACAATGAGTAAAACTCAATTAGCAACAGGGAAGCGGAACCAAGAAAATGGAAATATCAGACGAAGGAGATCCCGGATGATGAAAATAATCACAGATTGTTGAAGTCGGTATCTTTGCAGTGTGCACGATATAAAAAATCAAAAATGTCGACCGAATAGAACCGGTGTACGAAACAGTGTATTAAGGCAGCTGCGAGAGAGCGAGAAACACGTCAAGCGCTTGCTGATTATCTTTCATTCACACAATTTTTGTAATCTTTTCAGACCAATTATTTAAGACTTCATTACCTAGGGTTCGTAATCCCCGAATACCTTATGGAAGGAAAGGATGGAGCTTTCGGATGATGAGATTCCATCGGAGAACAACACCGTGAATGTTTTTGAAAAGCATACTGTCGATTGGCAAAGAAAATTATTGCTTGGTATGGAAGCTTAGTTTTCTGCAGTTGCATCATAGGGTATCTAAAGCTGGATTCACAATTGAGCGTCGATTTCTAATCTAGATTGAAATTTCATCCAGATTATGTTTTGACGTTCAACCAAAAGCATGTTGAGGTGTCTTCTTAACGAATTTTTTGATTAAAAATTGTAATAAAAGTTATATGCAAGCCCGACGTTTCGCGTATTCACGCTTCTGCAGGGGCAAAAAAAGCTAAGAACAATCAACTGAAAAGTCAGTACAGCATCAGGAGACTCTCCTGACGGCATTTTCTCCTGGCAGCTTTTTTGCCCTGAAGAAGCGTGAATGCGTAAGACGTCGGACCTGTACATAGCTTTTATTGCAATTTTTTAAATTCTTTTAGAAGCCACCTCAACGTACCTTTGGTTCAACATGAAGAATCTCCTGTTTGCGGCAATCCTATGTTTTGACGCTATTTCAATTGGCGTTCATAATTCAGTCAATTATGACATGAGCCAGCGCGAGTATATCGCTGATGTCATATTATATTATAAAAAACATGATTTGAACTTGCCATAAGAAAATTATCCTACATATTTAATAAGAAAATGGTTCCTATATGTTTTCCTTATAATTTCATAATTTCGACAATTAGGATCCTATATTCACAGATCTAGAAAGGGATAGATGAACTACTCCCCGATTTGCGTGAAGCCTGCTTTCCCTGCCACGCGCGCGCGCACAATCCCGGTATGTAGGCAAGAAACAAATGTTGGCATGCACGTGTCTGTGAGAATGTAATGATAATAAGCACATTAACTTTCAACGACGATAATAATTGATAACGAATCATAGAAATGTTGACAATTCCTGATGACCTGCAATGTCATACTTTCTCACTCATCATGATTGCTTACATAAATGTAGCTTAAATAGAAAATTAGGTGCATGCGAAGTAACGTTTTATTCAAAAGAAAACTCGGTAAATCAAAATTTATTTGCCTCTAAAGAGAATCAGCTTCATTGCCTGCTGACGTGATAGGACTTTTGAATTAAAGATATTACGTTCAAAATATATCTTACCGTACCGGAAGAGGCGAATTTTAACATAATTCGACGTGATCAGCCTGATAAGTTTTGTTAGATGATCAGAGTCTTGATGAAAGTCATGGTCATAAAAGTGGTCTGCAAAAAGGGTAGGAAATAAAGTTCTTACATCAACTTTCTGCAGGACAAAATGTTCAATTTTCAAATCAATGTTCGATGCTGTGGGGAGGAGGGTCACATCGTGAACACCCGGAAAAAGAGAGCGGAAAGCTACTTCAGCAATTTTTACGATGCTATATACAGCGAAACTAGGAGTGGATAGGCCTCCTCTCTGCTTTGCTGAAAACAAACGGGTGAAAGATACATCCTTCATACTGTCTTCATCGCTAAGGGCCGAGCCCGGAGTGTTAGTTAGCTGCTATTATAGAATAATTGTATGAGCAGACACGAAAATTTCATAAGTGTATTTTGATTTATGTATTATATTTATTGTTATATATTATCTTTTTAGCTTTATATACATTGTGGTCCGCTAATCGACTGATTATCTTGCTTACCGACCAACTTGAGTAGCCTGATCCATGCGTTTTGGAATTGCGCGGATATCTGAGTCTTGATCCACATCCATGGGTTCCGATGATGGCCCTGGTGACTGAGACTCGGCAGAAGATGCATCAAAAGACGGCTCAAAAAGATTGCGCTGCTTTGGGGATCGACGCTTTTTGGAAGGTGTTTGCAGATAAAGGGGGAACGCTTCAAAAACAGTAGGCACTGCGTCATCCTTCAGCTTCCTTCGAGTTCTGGGGCGAGATCCATACTGTCCCTTTGCATGAATAACACTTACGCCCTTTTTATAGTCATCATCGGTGAAATGAACACTGCATACGCGTGATGAATTCTTAAGGGAGTAAAGTTCTTACGTCGAATGTTATGAAGCCACTTCTTCAACAATTCGGGGTTGGAGAACGGAAAGGCGTGAAAAGAAATGTTAGAGTTTTTCGAAGCACGGTTATGGCATCGCGGAAAATAAAACGAGGTAACCATTTCTCAAGAAATGAAATTTCTGTAAACAGTTTTGCAAACCTGTTCGAAAATTTTATCTTTCTTATGCCTTTTGAACACATGTTTCGGATTAAGAGTAGGAGAATTGATAGCAATTGCCTAGGGCGTGAGGATTTTATTTAATGATAAAATCGCCATTTAGCGTCGGTAGAATCATGGATTCCTTAATAGTAGTGGCCGGGATGGGAAACTTGAAATTAGGGAAATACGGAAGAAGGGTCACTACCGCTCGCTCGCTAAAGGTGTGGATGGTAGCACGCAGTTGATATTTGACATGCATAAGTACCTAATCGCCTTTTTTTTGTAATCATGTGCACTGTCTGCCTTGAGAGAACAAGCACATTGTTCGCATCACTACTACCTTTATATTATCAATACCACGAATATAATAACTAAAAATTCATAGCTAATAGTTTATTAGCATTAAATGGACCTTCATCTCAAGAGGATAAACGTGTCTAAATTTTGCAGGATCAATTTCAAATTATAATAGCAATACATTCTTTTATCCTTGGCTATCGATAAAAATGAAAACAATCAGAATCATAAAAGAAATCGCTTAGTGAATTGAAAAAGTGAATCCAACACAACGGAATTGACAATTGATATGTCATACAAAGTTATCTATTATCAGTGTTGTCAACTGACTTTTCAAGAAACTCAGTTAAAACTAGGTTAACCAAGTTTACCAGAAATTAACCAAGTTAAGTTAAACTCGGTTATACTGAGTTTTTCAAAAAAAACTCGGTTATAACTCAGTAAAATAATTCGCTAAAACTCAGTTAACTCAGTTACATTAAAATCCATGTAAAACTGTCAGTATATGCATAGGCCGTCTGAATTTGATTCTGAAAAATTGCATGTTATAAGCGCTCCAGTCAATAACTTTTTCATGAAAGTTTGGGCGTATTCACAGGCAGTTGTAGTCTAAGCATAAAAGCAAAATGATAAGATACGTAATAGGTAGATGAAAAGAGAAAAGTAAAGATGGAAACTTAGAAAATGAAAGCATTATCTTGCAAGGTTTAAGAACGTAACAAAAGAGCTGATCTAAATTCGCACAAAAATATAAGACTAGAATGACTGCTACTTATAAAAGTAACCAATGTGTAGACTTTCTATGGAAGGATGAGTCTGTATGTTTATACAAAAAAGATCTGTTTTAGCAGGCATAAGCCTGCTACAGCCCATATACCTAAACTAAGCTGTATAGCTTCAAAGTTGCGGTACATGATTTTGTCTATAATTGAGATCTAAACTTCATTACTTGTTGTAGCTAAGTTACAGCATCTTCCAGTATAAGCAAAATTATCTTGATAATATCTAAAAGGGACATTCAGTAATTAATTGCTCAGCTTATCTCAACTTTGGTCTCGCGCATTTTTTACTCACCCCTGCCCAACCCAAGGCACGAAGCCATGCTAGAAGCTAGGGATAGGACAGCGCGGCCGTTAGCCAACTGAGCTATCCCACCACCCAGTATGAACAATACACAAGCTAAAATAATCCTACGGAATGCACCAATGTAAATGAAGATGCTTTAAAAATTAAATTAGACATCAAATAATTCGACAAAACCATTTTCTATTCTTCTTCTGTTTCCTACCATAGCAGTTCCTAAAATCCGTATTCATACATCCAAGTGATTACATTTGCATCACTGCTATAACAGTTTATCAGAGAAGCGGTTTTTCTTTATATTTAGACTACGAAGCAAGCATAATATCATATAGAAAAACAATACAAAATATCACGCATTAGTATTACTTTGAACTGTGACATAAATCATCAATTACGCTTCCATGATAATGTGATCGAAGCAAGAGCACATTTATCACAACAAATACCTTCAAAAACAAAAGCCGGATAGAACAAATAAGGGAAGTTCAGAAGAAAGTTTTATTGTCGCAACATGACAGATGCCTCCAATAATTCCAACTTAAATGCACCTCTTCGAGCTTCGGAAGATGCCACAGACACAGACACATCCTCATATTCATTGCATTACTTTTGTTGTAGGCCTATGTGCTGTAGGTAAACATTTTATGCTGTAGGTAAATTGTGACAAGCTTCACAAAATTAAGTTTATGTAACCTAAATATTTATAACCAGCGAACTCATTTCGCCTTGTTCGAATATTACCTTGTTGCTGTTTTCTTGAATTGTTAGAATACTCGCGTTCAATAATGAAGTGGTCGTTTCTAAAACGTTTGAAGCACAAAAAAGCATTCTTTGCTTTATCCCGCGTGAATCCGTCATCTTGATGACGTACTCTTCCGTACAATTCATCAAAAATCTTTCGAAGTTTATGAAGTTGAAGAGAAACTCCAGGAGACTGATGTCGCAGAACACTTTTATAAAAAAATTGCAATTCGGAGCTGAGCACAGTTAGGCGTCGTCAAGCCTTCACATACGCGAAGTATAAAATGTGACTAAGGAAAGGAAGGCATGTAAACGTATATCTTATCGACTTTTCGTCTTATAATTCCTCATGAAGTTAAAGCTTTCAACCGTAATGTGTTGTAGAACGGGAACATTGTTAGCGAGCCAGCGTGCGGTCGTCTCGCGCTCCTCGTTTTCCCCGTCTTAACTATTCCTCGTCGTCACTTCTCCAATTTTGCTTGCTATTCTCCGAAAATATCTATCTTTCTACCTCACTGACCTTGTATTGCTGCTACATCCTCCATCTGCCTTACTGCCTATCTTACGCTTCTACTCAAACCTTACAAATTGTATGTTTTACGATTACTGACATACCGATATTTACTATGCATTCACCAAGGATTTCATCATCGTTTGGGGACTTCAGCTGACTCATCGCTCGTCTGTGTGTTCCTCTTGGTCCCCTTAGTTCATGGCCAAACCCGCTTCGCCTTGCGTTTCCTCTCCCCGGATTGTTTACTCTCGCTCTGCACTCTTGGCATGTCGCCCACCAGTCCATTTACATGGCTCTGACGCG
Source organism: Prostheceraeus crozeri (assembly GCA_907163375.1). Lineage (NCBI taxonomy): Eukaryota > Metazoa > Platyhelminthes > Polycladida > Euryleptidae > Prostheceraeus > Prostheceraeus crozeri. The sequence continues at coordinate 453,547 of CAJQUW010014428.1, forward strand.
TGTCCTTTGGGAAGAAAAGTAAGACGCCGTCTGTGGCACTTCGGAATTCTCCGTCGCAATTATTTTGGTGCTCTCCCTAATATTGCTATCGCTACGTCTGATCACCCACCGGCCTCAGCTACTGTGATCTCTTCTCCCAACTCCTTGCAAGAGACCTACGAAGCTGCGTCATTTGCCATTCCCGTTCGTGTCACCTATCGTCGCCCTCAACCCTTATCTATCAACCCAGCTGATACATCAGCTGATGACCAAGAATTATCGTGGCGCGTAAGACACAAACGCAACACACAAAAACCACACAACGACCGACAAAAAGTGTTAATCAATATCAAACGCCATACAAAAAAGAAATGCAGAACACGAGTGATCCGTCATCCTTCGATAGTTCTCACCAACGCCCGCTCATTAAGGAACAAATTCGACGAATTTTCCCTGCGACTTCGCTCCACCAAACCTGGAATAGCAATTGTTTGTGAAACGTGGCTTGACGATACTACCGACACATCCTGGCTCAACATTCCTAATTATCAGCAAATTCGAAAGGATCGAGGCAGCCCTGGTGGAGGCATACTGGTATATTGTTCAGACAATCATGACATACGTAGCTGTGACTGCATCCCGGCAATCAATACATCTCACAAAGCGCTGAAATCCGAATTCTTGACATTCATTATTGATTCTAATGTGCTGGTGATTGCTCTATATCATCCTTATTGGGGAAGTTCCCCTCTTCACGATGCGGTTATCGACATTCTAATAGATATTGTAGCACATGGTCGAAATCATCATTCGGTTTCCAGTGTGCTGATATGTGGTGACTTCAATGGTTTGGCTGCCCGAGTTCCCCAAATTAATGCGCTCCTCGGTACAAGCAGCTTGTTTGATTTTCATACTCGCTGTGGTGCTCAGTTGGACTTTGTTCTCACAGATTGCAAGGAAGCTTATAGCGATGCATGTGTGCTCCCACCCTTGGCTCGCTCTGACCACAATGTAGTCCATTGCAAGGCATCGAACAAATACCCACGTCCACGTGTTACAAAGATACAATATCGGAAAAAGCTACCAGCCAGCTGTGCCAGATTCAGAGAGGCTTTGACTGCGACATCAAGTTTCCTCGAGAGTGTTATGTTCGAATGCGACACTGATGAAGCAGCATGTGTATTAACAGACGGATTATCTGAACTATACAATTCTGTGTTTCCCTTAAAGACTCTCCGGCTTCGTAATGACGACAAGGCATGGGTCAAACCATCATTAAAGCTTCTTATAAACGCACGCGATCGGGCCTATGCAGAAAGAAAACATCTCAAATATCTGAGACTGCGTGATACAGTAATTGCTCATATTCGTGACTTGAAGAGAAATTTTCTCAATTCTGTGCCTTGCAACAACAGTAACAGCAACTCACGAAAATGGAAAGCAGTTAATGAACTAATTCATCACAAGAAAAAGCCAACTCAAGTCAATGTCAATGATATGCTTGAAGTATTTTCACAAACATTTGTCCCATCTGACATTGATGGCATTCTTGAGCAATTGGATACCATGCCATATAATGCACCCTTATCTGTCACTCAGAACGAAGTATTTGACATTTTGATCCATCTGAAAAAAGGCTCACCAGGACCTGACGAAGTTCCCTTTTGGGTATTGCGGGACTTTGCTGATATACTGGCTCCTTCTATCCAACATGTGATTAATTTAAGTCTTGCTACCGGTGTGATGCCAACCTGTTGGAGGAGGGCTAATGTTGTGCCTATCCCCAAAGTCAGCCAACCTAAACTTACTGATTATCGCCCTATTTCTTTACTACCGATTCTTTCTAAAGTGATCGAGAAGCTTGTTTTGAAAAAGTGGCTTTACCAGAGCGTTTCACCAATTGGACCAACTCAATTCGCCTTTGTACCAAGGACTGGTCAAGGAACTGTGACGGCACTCACCTACACGATTCATCGTATTTTATCCCATCTAGACACTCCGGGAGCCGTTAGACTTCTGATGTTGGATTACAGCAAGGCATTTGACAGAATACCACATCAGGTTATTCTACAATCCTTGATTGACAAAAATGCTCCAAAAGAACTGTTGCTCTGGATTGCATCATATCTGTCTGTGCGAGAACAAAGAATTAAATGCAATGGTAACTATTCATTGTGGTTTAGAGCCACAAGTGGAGTCCCTCAGGGAGGCGTGTTAGCTCCATTGTTGTTTGCCTCAGCAATGGATAGCTTGGAGCCAAAGTTTGGAAACTCCACCCTGGTAAAATTTGCAGATGACATATCAGTGCTGCACTGCATTCGCGAAGTCGAGGACGATAAGCTCAGTGAGGAGCTGAATCATATACTGACATGGTCTCATGAGCATGGCATGCAGTTGAACTATATGAAAACCAAGGTAATGAATTTCAATACTAAGAAGGCCCTCAACCTTTCAGCTCTCTGTGACCCAGAATCATCAACCATTATCGAGGAAGTTAGCTCTGCCAAACTTCTGGGAATTGTTCTTGACAACAAGCTCAATTGGCAACAGCATCTCGACCACACACTTTCGAAAGCTAGACGCCGAATTTATCTACTACACTGCCTAAAGCAAATTTCGCCGAATAACCACCAATTGCTCCGAACCGTGTACGTGACCATGATAAGATCTATCTTGACATATGCTTATCCCGCGTGGTGCAACATCACTGCCTCGAGATTCAGACATATTGCTAGCCTTGAAAAGCGATTGTGCAAGTTGTTCGGTTTTAGCTGTTCAGAGGATATTACCAGCTTCTGTTTGCGAACGGCCGAGCAATTAGCATTAAAGGCAGAAGATGAGGAACACCCATTACATCTTATTCACGATAGCGAAGAAACTCGACATAGTGAAAGACTTGGTAGTCGGAACAGAAAACTCAGATCAAGAACAATGCGCTTCCAAAATTCTTTTATTCGCTTTGCCTGACTTCTATCTGATTCTACTTCTGATGTATTTTATAAATGATTTGTGTAACGCTACTTCTGAATAACCACCGGTTGTGAAGTACGAATAAAGCTACATTATTATTATTATTATTATTGTTCCTCCCTTTGATTCGGCCACTGACCAACAGGCTGTAGGTTTCAATGTTCATCACTTGGTCAGAGGTTCTCTCTGTTTCGCGATAACGCACAGGTTTGAAGGAAAATCTGCTTCTCCAAAAGTGACCCTTCTTCCGTATAGCCGCGATGAGGGAAATTTCACAGTTTCCCATCCCGGCCACTACTATAAAGGAATCCATGGTAGAATGCATGTCAAATTCAATTTTATCTTGTTGAAGTATTGCGACATCGCCACACTGTGTTATGACACTCATCCCAGCTTCGTTAAGTACACAAATTTTGTCACCCTTGTCAAATAAATCATCATCAATTGAAAACAACACCACAGGTGTCATTTGCGATCAGCTCAGCGGCCGTCATTTCTTGCCTACATATCGGGAGCAGGCGTGGCGGCGATGGGAAGTTTTCAGGCTTCACGGCTGAAATAGGGAAACGCGGAAAGCAGTCCATCTATCCCTTTCTAGATCTGTGCCTATATTCCTATATTTTGGGTTAACAACCTGCTAGTAAAAAGCAAGTTGTCTATTTGACCCTATTTACCTGATTCCCCCAAAAGCTATAGCAACCGTTTTTATTCATTAAGAGATTGCAGAGTGACGGTTCGCTCAGTGATATGTTAAAAAAGTCGAGACTTACGCCCGCATGCACCAACGCGGAATAGCAATTCTCTAGAATAGCCCTATTCTAGGATTAGTTATTAGCGAATAGAATTATGCTTTGTATCAGCATGGATTATTCGCAGAATAACTAGTCGGCCAATTTATTCCGACCTTGAGCTATGACACTACCGTTGCGTCAATAACCCTTGATCCTGCAGCTCTCCATTGAAGTATGACATCACTGTGATGTCAATCAATCGCGCTTCTGTAACTCTCCATAGGACGGAAAGAAAGTTGAATATGATGACGGTAAAGGCGGTCGCTGGAACAATTAAGTTCAATGGACAGTCGCTCATTAATGACAATGACAGACAGAAGACTTAACAGCAAAGCTTATCTTTCTAATCTACATCAAGAAACAAGCTGGCAAATGCCACTGTAAATGTCGGAAGTGATTACCACATAACCACTCCACATGGAACATACTAGGGAATGATGACCAATACACTACTACGGAAGTTGGCATAGAGGGGTTTTTATTTCTTGAGGAGCTTGCTCGTGATGCTGATCCCTTACTTTCGTTCCCTTCTGTAATATGCAGTATTTGACATAAGACCATTGCGATACAATGAACAAAATTTTATAAATTGAGCATTCGAATTCAATTTTCACGCACAAAATAGTTTAAAACTTGATTTCAGCTACTGAACTACTTATTAAATCACTAACAAAAATTAATCTCGGGATGCCGGGAATTCAAGGCTTACGAAAACCTATAGGATCCTGGGATTCCAGTGTGAGAGACTGTGGAAGTTGAGACTGAGGGCTTGACCCTGGCAATTGACGCTGATCTCCGGTCAGTACAGTACAGGGTGCGGTTTTCTTATACATGTATTGGACACATCCAAATTACTATCAATAGTGGATTTACCACTTACACCCAATAACCTACCGATGAGATTTAAAATTTGTAAATATTTTCAGTGTAGCAGTGTACTTTTAAAGAGGTATCTGCTTTAACGCAATATGTTATTTTTTGAAAAAGAAGTGGGCTACGTCGGTTTGCGTTGTTCCTGAAGGTCTAGACAGGCTTGTCGGTGAAGGATTTGCGCTTAACTCTTCATTCTGCATATCCTTTTCCCCCTCGTCTATATCGCCTGTGCGTTTTCGTTTCTTAGGGATGGGGTTAGATCCTGCAGCATTTCACGCCGTTTCTTCATTTTCGGAATCAGTTCTAATAATCTATGTCTCCGTTCACTAAGTTTTTATTTTCTTTCAGCTGCTTCATTTTCGCGTTCTTGATTCTCAATTTTCACTAAGTAAAGCAGCGGCATTTTGGACAAACATTTTAGCCCTCCTATCTTTCACGCGAATCCTCCATGCTTTCTCATACTAGCAATTTTGGATTAACAGGTGTGCGAATGGGATCACTGGATTTTGGAGGAAGCACAGAAGTGGACTCACCGAATGATCCTTTTCGATATTGAGCTTTGAGACACGCACTCATAGTTGTAACGGAGAGGCTTGGGCGATACCCTGTACTTGTCATATTCATAAGATTAAATGCACTTTCAATATTTGGTCCATTGAAAAAAGTCAATGCTGGAATTACCAACTGTTGAAGATTAAAATACCTTGGTTTTCACATACCCTTCTTCAGACCGAACACTGAGTTCCAATACAGATCCAGTGGGAGGATATCTCCTGATGCATCTACGAAGTTGATTTCATCATCCGATGCATAGTAGCGAATTTCATCGTGCAGCAAACTAGTATTGCCATTGAAGTGACCGCTGAAGTGCTACTCGACTCCACAACCTTCGTCAGTGTTTTCACTCTTCCCTTTTTCAGAATCCAGTCCTACGAAAACACTCCAGACAAGTAGATCAACTAGGAGGTTCTCACACAAATAGGATGTCCATGCAACCACAGATTTCTTCGCCATATGTCCTAAACAGCGTTTCAATTTCTCATTGCACAGGTTGGCAGACGGTAAGAAAGCAATAAGTTTATTGGATGAGAGGTGGTTTTCTTTGCCCCATTGATTCTGGCCTCAGAAAAGAGGATGACAAGCGTCGAACTGGATGTTTCATTTCTAGAAGCATTCTGTGTAGCAAATGTTGCACTAACTTCACAAAGTCAATAAATATTGACAAATGCTTTCTCATGAATTCAACTCAACAAAAACTCAGTACGATTTGCCAATAATTTGTCGACAATAGAAAAACGTCGCATTTTAGCAGCTTGTGCTTGTTGTGTACCCAATTTCTTCCGAAATTTAGAATGGAGATCACCAAGAAGCGTCATCACTGTCTTCTTTCCTTCAGATGCTACATATTTTCAAATATCTTCACGACTAACTCATTTTCCATATCGTTACTGCAGACGGCACTGTAGAAAATTGTCAAAACATCAAGCTCTTCTACTACATGGTCGAAGCATGGCAGAAGACTTAGCCAACGGTGGTCCAACCTCCTTTTAAATTCCCTTGTACTCACGCCGAACGTAGCTTTTACTTGAGATGAACCTTTAATTGAAAATATCACATGATACACATCAAGTCATACGGTACCTATTTCGAATGTATAGCCTATATGTACACTGCTCTGCATGCAAAAGACAATATTCTCCTGCTAAATGACAATGTGAAAGTATGACATGCCAAAATGAAATAGTTAATTGTGGATTGTACAAAGAAATGAGCAAGCAGGAAAGCACTATTTCAAAGTAGGCTTATATGAAATTTGTAATTCCTGATTCCTACATCATTCAGAAAAGTCAATTAAAGCTGCCGATACCTCAACCCCCTACCCCCTTTCATTTTATTGCATTTTTATTGAGGAACTGCGAAACCCAATGACATTTTTGATTGATTTACAGAATTTACTGAATTTTGCAGAAAATTGTAGCCTCCGATATCAATGACTCCGAGTGTGTTGTATGCTCGAAAATTATTTGTTTGATTGTTCTACTGCTTCTTCGACATAGACTTTATTCCAGACGTTACATATTATCTTGTAAACAACATTCTTTTAATAACACTTTCCTCTCAATTCAGATGTTAAGCAGGATGTACAATTTAAAGGACATAGCTAGGTTTCCTTGCTGGGACGTGATAAGCGTCGTAGAGGAGGTTGAGATATGTTAATCTCTGTCCTTCAGAGCCTTTCTTTTTTGGATCTCCTTAACGAGTGACAAATAATGTAGATCCGGTAATTTGCATTTTCTTAGCATCAGTGGTGATATTGCTCAAAATAAAATTTCTCCCGCAGGCCGAAAAAATCCCGCAGCTATTAAAAAAACTATTTTTACGTTTTTTACGAAGATATGCATTCCAAAATATTTCCCCTCATAATCACTACGCGGACACCTAAATACCGAATCTAGGTATCCGTGAGTCCCTATTAGGCTGTTAATTGAGGGCCTACTGCACTTTACAAGTCTTTTACAGTGTAGGCCTATGTCTATTTGTGAATGACTGATCTTACAGCATCAGTCTTATGACACAATGTCTTATACAGGGTCCCCGCGCTTCAGCCACAATCAAATTTAAGGGCTGATGAGGCAAATTTAAGGGCTATCTATAAATCGATATTCATGCGTGTATACTTGCAAGTTGCATACAAAGATACCGAGATTAAATTACTGTTAGCATTAATAGAGAAAGGAACACCAAAGCAATAAAAATAGGAAGATAACTGGATATCTATATGGAATGAATTTAATGCCAGAAATGCTACTAAAAGAGAGTTGGAGAACATCAAGAACTTGTGGAAGAGACTAAAACAGGAAAGCAAGAAGAAGAAGGCGACATTGAACAGAGATCTGCGGAAAATTGTAGGGGGCCCAGATACTAATGCTACCCTATCACCTAAGTCAATGCGGATATTGTCAATGCTGCCAATTGAACAAATTGAACCTCCACTTCAGTCAATTCGATTCTGACGTTTTGCCTAATATTCAGCCGGAAGTGAGGTAAGGAATTTCATATTGTACATTTTTTATTCATTTACCTAAAAGCATTTAACAATGAATGAAATGAGATAAACGAAATATCATATTGCTGCGCAAAAGATGTGGTGCTGGTAGGATGCGAACCTATGATCCCAGGTTAACTAAACCTGTGGTCTACTAACTGAGCTACGATCCATTATGGTGGCATTTGTAGGCGAACTCATCTATGTCTTCGAGCTTGGGGTGGCGCCAGAGGGCTGTTCGGGGTGTCAATTGACACCCCGTCGGGGGATTTGATGAAAATAGGATGCATCATAGGGCTACAAAATATGCCTTGCGATCATAATATTCCCCGAAAAGATTTCTCTCAAATTCACCAACAGGTATTTTCATTTAAAAATCCAGATGAATTTTACAAAATTCTCTGATGGCTTTTAATTGCCTTAAATCTTAGGTAATCCCTGGTAAACATTAAGGGATTAGATTGGACATCAGATTTGTTAAAAAGATATGATACATGTGAATCAACACTGCCAGAGTATTTTATGGTTATGTAGACCTGAATCAGATTAATGCTGATTCAACCTTGACTTTCAGCTACAACTGAGTTGGCCGACCTCTACTTTTAGTTGAATTCCAGGGAAATGGTCTCCCTGACGGGCATCCCAGACCTATGCCCAAATTTCTTAAATCAAAGTGATTCAATCTTATGTTTAATTTAGCGCAAGATTGTTGAACCGCCATTGAACATTAATGGGGAAATTTCCCTTTAAAATGTGCGCAGAGATCACGCTCATCCCCCCCATATATATTATACTCCCACTCCAATATCAGGACTAACTTAGATTGACTGAGCATGATCTAGTTGAGATATTTTCTTTCCTTAGATAATGAAAAATTTATGCAATCCTACTAGCCCTACTCTATCTCTCTCTCTCTCTCTCTCTTCTCTCTCTCCTCTCTCTCTCTCTCTCTCTCTCTCTCTCTCTCTCTCTCTCTCTTCTCTCTCTCTCTCTTCTCTCTCTCTCTCTTACCTCTCTCTCTCTCTTACCTCTCTCTCTCTCTTACCTCTCTCTCTCTCTTACCTCTCTCTCTCTCTTCTCTCTCTTCTCTCTCTTACCTCTCTCTCTTCTCTCTCTTCTCTCTCTTTTCTCTCTTTTCTCTCTTTTCTCTCTTTTCTCTCTTTTCTCTCTTTTCTCTCTTCTCTCTCTTCTCTCTCAAAATTCAAAATTCAAAGGGTTTTATTTTCAGCTGAAAATACCCAAAAGAAGATTACCGTATGATACATGTATAATTTTCAACATCAGTGAAATGTTTATGAGTGTGAAAAGTCAATATGATGCAGGAATGGACAGTATGAATGACAAACCTACGTAGATGCATTTACAGCATTTAATGAGATGAAATGATGTGATAAGTATTTTCGTAAGGATGCCTATCATTGAGTCAGAATACCGGGATTGTAAATATTTAAAGGAGAGGAGGTATTATGAGGATAACATGGCACGTCATTTTTTTGGAAAATTTATCATGTCATGTTCAAATTTTTCTAGGTGGCAGTTGATATCTTTCATCATTCACGCCCACAATCAGTCCTTTAGTAATTATTAATAAGAGTCATCTTGCAAGGGCCGGCAAAAAATGCACAAATATTTGAGTACGAAAAAATGTCACTGATAAGCACTCTAGAATTATGAGGTATAGAATTGACCTGTCTATGTTTGGAAATGAATTCTCATAATTCTTCGTGACTACAGTTGATATGCACACATTTAATGATATGCTACTGTACGTTGAAATAGTAAGCTAACTCACCTGCAATATCACAGAATTTGAGCGTTATGGCAAATATAATATGGAGTTAATCCGGCCCTTGCTTGTGATTCACGTACGGTAGGTTGTTAATCAATCGTGATATAGAAAGCTGAATTTTCTAACTGTGCCACATTGGTCATATCTGCTGGTCTATATTCGTTATTTCATTGGACGCTTTCTTGATTCTAATAACAATAGCGTCCTACTTTATACTGTCTACGTATGGCGCTATTTAGGAAAATTAGAGAGATCTTATTGTTTTATATTACTGTATGGTGTCGTGGTTTATTTTTCTCGACATATCTATCGATTCTGATTTACCTAGTGATCTCTGTCTGACTGTTGATACCGAGTTATAGTGAGAATCTATTATTTCATAGGAACCCATGGTTATGTCTCTTGACATCTGTCAATTCGAGAGCATTATCTCATTCTAATTATGTTTAAGTGAAAATGCTTTAAGAATCTAATATTTCACGGTTGCTCTCTCGGTATAGCTATCGATTCCAGTTTGTGCATTCTGTATCATTATAACTTTGTTTCATCGATCTCAAAGTCCATCAATCAACATTTAGCATTGTAATATTATTCTCTCCTGGTTTAATTCTTTGATGAACATAGATATTGACTTGATCATGTTGCCGTTGCTATTGTGTAGCAAAATATTAAATTCTGTTCTGGTAGCATTTATAAATTCGGCAAGATATCTTTGGCGTAGATCGCGAAGATGTGAGCACTGAACCAATAAATGGTAATTGTCTTCTACTTCATCTGGACAATGAGGACAAAAGCATTCTTCATAATCTCGTCTGTTTCCATATCTTCCTATTTCAGCCATCAATTTATGATTTCCTGTTCTAAACTTTAGCATAATTAACATTTCCTCACTAATATCAGATGCGGTACACAGATATGATTTCAAGTCGTTGTCAAACCTGCATAATTCCAGATATCTTATGCCTTTGTGGCTGTTTTTAGCACTGTTAATCCATTCCTCTCGGAAGAAGCATCTTATTCTTTCAAAAGCTATCTTCATAAATTTATCTTTATGGCAAAAATGTTGGTTTTCCCAAATATTCGATAAATTTAATTTCCTTAGTAATTTTCTTATTTGATATGTCCATGTATTTGAGAATTCTCTTAAATTTACCTTATCGAAAATATTTGCATAGAATTTTGAACTTAGACTATTTTGATTACTACTGATCAATTTTATCCAAAATCGAATTGCTGCTTTGTAGAAAATATATTCCATTGGTCTAATACCGAATTCGCCTATGATACAGTAATTAGCAGTAGAGCTTTTCAAATAGCAGAATCTTTTGTAAAATTGCAGTTGTATTCGATTCAGGTCTTTTAAGTTTCTATAAAAGAGAAACTCACCACAGTATTTCATTTGAGAGAGAGTAAGAATTTCAAACGTATCTTTTAATATTTTTCCATTAACTTGCCCGAATTCTCGAAGTGTTTTTGTTGTTGTAAATGAAGATTTTTTGCCTTTGTTTTCCAATTCTTCGATATACTTTCTGTCGTTATTTGTTATCAAAATCCCAAGATATTTATATTCTTGAACGATAGTAGTAACAAAAGGTCCATAATAAACACAGCGCGACCCCCCCCTCTGGAACGACAGAGGTTGTGGTCTGTCGTGGTGTGCCGGCCAGGTGGGTTCCCGTTCACAACATGTTCGCTGACTCCCCCCCCCCTCTGCAACGACAGAGTGTGAGACTCGAGTGAGTTGGTCCGACCGCCTGGTTGACGTGGGCGACCGTCTAGGTTGACGTGGGCGACCGTCTAGGTTGTCGTGGATGGTGAAATGGCTGCCAGATTCGGATTCAGCGTGAAATTCTGCATCGGTAGGGTGAGTTTCAAGGCAATCGGTGAGAAAAAATTTTTCTTCAAAATTTTAACAGAGTTAGAATTTGGGACGTTTTGGTGTGTAGCGCCCAAACGAAGCATCGTATTAGAAAACGGAGGCCAGATTCGGATTCAGCGTGAAATTCTGCATCGGTAGGGTGAGTTTCAAGTCAATCGGAGAGAAAAAATTTTCGCTGACGTCCCCCCCCTCTGGACAGCTTGCTTCGATTTTGGCTTCCAGTGGACGGATTTTGTCGTGCGATAGCTCGTTTGAAAGCTAAGAGTGAGACAAATTCAGTGAAAGAATCGGCTTGTTCCTATCTGTCTTCGTTTAGATGTGAGACGCCATTTAAGATTTTGGGACATTGGCAAAAAACGACAGAGTTAGAATTTGGGACGTTTTGGGCTCTAGCTTCAAAACGAAGCATCGGATTGGAAAACGGATTTCAGATTTGGAATCAGCGTGAAATTCTCTATCTGTATGGTGAGTTTCAAGTCAATCGGAGAGAAAAAATTTTCAACATTTTTCGAAAAAACGACAGAGTTAGAATTTTTGCGATGGCTGCCTACTGTAGAGCCAAAACGAAGCATCGGATGGGAAAACGGAGGCCAGATTCGGATTCAGCGTCAAATTCTACATGGAAATGGTGTATTTCCAGCTCAATCGGAGAGAAAAAAATTTTCACTGACGTCCCCCCCCCTCTGGACAGCTTGCTTCGATTTTGGCTTCCAGTGGACGGATTTTGTCGTGCGATAGCTCGTTTGAAAGCTAAGAGTGAGACAAATTCAGTGAAAGAATCGGCTTGTTCCTATCTGTCTTCGTTCAAAAGTTAGAGCGGTTACAAGATTTTAGGTCGGAGCTCGCTTACCTGAAAAAATCCTACGTGTCAGAGTGACTTTGTATGGGTAAAATTTTGAAAATTTTCCAAAGTGTAGAATTTCGACCTGGGACCGTCACCAAAACATTTTTCATCAAATTTTGAAATTTCACTGACGTCCCCCCCCCCTCTGGACAGCTTGCTTCGATTTTGGCTTCCAGTGGACGGATTTTGTCGTGCGATAGCTCGTTTGAAAGCTAAGAGTGAGACAAATTCAGTGAAAGAATCGGCTTGTTCCTATCTGTCTTCATTTAGATGTGAGACACCATTTAAGATTTTGGGACATTGGCGAAAAACGACAGAGTTAGAATTTGGGACGTTTTGGACTCCAGCTTCAAAACGAAGCATCGGATGGGAAAACGGATTTCAGATTTGGAATCAGCGTCAAATTCTTTATCTGTATGGTGAGTTTCATGTCAATCGGAGAGTTTCAAGTCAATCGGCGAGAAAAATTTTCAACATTTTTCGGAAAAACGACAGAGTTAGAATTTTTGCGATGGCTGCCTACTGTAGAGCCAAAACGAAGCATCGGATGGGAAAACGGATTTCAGATTTGGAATCAGCGTCAAATTCTTTATCTGTATGGTGAGTTTCATGTCAATCGGAGAGTTTCAAGTCAATCGGCGAGAAAAATTTTCAACATTTTTCGGAAAAACGAGTTAGAATTTTTGCGATGGCTGCCTACTGTAGAGCCAAAACGAAGCATCGGATGGGAAAACGGAGGTCAGATTCGGATTCAGCGTCAAATTCTACATGGAAATGGTATATTTCCAGCTCAATCGGAGCACTAGAACCGGAGATAGACGGGATTTTTAGTGTTTGGATGATGGGTATTACGTCATCAGCTGATCGCCACACACTATATAAGCTGGGAACCGACGGAGACTTGTCATTTAGAGGAGAACGATTGTCAGAGGTAGGTCGTCTCTCTGAGCTCCGATGATAGCTTCGGACATTCCAAATTCCAAGTTTCTGTAAGAAACCGACTTACAAAATTTCATTGCTGATATCAGCTAAGCCGTCAGACTTAGAGGTTCGCCAGGAGATGGCCTTCGTCTCCAGGCCATAAAAGACTCCAAAACTTTAAAGGCTCGTAACTTTGCTTCTACAAGTCCGTTTGACTTGATTCAAAAAAGGTTCGGTCGCTATTGACCTGCCCTAAGTGATGGACTACTTATAAAATTTCATAAGTAGTGCTAAAAAGTTGAAAAATTTAAATTCACTAGTTTTGGAGGTTTTCTGGGGTTTTCGACCCTGCTGAAGTCAATGAAAGCATTTTTAATGATGTCTGAGCCAGTCTTCTCATGGTATAAGCGGCTTTTCACTGAAAGCGAGCAAGACACGGAGAGTTTTGCTGTAATATTCCACTGACAGGGTGTTCCTTCGGGACGGCGGACGATGCCGTAGTGATAAGTGTGGCAAGGGAATGTGTCATATTTAAGACCGTAACCGCTGGGACAACTCATGTCTCATGTTGGGCATTTGACACAGCTCTCAACGTAGCACTTTGAACGCCAATCGGTTGAGTCTTAGCTATCTTGTCATGGGTGGCCTCTAAACATCTCCATTGCAAAACGCTGGTGAATCAAGCTCTCTACGGCTTGCTATCAAGCAGATCAAAGCAATAACTTGGGATGTTTCCTCAAGGTTTTCAAGTATGCTGAGTTCAAATCTGCTATCAGATTTCAAATTTAACTAAGACTAAGGCAGCTTTGAGGGGTTAGATCCCAGCTACTGTTCACTACCTTTGACTCGGCGTTGCTGTTACCACTTCGGGGCAGTGACAATGATGTCTTCAGCTGTAAAGAGCGGGTATCGGGGAAGATCTCTCACTTCCCTAGTGATCAGTACAAGGCCTTCGGGCTGTCGACGGGATCGAGTGCCACTCACTACACTCAAATCTATCATTCCTCACTAAGTGTAAATTACTGACTATACATTTGTCCTGCTATCAGGTTATTTTTGACTTGCTATCTAGTTGAATAGTCTCTTGCTATCAAGAGATTCACTTCTACTCATAAAGCACATCATCGCTGTAATACCTCCTTTGCTCGAGCGTTCCTTCGGGACGGCGGGTACTGCCGTAGAGGGATTGTGTTGCACGGGTTGTTCGTCGTTTGTTAGACCGAAACCTCTGAGCCGTTGCTCATGTTGGGCGTTCGACTTCATACTCAACGTGACGCTTTCTCTCGCCAGGTCAGAGTACTTCAGCCATTCGACAAAGGTTAGTCTTTATGATATGGAGTAGAGTGAAATGTAATTCATTAGATGTCCCTTCAATGATTGCTCCCATGATAAACGTTGATGAGATAAATGAAATGATTCTCATCTTCCCTTTTCAATGATTGAAATCTACTAACACACTACCGTATAATCGTCCACTATGGGCAAGACATGATAGAGCCTCCACGCGGTTTGCCCTGGGCAGTCTTTAGACTGGCGAATACTATCATTAAGTTGAATCTGTTATCAGTCAACTTGAACGTTGCAAATGAAGTTCGGTGTAATACTTCCTTTCGACGGGTGTTCCTGTAAAGGGCAGCGGTGAAACCCGTAGCTATGTATACCGCAAGGGACATTCGGCAATGCTCAATCTTGTTAAACCTCTCTGCGTCATGTTTGCAAGTGATTGCCTCTGTCTCAACGTAGTATGCATTCGCGCCAGGGCGACATTTAGCCAACTGTCGAAGGTTGCCTAAAACTTTCCATTGCATACGTTATGAGAACCATGAGTTCTACCTGTCTCTATCAATGAGACGAATTGATGAATGGAATGAAATGGGAGGACACTCACGCGCCACACGCAACATAACACACTTCTCTCTTTCGTAGTCTAACAAGCTCTTTACACATGGATCGCAGTCGATTGCTATCCCTGTATCAGAAGTGTAAGCTATCTTAATTTTATTTGACACTATTTCATCTACCATCATCACCCATATGAAGTGTCATAAGATTTACAAGTTAGAAATAAAGTTTCAATAGTGTATGCGTTAGAAATAAAGGTGTAACTGTTTGTAAAAATAAGATCGCAAGATTTACTAGTTTACAAGTTAGACTAAGTGTAAATTAAAAATAAAATTATAACTGTTTCAAGAGTTTACAAGTTAGAAATTAAGTTTTAGCTGTTTGTATATCAAAATAAAGTTTCAAGAGTTTACAAGTTAGAAATAAAGTTTCAATAGTGTATATGTTAGAAATAAAGGTGTAACTGTTTGTAAAAATAAGATCGCAAGATATACTAGTTTACAAGTTAGACTAAGTGTAAATTAAAAATAAATTATAACTGTTCACGTGTTAAAGCGTTGATGCAACGATGAACAATTAATAAGCTGAAAAGTTTTAGATTCACTTTAACATTATCATATGTTTACAGATAGAAATGTATTACAGCAAAGCTACTTCATGAGTTAGTTTGCCAGGAGTGTATCATCTCAAACTTTTACTTCGACTGCGGAACATTGATTTCCATGATGAAGATTTAAATAGTTAGATTCGATGGCGAACAAGATTTACTAGTTTACAAGTTGGACAAAGTGTTCTACTATTTGTAAATGAAAGATATCATTTCAACAGTTTACCAGTTAGAAATAAAGTTTCAACAGTCTACAAGTTAAAAATAAAATTATGACTGTTTCAAGAGTTTACAAGTTAGAAATTAATTTGTAATGGTGTATACGTTAGAAATAAAGTTTTAGCTGTTTGTATATCAAAATGAAGTTTCAAGAGTTTACAAGTTAGAAATAAAATGAAGGTTCACCAGTTTACAAGTTAAGAATAAAGTTCTATCTGCTTGTATGTTAGAAATAAACCAAAGTTTCAACCGTTAACAAGTTAAAAATAAAGTTTCAATAGTTTACAAGTTAAGAATAAAGTTTCAATAGTGTGTGTATATTAAGAATAAAGTTTTATCTGTTTGTATGTTAGAAATAGAATGAAGTTTCACCAGTTTACAAGTTAAGAATAAAGTTCTATCTGCTTGTATGTTAGAAATAAAACAAAGTTTCAACCGTTAACAAGTTAAAAATAAAGTTTCAATAGTTTACAAGTTAAGAATAAAGTTTCAATAGTGTGTGTATATTAAGAATAAAGTTTTATCTGTTTGTATGTTAGAAATAGAATGAAGGTTCACCAGTTTACAAGTTAAGAATAAAGTTCTATCTGCTTGTATGTTAGAAATAAAACAAAGTTTCAACCGTTAACAAGTTAAAAATAAAGTTTCAATAGTTTA